>JAMZAV010000554.1:0-600000 GCA_024449915.1 Sweltsa coloradensis | reverse complement strand
AGGATTTGGAAAACTAAGTACCCTACACAAATGTAGCAAATGTAGTACAAATGTGTTTTGTATATTAATATGTAGGCCTAATTTAATTTTTGCCTGAAATAACATCATTTATATTGGTCAAAGTATTTCAATCCGATAATTTAAAATCTTACCAGTATTATTGATTTAGTATTATTTATTATAACATTACATAGTGTCTGAATGAACTAAAGGTAGTAGGCTTACATAAGCAAGAACTTTTGCTAAATATATTTAGTATTTACCATACTATATAAATATTGAACGTAAGCGATAAATATTTAACGTTACATGCATACTAATTTCCGAGTCATACTTACATTGGTACCAGTGTTATATAGGAGGAAACATCCAGTGCCATATGTGCTCTTTGCTTGCCCTTTCTTGAAACACATTTGACCCACAAGAGCCGACTGCTGATCACCCAGACACTACATGGTAAACAACAATAATTAGGTATAGAAGCATTTTATTTTATAAATACTAAATATATATATATATATCAGAATTTATAATAAAGATATATATATATATATATATCTTATATCTTATATATCTATTTTCAAGTGTCATTTTATAGAGTTTTGAAGCATATACTTTTTGGCTACCTTAAAAAATCTTGTGTTTGAAGTTTTTGCATAATTTTTTTTATTTTGAAATTATGTAAACAAGGTTGAATTAATAACAACTGAATAAAAATGTGTATAAAAACAAATTATAGGTGCAATGGTATGGGAAATAAAATAAAACTTAAAAACCAAATTTTAGTGAAAAAAAATGCTTTGTAGCATCTATTCACAAAACACTATTTTCACATACCTCTGGATATGATATAGCCAGGTAAGTATAACAGACAAGTACGGTACATCCCACTAATAGCAGTAATTCACTTACTCCAGATACAGGAATTCCTTGCAAAGGTCCACTGGATATAAGGCCGTATATTTCAGATGAACTTCGAATGTCAGGCAGTATATTTATAGAAATGTCAAAAAAGGTACATAAGATGATCCCATTCAAGAGTTTCAATATCATAGCATTTCATGCATAGTACATCTTTATAAGCCCTATTGTCATCAAATTCTGAAACTACATGATCATGATGTAATGATAATTAATAGGTCTAATCTTAACGAACCACGACCTATGCTAAATTATTTTAATTAAACCTCTATAAATGAACGAACGTTACAGCCATTGACGTTACTGGCCAAGAGTTGACGGGCTTGCTCTTAATTGGTACAGTGCATCATTACAGAAACATTCCTAGCGATTGACGCGTCAGTTGCTTGCTTTAGGTAAGAAATTCAAGCTACAACAACATGACACCCAGTCTTCATGCGCTGGTATTGAAAGCACGCATTTGAAAATGAATGCTTATTTGTAGTACAAAATATATATACGGAATTTATGTTTAAAATATAATAGGCCTTAGACTGATTGTACTAATTAAACAGGCCAGAGAGGGATTGAAACGCGGGTTAGTATGGCTGCATTAATTCTCTTCAACTGACGTATGGCACCAATTTAAGCTTTTTAATTATTTATACGTCAAGTCACATAAAAGGATAGTGGCTGATCTATAACGTGAGTTTAAAATAATATTAAAATATGATATTTTGATATTCATATAGAAAAAAACCGTGCATGTTAGAAGCGTTCGAATCTAATAAAACCAGCAGAAACATATTACACCTTCTAGTTGTGATAGCTTTACTAAGGTAAACGTGACTCACGGAGGTTGGGTGAGCGTTTGGAAGCACTGAGTCCGTTATGTTGCGGCTGAAGTGCGGGTTGCGGTGAAAAATAATAGGTGGGTTTTTTACAATATCTAAAAATAAAAATAGGCGATTATTAAAATTTTATAATCGGAAATGTTAAAAATGAAAAAAATTAGCATTTCATTTATAACATATAATTTTTAGCGCTCAGTTTCACACGAATATAAATCCTGAATTAGGTTCTGTGAAAATATTACGTTACGAATAAGCATTTGAATTCAACATGAGATTTGCTGAAATCAAACGATTCCAAATTTGCGAGTTAGTTAAGGATTTATCTCGAAACGCTCAATTGCACGAATATATCGTTCATGAAATAAAGGTTGTCGTGAAAAATTTCCACAGATTCGGAAAACTTACGGGTGGTGTTAAATCGAAGAAATTTTGTTAAAAATTCTGTTAAAATCATCAATGAATGCGATTTTATGAAATTTTGATCCGGTGATTTTTCCCCTTTCAGTCTTCGTTAGAGGATTTATAACCTCCTTAAATTTCATCGATTGGAGTATGTACGTTTGATGATCGCCAGGAACCTCGTAACCTCGTTTCTTCAGTGACAGGTCTGCACTTCGGGCTGATTTCTGTCATGAAAAAGTTCGATGTCATAAGATAAATTAATAATAAGAAATAATGAATATTCCGGATTTTTGCTCGTGGAATTGGAAAGGCTTCCAATCATCAACTAGTAAAAGCAATGATTCCAGCCTAGAAATTGCTAGGCAACCTCAGTTGCTTCGAATGTATCCGTAAACCTGTTCAGCAATCTCTTATTGTGAAATTAAGATTTATAATTCTAAGCATGCGGAAAATTCAAAGATTAAAATCGCCCTATGACAAAAGCCTGAAAGGGTTTCACTACAGTAAGCTTGCTATTTTGTTTCTCATTTGCACACGTTTAATTTTCGATATGACACTCGCCCCGCACCTTAACGATTAACTCGACGCCCCAGGGCCTATTTTCTATATAACCTCGCCGCCCCGCACCTTCAGCCGAGGCTATAAAAGGCGGGCGCTGCGTGCTTGCCAACCACTGTGACTCCAACCTCCGTAGAGTCACAGTCAACCTTGAAAATGTCTGACGTAGTACAGACGAAACGTCGGTGGACGCCCAGGTTCTGCCCTGCTTCATCTTATTTTCGACGCGGTTTTACCCAAGATCCTTGTTTTTATCCTATGACGGGCCGCGAAAACCTACAACAATCCATATATATATATATATATATATATAGGCCATACGTATATAATTATAACATTTTCAAGTGTCATTTTATAGAGTTTTGAAGCATATACTTTTTGGCTACCTTAAAAAATCTTGTGTTTGAAGTTTTTGCATAATTTTTTTTATTTTGAAATTATGTAAACAAGGTTGAATTAATAACAACTGAATAAAAATGTGTATAAAAACAAATTATAGGTGCAATGGTATGGGAAATAAAATAAAACTTAAAAAACAAATTTTAGTGAAAAAAAATGCTTTGTAGCATCTATTCACAAAACACTATTTTCACATACCTCTAGATATGATATAGCCAGGTAAGTATAACAGACAAGTACGGTACATCCCACTAATAGCAGTAATTCACTTACTCCAGATACAGGAATTCCTTGCAAAGGTCCACTGGATATAAGGCCGTATATTTCAGATGAACTTCGAATGTCAGGCAGTATATTTATAGAAATGTCAAAAAAGGTACATAAGACTGGATCCCATTCAAGAGTTTCAATATTCATAAGCATTGTCCGAGATGCATTAGTTACATCTGTTATGTAAAGCCCTCCATTTGGTCCACCAGTCAAATTCTGAAACATAAAAATGAACATGAAGATGTACACTAGGAGTCAGAATTTAATCAAGAATAATCTTTAACCGACACCACCGACCCTCACTCGGCAAATCTCGGATTTGTTCTAAAAGAAACCTTGTAAGTCACACGAAGTTAGCAGCCAGCCGGTGGCCAAGGAGTGGACAGCTTGCCCTATTAACGTAAAGCATCATTCACAACTAGTTCTAAGGCGTAAAGCGCAAGATCTAAGTTGCATGGTTTAAGTCGTAAGAAATTCAAGGCATTTACAACAACATAACAACCATGTCTTTTCATTGCGCATGCGTATTTCGAAACACCGCCTTTGAAAAATGTATGCTCGATAGTTTGTCGTGACAAAATATCATTATGGCGGTATTTGATGTTTTAAAAATAATAGGCCTAGCTGATTTGTTACTAGTACCTGCCAGCATGAAGAGAATTGAAAAGTAGTTAGTTATGGCTGCATGTCATATTAATCTTGTCTGCCAGTGAGTAGCTATTAGATTTGATGCATTTTTGAATGATCCGTAATACGTCAAGTCCAGTAGAAAGAGTGGGGAGCTTCCTTGTTCGTTATTGGCGCGTCGTAAGAAAACTGTTGTAAGAATTGGATTTTGGGCAATTCATTACGACATAAACCTTGCAATTTAGGACGTGTTGTGAATGTTCTAATTGAAACACATACTCAGCAATACAAAATATTACACCTTAGAACTAGTTGTGAATGATGCTTAACTAGTAAAACTGGCCCTAATTGATTTCTACACTAGAAATAAGCATAGGCAGTCATTCAGGTGTTCAGATGCATTGTAACATCTGTTGTATAATTTCTTTTTTATTCTAAAAATATAGAAATTATTATTCAATTTTAATGACTTGCGGGAAACAAAGATTTTAAAGTTCCGCAATCAGATTCGACCGGGTTTTCAAGATAAAATGAAAATGACCTAAGAACACTTAGTTGCAAGGTATGGCAAAAACTGTAGCATGCACTTGCTGTTTAGGACTAAAACAATTTAAATTGATGTGCTAAGTGGGTCGTTCAGTGCTCCAGCCGCACCCATATTGCACTGAGGTTTACCACGTGTTTCATATTTTTAAGTTAGCCGGGCAAAACCCCTACCAACACAATAAAATCATTACATTTTCAATTTCAACAGGTTAGTATAGTCACAGCTTCTCCAGTGTCACCAGGAGTGTTTTGTGTTGTGTCCCAAGTGCTGTGCACGCGATGTTGGAAATTATTGTGTGGTAATTTTATTTTAAATAGCGGTAACAAGTTGGTGTATAAAGATGTGAATATCAAATATGGTTATTCATTTCGGTTTTGACTGGGGTATTGCTTTGTGAAAACTTACGTTGATTTATTTAACCGTCTGCAAATTAATATTTACCAACCACCAGTGCAGTATTCACTATCAGCTTTGTATTGCCTTTTTTTCGACTTTGGCCTGCACAAATTTGTTGAACGAATGGTTTCGTCATATAGCATTCATAATTTATAAGGATCTTCTTTGAAGATGAGTAGATCACACTTACAAGTGGACTGTCAATTGTCATTTGTCAGGTATTATAGGTAAATTTAATAGCAAAATTGGATTCACACTTCACTCTTATCCATCAGTCAAATTCGCCTTAAAACGGGTTTTAGGCCACCAAACATGACGAAGATGCCAAGCTTGGCACCCATGGTGATAATTAATTATAATGAAACATATCAGTTTCATATCTTGCTAACAAGCTAGTCTTACTATATCTGCTTGTCAGCCAGTGTAGGCCAGCTCGACCCCCTTCCCCACTCATTGTGACCTTGACAAAAGATAAGATTCAAGAAGCAGATGCTATGGCATGTTCTCTGTGTTCCTCTATGTAAACTAGATGGCCCACCCACCAGACTTCATTCTATAAAATAGAACAGTCTGCCTCTTGATTTAACAATATCACGAGGTTGTTAATTTGATGAAACTTTTAGAGCAGGTAATGTTTAGTTGTAATTATTTTATTGGACTATAGGCCCTACATGGCACTTTAATTGAGCGAGCGTAGCGAGCGTCTCCACTTGACTCTTATGGCTCAAATGTCTGTTTTTTCCTTTTTCCTTTCCTTTTTTTTTCTTTTTCTTTCTTTTCTGTTACTGCTTCGGTACAGGTCGCACCGTTCCTCTGATCGACCTGAAATTTCGCACACATGTACATACCACCTATGCGGGTTGCTGTATAGTTTTTGACCAAAATCCGATTGTTGGTTATAAAAAATTTAAAAAAAAAAAAAAAAGTTCCGATCGTTATGAAATTTTGCAGGTTCAATAAGGACAACATTCTCTCCTATTTTACAAATTTTCAGCTAAATCGGTCAAGACCTTAAGTAGTGTAGAATGTAGATACACATTTTCGATTTACTGTTTGGTCATATTGAGATGGCAGTAGGCCTTTCTTGTAGGTACTGTCGTTAAGTTTCCTGTCAATAAAACCAGTGGAAGACGACGGTCGTCGAAATATTGTTTTAAATCTTGTAATTTATTTATTAAAGTGCTGTGTATAGTACAATACTAGGAAGCTTCGCAAACGCTTTTTCATTTTGGCGCCCATGAAACTTAGCGCCCTGTGCAAGGGCACTGGTCGCACTTCCCTAAAAACGGCCCTGCAGTATTTACATGAGGTAAGAATAGATCAACCAACTTGGTAGTGTCGACTTATGAGCCTAAATGTATTACACTTGGGGTCGATAAAAGTAGTTAGCGTTTCACACACGTAGTTGGGGGCGTAGTTTAACAAAGTAGTAACCCATGTTTTCTGTGCAATCCAATAAGGAATTAATAAAAATTATTTAATTAATAATTATTAATTAAAATAAAAACAAGAAAAACTACAAAAAATTAAAAACAAAGGATTTTCACCCAAAAAGGAGTTTTATCAATTGTTATGATCCATAAACCAAAAACCTACAAAACCTTTTAAGTTTCTATTTAACTCTTTCTCTGTTATGGACGCATCTAATACATCTAAACGCACCGCCCGCCGTGTGTTATGGACATATTAGATATGTAGGGCAATTACTGAAGTCGTAACTCGTAAACTAGGCCTAGTGTAGCACAATTGTCCCCTGCTATATAATTATGTAAATTCAGAGATTAATCAAGCTGATTAATATGTAATTAATATGTTTTAATTAATTACTCTGGTAATTAATGATGTGAAGAGGCTAATAACTAGCCAAGGTGGTGTGATAGGCCACAAGGATCATATTGGGATGATCAAATGTCAATATTATTCTCAGCAATTAGTGGTATTTGCATATGGAGCAATGAAGTGAATAACTTTGCCTAAACAGGGCGTAGAGACTTAGGAAGTAACTCAAAACAGGTGCTCATGCAAGTTAAGTGAAATGACGAGTAGTTGATAACGAAATGTACGAACACTTTAGAGAAATTAACCAAATAGCGAAAAGTATTAGTTTATCATCGGGATTAGGGACGCCTCAGCGACTGAGATAAGTGGAAGAACCATCCAGAAGGAAAATGTGCCTCAGGGGTTGAAGCAGGACCTCGACGCATGGAACGTTCTAGAAGAAAGTGTGACAAATCTAAAAGAAGTCACAGCTGACTCAAAACCAAAGGGGTGAAGACTAAAATGCAACCGAGAACCAGTTTGAAAGGGTGGATCCTCTTAAGTGACCCAACGGTAGATGGTTGAAATCTGCGAGGGCTGACACAGCAACACGGCAGTCGTAGGGTTCTCTTGCGCCGGAACGTCGCGGACGGTGCGTGTTGTAAAAATAAGTGTGAATTGTAATCACGCGGATGTGATACGCGATACGAATTATTTAGGACGAAAGCGTGACATGGTTCCGCTAAGTCAAAAAACGTTAATAAATCGCGATAACACAGACATTCTAATCGGCAACATATCGAGACATAAGTGATGGTACCAGAGGGCAACAATACTATGGGCGTGTCCCAAGAGGCAGGAGAGGTCCAGCAAACATGGCCGACAGAGAAGAGCCCCCCCCACAAGTGTTTGATCTTCTAGTTAATTCTAATTAATGTGCAACTTGATGGTGTTACACATTAATTGATAAGTGAATTCTTGATTTTCGTTCCACCTCAAGACGACGATATTCCCACATCGAGTGTCAACGTAAAACACGGACAGTCACGCCTGACAAATTGGATTATTAATGGCATTAAATCACAATGGATGAAGTATTTTTTTAACAAGAAGGTGTACAAAAAATAAGAATGCCGGACATTTTGGCAACCTTGGATGAGGCCTATACCCTATACAACGGTTTGTTTTGACGCGCGCCTGGGGCATGTGACGCGGGTGGATGGGGACCTGCTGAGCTGACCGATCCGGCCGGGCGAGGTAGACACTCGGTTAGAACATGTGTTGTATTTAGTAAGGGGTTTGACATTCTGTGTGGATGGAGTGTTCGCAGATTTGTTCTAGCACAGTGACAGCTCAACAAAATGTTTTATGTACTACTTTAATTAATGTGATAGTGAATAGCATTACAAGGTTTGTCGAGATATGTGAAGAGTACGGATGGCTCAGTGACTTCAGTTAACAAACATGCCTATATAGTTGAAGTGTGGATTTTGTCTTCTTTTAGGTTCTAGTAGTTTTTAAAGTTAGTGATACGTGTGTCATACAAAGAGACGGCAAACATACCGAATAATTATTAGTTTTATAAATAATTACAGTGACTACAGTTAACAAACATAGTTGGAAGTGTGGATTTTGTCTACTTTTAGGTTCTAAGTTGTTTTTTAAGTTCGTGATAAATGAGTCATATAGTCCGTCCGTTCCGTTTACATTTGACGAATTTCGTCTTTTTCGCCGACACAGCGGGAACATGTAAGCCACTTGTTATAACCTATTACAAGGGTTGTAATTAAAATTCAGTCTTCGCTGACCGTCGTCAATGTTGCCCGGCTGAAGTTTCATTGTGCGCCTCTTTGGGCAAACCAATGAAGCGCAATAATGGAACCAAACTAAGTGGCCTGGCGACAGGTTTGCGATTCATTAAATGGACATGTCATCACCAGAGGAAGATGATCTGTGTCTAGAGGGGTGAACAAATCTGGCCTTTTGTCCCTTTGAGGATTTCCAAATTCGTCAACTGTAAACGGACGGACTATACAAAGAGACGGCAAAACATACTGAATAATTCTTAGTTTTATAAATATTAATGTGTGACGCGTGAGTGTTTAAATGTGGATGTATTGGACAACAAAATCAAAATCAGGTTTATGATACAGAAATGTGGTTTTCATATAATTCCGTGGGTTAAAATCGTGTTACAAATGTATACACTGTTCTAATCCTTACAATGATAAGAAATCATTAAAGTCGAATCACTTTAGTCAAAGAGTCCACAGTACTCCGTATGCGCTTGAAATCCTTTAGATATATCGTTGTTCTTTACACGTGGAGAGTAACAGAAACTGTTGCCTAGCAGTGTTGAGAGAATGAATGTTAATAATATGCTCGAACCCATCATGATAGTAATACAATCGAAATAGCACGCAAATTTTTTATTTTTTCCGATTCGTGACAATATAAGCACTCTGTGTCGGTATCCATTGATGTACATTCATTACAACTACACCATTTAAGATCACCTTTCCTGCCACTAAACTGTTTTATCCAGGCTTCTTTTCTTTATTTTTCTTTAGATTTTTCCTCTGTTCACTTTCTGTGTATGAAGGCTCAAAAATGAAGGGAGCTAATCCTAACACCATGTACATAGAACAAACACTTTTCAACTGACCCGTCCTGTGCCCGATGGTATTGAATGGGCGGGCAGTGAGCGGCCGCATTTACATGAGTTGATCGGTAGCGAAGCTCTGTAGCCATCCAGCTATGTCACGGGTGGTGACATCACGCACCATACAATTTCCACAATATTGGTCGTACCATGTTTAAATATTGACCGATTTAATTCATTTTTTTTCTAAATTCTTAAAATAATTTAGGTTTAACATAAGTAAGCAACAAGTCAATGTGATAGTATGGCTTTAATGAAAGATGAGTACTAACACTTATGGTAATTGCCGCTAATTGTTTTGGCAAGATTAATTAGAAAGTAATATTTTGAGTTTTTTTTTATGTTTTTTATTAATTAATTACGAAAGAATACCCACAGGGGTAATTAAGCAACTCAGATCTGAATAGGTAGGTAAAGCCTGTTTAAACAACCTGTGGTAACGTGTGAGTTCTTTATGAACGTGTAATGTGTATCCTTTACATTTTACAATCTACCACAACTATCAATGGATATTGATTGACGTTGAATGATTTGAGTAGCTAGCAAAACCACTGATCCTATTCACTAGGCCTGTAAGTTTGTTTATTTTGATTATTCAACTTTGGACATCTCGTGAGAGACCGACTGACAAGCTGAGGGCAGGGCGCAGTAGAACCAGGTTTGTTTTGTTTGTGTATTATGTTGATTTTGGCTATTGTTGTGATTTTGATTCAAGATTTGCATTTTTAGATAATTAATTGCTCTAATTAATTTATTGTAATTGTTGCATAATTAAGTGGGAAGGAGTAGTAACTTCACACTAGGCCTACTACTTTTTGAAAAATTTATAATTTTGAAATTCAGAGTTTTTTTTAATAACGTAGGCCTATCCTACAGTATCATGTTTTAGTCTATACTTAACTAGGGAAGACGACGGGTACCCGTTACGGGTACCCGCCCGACAAAGTCGGGTACGGGTTCGTGATTCTAGTACCCGTTTACCCGTAAAACCCGGGTCCTGAATTGAGGAGTCACATTGTAGGCTGAAAGTTAATGTTAACATGCGCTTTCTCATATCTTTTGTGCTTGGCGGCGTTTTTCTTTTGAATTATGTCCTTTGTTCATGCCGCCGACTTGTAGCAATATGCAGACTGCAGAGTATGACCCCCCCCTCCCCTCCTACCTTACCACTCACCGATCTTCCAGAGATAATAACACATAAATAATTAGCCGAACATCTCTAATGTTTTCAATCTGCTAGAAGTCAAAAGCTATCACCCATGGTGATAACTGAAATTAAGCACATGGGAATAGAGATACTGCAGAGGCTGGCCTTTCCTTATCTTGTTACAATTATTATCTGCTGGCCAGAATTCCTGCTTTAGCCCCCCCCCACCCCTCGCCACGGGCCAACACATCGTCGTGAACTCGTGACCTTGACTTGACTGTCACAAGATATAAAGCAGATGCAACAAACAGTGAGTGTTATCTTAATGGCCTGCCTCTGTTCCTCTAGAGATTATGAAAGACTACTTCTTCGGCACGTCATTGTTGGATGAGCGAAGCGAAGACTTCAATTTCACTGACCCCTCAAAAAATTTAGCTCCAATGTTTTTTGTTTGTATTTTTGTCTGTTTGTTAGCTAACTACCAGGCAGACCGCATATCCGATCTTGATGAAAATTGGAGGAGATCTTCGAAATCTCTAAACTTAGAGGTGTGTTGTTTTTGGGTACAATCCAAGAAATATTTCTTGTGAATATCGTAGTTGAGTGACTAATATATAGCTAGAGTCGTAACGGCCTATGCTGAGTGTCTACGGAAAAATTTTCCTCCGCTCATGTAGTACATTGCCGACATGCTAGGCAGCGTGCCCGGCAGCTCGAGCGAAGCTACAGCTACCTAGCAGCAATCGGAGTAACTTCGTAGGCCCCTAGTGGAGAACCGGATGTCAATTTAAATTAGAACGCGCGGAAATATTTTAACATAAGATACATTGATACAAGCATTTCGTTTGTAGGTTTCGCGATTAATATTATTATACATACAAATAAACTTGTTTTCGAGTGTAAAATACAAATGAATATGTCGTATATTGTTTGTTTTATATATTTTAACATAAAATATTATGTATTTATATTTGAAACTTCTAAAAGTTTAAATTCTCTAAACTGTCATGGTAATAAAGTTATTTTGCAGCTGCATGGTATTGTTCTAGGAAGGCCATGCTTATAAGGAAGTGTATTAAAAGGAAATATACTCGGAAGCTTCGCAAACGCTTTTTCAGGCGCGTTGTTGGATGAGCGTAATTTTTTTTAACGAAAAAAGCGTAAAATTGCGATTTTCATGAGAAATTATTTTTGATTGCGCTCGAATTTCACACGAATATATAAATTCATGAAATAAAGGTTCTGTGAAAAAATCATTACATTCGGATAAAGCATGTAGGTGTTATAAGTCGAAGAATTTTTTTAAAAATCGAAAAAAAATCGTAAAATTACGATTTACATGAGAAATAATTTTTCGATTGCGCTCAAAAACGTGGCAGTTCTTGGTTCAGAGATTTCGAAGGCCTCAATAAAATTTCATCGCAATTGGAGTATCGGTTTAGCCGAAATAGTGCTATCAGACACACAATAATACAAACAGAAAGAAGAAAGAAAGAAAAGAAAAAAAACATTCCGGATGTTTTTTTCCAGTGTAGTGAAATGGAATCTTCGCTTCGCTCGCTACGCTCATTCAAGAAATAACGTAACGATATAATAAAGTAATAATTTAATTTGGCAAGAGTGCCAGAGCTGTCAAATTATAACGTGAAAATCATTAGAATATGAGGAGACCAATATTATGTCAATCTTGGCCAGCAGCAACATTGTAATTTTCATTGTTTGTATCTTCTTACTCATTGTGACAATAATATTGTAGACAATTATGAAAAATTCTTGATCTTCAGGGACGGATTTGTTTTGCATAACAAGCAAGTTAAACTGTGAGCAGGTCCAGGAATTGGCCGTTGGCATGAATTCTATGCATTTCATCATGTTTCACAGACAAGAGGTAAAACATAATTGCCAATGTCTCTTCTCCCCGTCCGTTTCGAAAATCTGATTTGTATCAACGAATACGATTTATTACGTTACCGGCTTCTAGTTTGTGTACACATAACCCACTAGACCCCCCCCCCCCCAACCCAGATTTGGGACAGTTCATTTTTTAAATGAACTTTCTAAACGTTCAGTTCACAGCTCAAATAAAGAACTTTTTCAAAGTTGAAGTTATTTTAAAACCTAAAATTTTTAAAAAGTTCAAGTTCGTCAAAGATTTTTAGCATAAATATGAGACGTTAAGCAATATCCAATCAAAAATCAATCAAATTATGAATTAAGGTCTTTTACACATTTCCATTATTTTGTTAAAAGTAGTATGCATAATAGAATAATTACGGTACCAGTAGTTTTCTCAGTTCGTAGTAATTGCATAATTTGTAATTTATTAATTTGGTCCAAAGATTTGGCTGTGAATGTGAGGCTTGAGCTGTGCCGTAGGACAAAAGTATGCCTACCTTCTTACAATGGTCTGGAATTCCTCAGAAACAGAGACGCGCGCGGGCTCGGCTTCTACTCCGACGTTGCCAAATGCTAAGTAATTAATTGTAATGCAACCGCGCATTATAGTGATCGCTTGACCAAACGAAGCTACTCTTGTCTTCCGAGGACTTGCTTATATTATCACGGCTTGCCGCAGGCGGTCGAAATGCGATAGCGAGGGGTTGGGAGTTTTCATGATTGTGGGACTATAGTGCGTTTACTCGCGAGTTGAACACATTGTTCTCTTAAATAAATAAATAAATAAATAATAAATTTTATTTAGAGTCTACCCACTCAGTTATATAACTGATTTTCAGTGGGGGACTTTAAATCAAAGCGACCAAGCCAATCCTGCAGGCCCCGACGCAATCGACGAGTGAGCGATAACCAACCAAAGATCGATATTTTTAATAGGAAATATAGCAATCAGTGGTATGGACAGTGCGAACGCCCGCGAATCAACGCCAGAATCAACAAGGCCGATTCAGAACAACTCTGAAATTTATTATGTGCTTTGTTGCTAGGACGGCTCCAAAGTCACCGTTTACAAACTCCTAAGACAAGAACTGATGGACTCAAGTCCAAATCTGAAGTTAAAAAACTTCTGACTTTAGCGGGAATCGAACCCTGGACCTTCTGCATTGGAAGCAGATACGCTAACCACAAGACCAACGAGTTTTTGTATGTCAGCTAATTGAATTCTATACAATTTCAGATACCGAGGAGCAACAAGCCCGAAGATTGAGAATAAGATTAGACTAGGATGTCATAAAAATATTTAATGCATAAAGTAATAAATAAGTTTATCCAATACAATCATCAACTCTTGAAATCATTATTAAAATCAAAATCAAATGCTATTACAAAAATGTATGACTTTTTGTAAGTTTTATCCACTTTGAATGAAAAAAATCGGACATCATTTACGGTTTTTAGGTATTTTATCTACATTATTTTGTAGAATGACAAAATACTTAAAAACCGTAAATAAAGGCCGATTTTTTTCGTTCAAAGTGGATAAAACTTACAAAAAATCATACATTTTTGTAATAGCATTTGATTTTGATTTTAATAATGATTTCAAGAGTTATATATTGTATTGGATAAACTTATTTATTACTTTATGAATTAAATATTTTTATGACATCCTAGTCTAATCCTATTGTCAATCTTCGGGCTTGTTGCTCCTCGGAATCTGAAATTGTATAGAATTCAATTAGCTGACATACAAAAGAACTCCGCTCTCGAAGAGAACAATGTGTTCTATTCGCGAGTAAACGCACTATACTGAGGGACTATGCTCTGATGGGGGGGGGCATGTATTTCCGCAAAACTGAGCGCATGGAAATTAAACGTGTGAAAGATGCAAAATAGCAGTTAAAAAAAACATTTCTCAGAACCATGTTTACATATTATATTCGCAATCTGCTTTAGATCACAGTGGTCTCTTCGTAAATAATCATTGATTAATGATAGCTTATGTAATCAATGTCGTAAATGTATCGTACTAAAGATATCCTTCCTAAAGATCAAATACAATATTGTCATTGTCAATGATCAATCTAACTCAAACACAAAGCTCTCGTTGCTAGACGGTCCCGAAGGAGAATCTTATCACATAGGCGGTTTGAAATACGTGCCTGCTGCGGACCTTGTTTTGATGATTGAGAGAAAATGTCCTCTTTCCTCTATGTCTTTTACGTGATACGTCATACGTGGTCATGCTTTGTAACGAAGTGATTGGGCGAGGGGGAAATTATATTTTATGAACACATTGCAACAGGGCATACGCGCCCTCACAAGTGCAATTACCATCATTGGCATGAGTATTATGAGATTTTTTCTTCCACATACAACACTCTAGTATTCTGACTGTATAATTATTTTCTCAGTGTTGTGTATCGTTGTGATGTACTCTGTGGTGGTGACAGTGTGGGGTACACTGGAAAGGGGGGGGGGGTACCCATCACCAAACCCATCTTCCTACGCGACTGTCTGCACACATAATCACCGGGAATATATTCCATTGAATATTTTAACAGTGTTCATTAAATTAAAACATAGTATTATTTGAGGTATTTAGTGAGTTATGGTTATATATTATTTTAAATTAATTTTTTCGCGATCTTTTGTTCAAAAAAATATTTTGATTGAGCCAGACCTCTTTGTCATTTGTTTATGCCTTGATTATAAAAAAGCGTTATGCTCGGGGAAATAGGTCAGGCTCATTCTAAAACATATCGTTACAGTGAAATATATAAATAATTTGCGAAATTGTATTGCAATCGTATTTTTTCTCTGGGTTAGTATTCTTTTTGTACACGAAAAATACTACTTCTGTTGACAGCATAATATAGATTACCAGCAAAGTCCAATCCGGTCCAATCCACCAAAAATAAAATAATCGTTAGATTTGAATAAAATCGATGCACAGACAGTAGAGATTTTTTTGTAAATTTATTGGACCGTGGCTTAATACTTGTCCCAGTACCTGAGCAAGACCCTTATTTTAATTACTTCCGCTCCGGCTTGCGAGTGTTCCGAGAATTTACCTTTACTCTTGTCTGTGAAACCTGATGAAATGCACAGATTTCATGCCAACGCAAATTCCTGGACCTCACAATGTGACTAAGTCTTGTTGTTATGTGAAACAAATCCATTCTCAAGAAGATCAATAATATTGTTTATAAAAATATTGTCACAATGAGAAAGAAGATACAAACAATGTAAATTGCAATGTTGAAGTTGTTTGATATTGTCATAATTATCCTTATTTCGTAAACAATCTGTCAATATCCATATCTTATTAATTGTGTATAGTCTCCTCATATTCTATTCTGATGATTAGCATGTGATAATTTGACGGCTCTGTTACTCTTGCTAAATTAGATTATTAATTTACTATATTGCTACCTCCTTTATGTCCTACCTTATAAAATACTTCTTTATCTTCTTTATTTATTTAATCCTTCACTCAAGTACAGCATTGCTGCCATTTTACATTGAGGTACAAAGATAATAAATTTAAAATCATATTATAAAAACATAAAACGTAATAAAAACAGTGGAACATTTCAGTAAACATACAGTTGTAGGGTACTTTTATCTTGTAATTAAGTATAGATAAATAATATGAACTTTGCATGAATGATTATGTGAAAAGTGGCACAACAGTGTGTGCAAATGTGAGGCCTTTCCGAACCTGCTGGTGAAGACAAAACAACATGATAATAATATGATTCCTAGAATTGTGATGACGATGGTTGAATGCTCGCCGAAGAATCCCCTCCTCCCACAATTTGAAGACTGATGGATGAGCTCGTGCAAACCAGGTTTTGACGCGGAATGCAGAGGTATTTACTCTGGAATGCGCCACCAAGCGCGTAATTTGTGGAAATTTACCAAGCTCGGAAAAAGACAATTATTTTAAATGTTGATAATATTTTATTATGATCTGATTGCGCAATTTGCATAGCCTTTGTAAACTTAACCTGTCAATTTGATTTTATGAACATAACTTTAAAAAATATTTTTAAAAAGTTACGAAAATAAATAGATTTTGTGATTTTTTTCGGGCTCTTACTAGCTGATGTTTGCGAGGTGGACTTCTTTTCTTGAATCGACTTGTACGATTAGCAGAGCCATGCTCTGGGTCAATTCTACACCGGGCCCAGACGGGGTAAAGAAATTGTAAATCACAATGCTAATACTCGCGCCAGGGTGGCAGGCGATCATTAAATTGAAATACAATATGCTTTTAGTTTTAGTAAAATTTCCAAAGATTTACGAAATATAGATAAAAACATTGTACATTGTTATTTTAACCGATAACAGGACTTAAGTCTGAGTATGAGTGGAGTTTTGAAGAGATTGAGTTTTGTCGGCGACAGCATGATATTAATTTAATCGTTTGGTTCACGGGTTGATGAGTCAGAAAACAAAACTTGTTCCAAACCGTAAAGTGAACCAATAATAGTTAACGTTGCCGGTACCCGGTGCGAGTGACGTTGACAGTTCTATAATTATTAGTAATTTGACCAGTGTTGTTCATATTTGGGTGATACTCACTGATTCAAGTTTCTAATTAGTGCAGTAATCAAGGAAATAAGTAGTTGTTTCATTGCACGTTCAGTTTTGAACACGCAGCAGAACGCGCAATTAAAAAAATTATTTCTCATAAAAATCGCAATTTTAAGTGTTTTTTTTTTGTTTTTTAAACTTTCTTCGACTTATAACACCTACATGCTTTATCCAATTGTAATGATTTTTTCACAGAACCTTAATTTCATGAATTAATATATTCGTGTGAAATCTGAGCGCATTCAAAAAATATTTTTTTTATGAAAATCGCAATTTTACGTTTTTTTATTTTTTTATTTTACATTTCTTTGACTTATAACACCTACATGCTTTATCCGATTGTAACGATTTTTATACAGAACCTTTATTTTATAAATTAACATATTGGTGTGAAATTTGAGCGCAATCAAAAATAATTTCTCATGAAAATCGCAATTTTACGCTTTTTTTCGTTAAAAAAATTACGCTCATCCAACAACGCGCCTGAAAAAGCGTTTGCGAAGCTTCCTAGTATATTTCCTTTTAATACACTTCCTTATAAGCATGGCCTTCCTAGAACAATACCATGCAGCTGCAAAATAACTTTGTTACCATGACAGTTTAGAGAATTTAAACTTTTAGAAGTTTCAAATATAAATACATAATATTTTATGTTAAAATATATAAAACAAACAATATATGACATATTCATTTGTATTTACACTCGAAAACAAGTTTATTTGTATGTATAATAATATTAATCGCGAAACCTACAAACGAAATGCTTGTATCAATGTATCTTATGTTAAAATATTTCCGCGCGATCTAATTTAAATTGACATCCGGTTCTTCACTAGGGGCCTACGAAGTTACTCCGATTGCTGCTAGGTAGCTGTAGCTTCGCTCGAGCTGTCAGGCACGCTACCTAGCATGTCGGCAATGTACTACATGAGCGGCGGCAAATTTTTCCGTAGACACTCAGCATAGGCCGTTACGACTCTAGCTATATATTAGTCACTCAACGATATCGTACTTTTACGATTTATTTTTATTTTTAGTGCGATATTTTCGTGACATTTGGGCCGATTCTGACCAAACGGGTGGGGCTACAACGTTCATATTTTTCATGGGCATTAAGGTTATGGTGCTGTAGTTTTTCTTGAAAGAGAAAGTTGAAAAAGTTAGTCAGAATCCATAGAAATAAAGCTTTTAATATAAGTTTTTTACGGTAAATAATAACAATTGACAAGTTACAATAGAAACTTGACAACAATCACCTACAATGCGTAGGCATCAAAGCAAAGCACTTGCAAAAGTAAAGATATCCCACGCAAACTAAAAACCTAAAAAAAAGCTCATCCATCAAAGCGACTAAAGAAAGCGTTTGCGAAGCTTCCTAGTTTATGGAACAGCATAACGTCCGAGATATTACGATAATTGATGAGCGCATTTCTTCACAGTTCATTAGACACCCCACACGATTTTTTGTGTTACTACCCGGGTAACCCACGGGTAATGAGGACGGGTACCCGGGTCGTAAAAAAGTCGGGTTTCGTCACCCCTAGTCTCTACCCAATAAAAAATGTAATTTTGTAATTTTTTTAAATTTGAGTATTTTGGAAACATTTGGAAAAATGGAAAAAATACATTAGTAGTAGGCTATAGCGTATCACCTAATCTAACCTATTTAACTTAAAAAAAAGTTATTACGGTAACCTATTTAAAAAAAGTCTGTAGGAAAAATCATCTTGAGTTTTGGCTACTTTTGTGGTAGGATATGCAAATTATCCAAATTTGGGTAAATTTGAACCATAAAGTAAAAAATTTGAATTATTGGATGTGAAATTAATTGCATCGCCTTGGAAATTTTATTCCTAAACAATATTAGCTCATGACAATTTTAAATCAAGGTCAAAATTCAGAAGTTATGCTCAAATTTTCAATTTCTAGTGCACTAGTCACTACTAAGAAAACAAACAAAAAACTAGATGGCCACCATTTTACCTTCTCAAGATTTTGGAAAAAAATATATTTGTGAATTTAACTTCCGTCTTAATCCTACATTTTTGTGTAACACTGTTCTTTTCACGAACGGTGAAAGGGTTAAAATATAAAGGACTTTCATCCGAAAAGGAGTTTTATTAATTATCATCCTTTTATTTATTTATGATTTATTTATTTTATTTTTTATTTTATAAACAAAAAAGCTACAAGGAAAAAAATGGAAAAGGAAAATATAAAGGACTTTCACCCAAAAAGGACTACTATTATTATTATTATTATTATTATTATTATTATTATTATTATTATTATTATTATTATTATTATTATTAGCATCAAAGTATTCATCCATACACAAAAAAACTACAAAACATTTAACGTTTCAATTTAAAATATTTTACCCGAAAAGGAGTTTTATTGTTGTTGTTTTTTTTTGTTTTTTATTGTTGTTTTTGTAAATATGTATAGAAACGAATGTAAAAAAACAAACTTGATGGACATTTGAACCAACAAACCCTTGAACAGAAGGCAAACACGCTGCCATTCTGCCACAGGGCACTGTGAGAATATACCGCCTATAAACATGTTGGTTTGGGTGGTATTGACGGTGGCCGCTGCGGTAGTTGGTAAGGAAGTACACAGTCCACTGTACCATCTAGGCCCTATCCGTCTCTCCAGACTTGGGCGTGAATCGTCTAGCCAGATTGGCTAACCTTCCTCCACGACCGTGCGTCGTGGCTAGCTTTCCCTACTCCCATTGTAACAGCAGCGGCCATCGTCGATACCACTATATTATACGTTTATAGGCAGCTTACGTTCACAGTGCGGTGTAGCAGGATGGTAACGGATGTCATTACTATGCGAAGGTTCATTAGTTCAAATCTCCGTCAAGGTGTTTATTCTCCTTTTTGGGTGAAAGTCCATTAGAAACGTTGAGGGTTTTGAAAGGTTTTTGTCTCTCATTGTTCCAGCAGCGGCCATCGTCGATACCACTATATTATACGTTTATAGGCAGCTTACGTTCACAGTGCGATGTAGCAGGATGGTAACGGATGTCATTACTATGCGAAGGTTCATTAGTTCAAATCTCCGTCAAGGTGTTTTTTCCCCTTTTTGGGTGAAAGTCCATTAGAAACGTTTGGTTTTGAAGGGTTTTTGTCTCCCATTGTTCCAACAGCGGCCATCGTCGATACCACTAAATTATACGTTTATAGGCAGCTTACGTTCACAGTGCGGTGTAGCAGGATGGTAATGGATGTCATTACTATGCGAAGGTTCATTAGTTCAAATCTCCGTCAAGATGTTTTTTCCCCTTTTTGGGTGAAAGTCCATTAGAAACGTTGAGGGTTTTGAAGGGTTTTTGTTTATTTTTTAATAATAAAATAAAACTTCTTTCTGGGTAAAACTACTACAGTAAGAACTCTATTATCCGAGTTGGATGAGACCGGGGGCACCTCGGATTTGCGAAAAACTCGGATGGCGCGGTTCATTTGTTTATTTGCTCTCGTAGCATAGCCTGATATGGTAAAATAATATATGACACATGTAATGGATAAAGGAACATAAAATACACACGAAACACTTCATACAGGGTATACCAAATGATTTAATAGCTTGTAAATCAAGCTCACAAACACACGTACACTATTAGGCCTACATGTCGTAATAAAAACGCATGTCTAGGCCTAAATTGGACGCAGTAGGCCTAGGCCTAGAATGCAAACATAGGCCTAGGGTAGCTCTCTTTCTCATGTGGGAAAACCTCTCACTACTATCGCCTGCGCTGAAGCTCTCGTCGCAAGATAAGTCTGGGAAAGAAATAAGATAAGCCCAGGAATAACAATTCAATGCGTTGTGATTACGAATTTCGTGAATCGGTTGAAACATGATCGCATCGCAATTCTTCTTCCACCCACAACGACCATCTTTGATTTGATCAGCTGTGACTGTGAGATGGTTGGATCGTATGCGCAGGCGGCGATGCGCGCGACGCACACAGACCACTGAGCTCTATATGCTCAGTGACACTGACGCACACTGCTCGAAAGTCGTACACTGACCACTGACCTCTATATGCTCAGTGACACTGACGCACACTGCTCGAAAGTTGAGATATATCGCCGATCTATCTTCTCTTGCACTCACTCGTAGGCATGACTCCCGCTAGGCCTACAAATGTATGCGAGTACATTTAAAAAAGCACGGCGCGGCGTCTGAATTTATTTTTATGTTTCATTTACGTATTTAAAACTTTTATTATTATTATTTTATTTTTATTTTTTTTTTAATGGAGCTTGGTTAACACGGTACATCGGATAATCGGAGATCGGATAATGGAGTTCTTACTGTATTTATATTTGAAATAGAAACGTTTAAGGTTTTGTAGTTTATTTTGTTTATTTTTTATAATAATTAATAAAACTCCTTTCCGGGTAAAAAAAAAGTCCTTATATTTTAAATAGAAACTAAGGATGCCCATCGACATCGATTAATCGATTAATAATCGATGTCGAAGCAAATTTTCGACATCGATTTTTTATTTAAAACATCAAATCGATTTTTATGATATAGATATTTTGTATTTTTTGCCAAATCCAAAAATCGCCAATTTCAAGTATAAATATTAAAAAAATATAAAGCGCATAAAAAAATAAAATCCCCCCAAAAACGGTCTCTTAATTTTGTCCCCATCATTTTTCACAACTTTTTCATCGCGAGTTTTCAATGACAGCGCGCGCACACTGACGTGTCTATTGTCGCCTCGCCTGCACTGGCCGGCCGGCCGGCTAGCTACGCCCCGCCCCCTCCCCGCATCGAGCTCTCACTGCCTGCACTCGGGGTCAGCGACCTTGCCGCCAAGATTGAGGTTGGTCAAGGGATGTGCGACTGCGAGGGTGGTACATCCAGTCATCGACGTTGTTTCACTTGTGTTTTAGTCGGAGATTAAGTTGACGTGTTCTCTTCAGTCGGTTGTAATATCCATTGCAATCTGCAGTTATCTTAATTAACAAATTCTTATTATAATGTTGGATATTTTTCGTTTTTTTTTTGTGTTTTTTAATACAGACTTTTTGTTACAGAACAGTTATTTATTGTTCGTTTTATTTTATAATATTTATTTTTATATTTTCGTAATAAAAACAAGTCTTATGTAAAATAAATTGAAATGATTTTGTTCCTAACATCATTGATTAAAGAAGGCTATAACATGTAGGCCTACTTCACTTGTTATCTTGTCGACCTTGAGTGCCTCTGAATTTCCGTCCGTCAGTACTAATAGCCTGCTACACAGTACACACCATATCAGCTGTTGCCTGCACGCACGTGTGAGAGGTGCTGATAAAACTTGTCTGCAGCAAGGGAGAGAGAGATAGTCGCGTAGTATTTGCCTCACTCCATGCAGCCCGGCGGCCGAGTTGTGCCAGATCAGCGGGCGGGGTGAGGGGGGGGGAGAACTCGCCGGCCGGCCTGCATCACGGACTAGTGTTGACACTACTTGGCGTTCTCGGGAAACATGATACATACCTACTGCTCCGTTTTTTATGTATTAACTTCTCACGCGTATTATTTCGTACTGAACGAACCCAGGACTAATATTTCAGCTACAAAGGCGAATTTTGGAATTTCGATGTCGATTTTTTTGGTTTCGATGTCGATGTCGGAAAAATTTCGACATCGCGATTTGACATCGATTTTTTTTGATTCGATGTCGATGTTGGCATTTAACATCGATGGGCAACCTTAATAGAAACGTTAAAGGATATGTAGGTTTTTGTTTATTTTTTGATAACAAATTAATAAAACTCCTTTTCTGGTGAAAGTCCTTTCCTATTTTAAATAGAAACGTTAAAGGTTTTGTAGTTTTTTTATTTATTTCCTCACGTCCGCTCTAATGAATATTATTTACCTAATATTATTATAATGGCCCACTTTTATTAGAGTTAACTATTTATATGAACTGCGAGCGCAAACTGTGACGCATGGTTAGCAAGTGTGTGTGCGTGAGGGGAAAGGTTAGCCAATTCGGCTAAATGACACGTAACAGACTTGGTGATGGTGCTGCCATCTGTTACCAGCTGCGGCACACATTAATGCAATAGTATTTGAAGTAGGCCTACTTCAATGTATTTACCCAAATCAACCACGTGTCCATTGTACCAAAACAGCATCTCTCTTCTTGGACTGCTTGTTGAACTTTTGGAATATTCTCCATTAACCATCTTATCTTCAGAGCACTGAAATATGGACTGAGGGGCAATCCACACAAGGGTTTCAAATAGTGCTTGTCTTTATTAGGGACTGTTTCCATAATTTTATCTAATGTTGAAGATGTCCTTGTGTCCAGCCACACTGGAAAAACAAAATAAATACAAAATTACAGTATTTATTTTCTTCTATAGGTCTAACTTAATTGTTTTTGCTCATTAAGTTCATAGATATATTTGTTCAACCTTTCAGTTTCACTGGCTAAACACTTGTTTTACATTTGAACTTTCTACGACATAAAACATTTATTTTTATGTTTAAGTAGATGCAGGTTCTAAATAAGCCTAATACCACTTGTTTTAATGTTTTAAAATGTTGAAGAGTCCTTGTGGGGGTTGTGCCTCACCAATAGCATTATGTATTGGCTCTCCTGTGAGAGAATCCCACGCAATGGTAGTTTCTCTCTGGTTCGTGACCCCGATGGCAACGATGTCCGTCACACTTATGTCTTGTTCGATCAAAGACTCCACAGCTTTCTCCATGCATTGTCGAACAGCAGCAAGGATTGCTACGGGGTCTTGTTCAACCCAGCCTTCTTGGGGGCAAGTGCTCGATATTTCAAGCTGGTGAGATGCAATCACTTTCGAAGTCTCGGCTGCAAATATCTGAATTCAAATTAATAATGTGGGTGTGATTTAACTAAATTTTTATTACTTTATCACATGCTTACTGCAATAAGTAATAGGGTTTATTCCAGAAAAGCTTTGAAATAGGCTTACTAGCAACAACAAGTTCAACATTTTAAAAACTTTGATTCATTAAGATTGGACTGAAGTTTGAGTGTAATTAGGTCGGGTAAAAGTGAAGGGTTACTCAGCGATGTTTTTAATCTTTTTTTGTTGAATAAACACTAGAGCAACCATAACAGAGTAATTTTAAATGATTTTTAAACAGGTGCACACAAGTGTTTACAAAATAAAACACAAAACAACAGACACTAACAACACGTAACAAACAACCACCATCACCTCCACACGCTGCAATCTTCGAACTCAAATCCAGCCTAAACCAGTGCTATCAACTAATATGAATTCCAAATGAAATTTGATACACAACTGAATGGGGGGCGCTGCCCCCCAACCCCCACCAGGGCTGTGCCCCTGGACCCCAACTCAAACCCAACAACAAAACCATAAACACACGAACACACCCCTCCCTCATTCCGATGAATCGCTATAACTCAGAAAAACCAGTCAATCCCCAAAAAATACAAAGGCTTTAAGTTGCCAGTACTGCAATACGTCATTCCCCTCACCTCGCCGTCGCTCCAGTCGACATACAACACACTCTCACAACGTAAACATCAACATTATGTCAATGTCAATCAACACGAACCTTTCGAATGGCCAAAAAAACATATTCAAATCAATGTGTGCCAACTTAAAACATTCCACAAACCATGTAAGTTACACTATTCAATCATTTAAATTGCCATCCAAAGTAATTCTGGTCTGTTGAGTGATTCTTCATAATTACCTTAGGTCGAAATTTCTCATGTTCTTCTCATGTAAAATTTGTATTACAAGATAATATTATGTATATAGTAGGCAGGGGTAGGCCCTAGTTTATTTTACCTTGTTAGTTGTAACCTACTTCTTTAGATTATGTAGGAATTGGTCTATATTTGATAAATTATGGAACTAGTGCAAGACAATAATTGGCATGATCTCGTTTTGTCCTTGCAGTTTGGCCTTAAGGTTGTAAAGGTATTAGGTATTACATTATAACATTCCCTCATAAAAGATTATGAATGTACACAACATTGCACACATGCAAGGTCATAAACTGAATTGAGTTAGGAGTTACATAATAATTATGGAGAGATGTGTGTTCATTCACTATCACTTATCAGGTGGATAATTCTAATCTCATAAATTGAAGAAACAACTTCATATCTTCTAAGTTTAAATTAGCTTTTAGATTTGATGATACAAGAAGCCGCCAAGAAGATATTTTATTTTCATTTACATGCTAATTTTAACCTGCCTTCTAACTCGCGTTCCGACCCGAGTCCCAACTCACGTCAAACGCTAGTAATATACACAGTGTCTAAAAGACAGTGTTTGAAGAGAAAAAGTAAGTCTTTCACTTGTAGGACATTCAGGAAAACTTAAAAAGAAGAGGAAGCAAGATGCTGAACGGTACATAGGACATGTAAGAAGAAAATGAATAACACTAGAAAACCATCTTTAGAAGCTATTGTGATCTCCCCTATAGGATCATGAATGTCCTCAATCCTTCGGCAAAGCCATGGATTTTGTGCACTAAAAGGTGCAATTTCACAAGATAATTTGCATTTTGACCAGTATTATACAATTTTGTTCGTTATATCGCGCTATACAAGAGATATCGCAAAATTCGTGTTTTCAAAATGTGTTTTCTCCATCTCTAAATAATGTAATTTGTTAACAACATTACATTTTAACAGGGCTCAAAATTATGGTTGGCAACTCGCCATTGGCGAGTTAAAATTTGGAATTCACAGATGGCGAACTCCTTTCAAGAGGTGTAAAAAAAATTCAATCTAAAAAAGTTTTTGGGTGTGCAAAAAACAGTAGGCTATAGATAGCCTATAAACAAACTTGCCATTAACGACTTGCAGTTCAGTTGGTACAGTTACCCACTCACCAACTTTAGTAAGCCTAGGCTAAAGTGATACTGAAGATGAGCATAGGCCTACTATGGACATGCCTAGTATTAGTGAAAGTAGTTCTAGGGTGCTTTAACAGCTAAGATTATTCGCGCTTATGCCTAGGCCTAGCCCATTATTAACGCAATATGTGGGTCCTAAGCCTACTGCTAAAGGTAGGCTAGGCCTACTATAGATGTAGGTAGGGCCAGTGGCATAACTACCACCCGGACGCCCCAAGTATTACTGTCGATGTTCGATTCAAAGTGTTAAGCCACCAGGTGCAAATTAAAATTACAAAGATAAGCATCGAAAATTTATTTTCGAAATTAAAAATTACAGATATGAGATAACTATTTTAGTAGCACAATGGGACAAGAACGTTTGCAAAGTTTGATTGTTCTATGAGTTGAAAACGAGGAAGCTCAATGGCTCAGAAAAGGTGTATGCCTACAAGATGTAGGCTAGGCCTAGTCAACCGTGGTTTGCGAAAAATATAGTTAAACAATGTTTTATGCCTTATTAAAAGTGGAAAGAATAAGGGCCCTCAGTGGTGTCATGGGGAGTATATGCAAATATACCCATGAATAAATAAATACCCCAGCAGTATACCAAAATTCAAGTTAAGGGTATACTCTATGCAGGGCCTACAATGCATACGCTAATCTGTAGAACAAATTTAAGAAAATCCCATGTCATGTCGAAGAACATAAAGCCTATAATTTTGCAATTACAACAATCATTACCACTCACCAGTCACCACCAACAAATATAATTTTTTTTAAATGCCTAAAACTCTTTTAAATTTTCTCCAAACACGTTCAAGCATCAAAAAAAAAATCAGGGGCTATGCGCCCCGGACATGCATTGCCGGGGGACCTCCCCCCAAACCCCCCATTGTAAAAAATCATGAATTGCACCACTAGGGCCACACATTGTTTTGCCCAGGGGCCCTGATTTGAAGTTACGCCTCTGTCCTACCAACTGTGATGTTGCTCAAAGTGCATATAGATTTTCATCAAAAAGACTGTCATAGGCATACGCAGAAAATTTTCCGGGGGGTTTGCCCCTCCTCGGACCCCCCGGCGGTTGCTAATTCTAAGTCCCTGTATCGACTTGATTTTTCATTTGGCTAGTGCCCCTTTCATTGAAAATTTGAGCCCTGATTCTGGCAATAAAACAAATATTTTCACCATTTTTCACTAGGCCTACCTCTACGTATGAGCTATAGATTCGGTTTATTACAGGCGAAGAGAAAATGAAAATAATGTGATGTTCAATCAAAATGTATAAAATTTATAATATCAATGAAAATGTTGGTAATTGTGAAGGATCTTTCAGCGGACCGGAATTACTTTGGAAGGTAGGCTAATATTTAAATGATTGAGCGGTATTACAGGTAATTACATGGTTTGTGGAGTGTTTTAAGTAAGCGCACATTGATTTGGGTATGTTTTTTGGTCATTCGAAAGGTTTGTGTTGATTGACATAATGTTGATGTTTACATTGTGAAAGAGTGTGCTGTATGTCGGCTGGAGTGACGGCGAGGTGGGGCAATGACATATTGCAGTGCGGGCCTTTTTCATTTTGGGACATTGACGGGTTTTCCCGAGTTAGCGATTCATCGGAATGAGGTGTGTATTTGTGGTTGGGTTTGAGTTGGGGTCCAGAGGCAGAGCCCCAGGGGGTGGGGGTTGGGAGGAAACGCCCCCCATTCAGTCGTGCGTTGAATTTCATTTTGGATTTCATTGTAGTTGATAGCACTGGTTTAGGCTGGATTTGAGTTCAAAGATGGCGCTGATTAACCCTTCACTTTTACCAAAATGTTTATAAATGCATAAGAATTTAGAATGTAGGCATTCAAAACCCATTCTCTACCACCGTGGACCACGTGTAAAAGCTCTGCGGACCACTGGTTGAGAACCACTGGACTAGAAAACACATGATGACACGAATAATGTCAATTGTGGACGTACGTATGAAAAGAAGAAGAAATAAGAAAAGGATAGAAATAGTCAACTAAAAACGCTCAACCATCAATGAGACTAGAAAAAGCGTTTGTCAAGCGCCCTACATTGGTTTGGTTCTAATATTGGCCCACAGTGACTTGTAAGTTAAAATTTGCCTGTATGTAGCTTAGTTGACCTACCCATGATCTAACAATATATCTCGTTACTAAGGTCTGCCCGTCCCGCGACGAGTTTCGTTCAAGGCCGCGCATGACGTCAGCCGGTGCGCACGGCAGGCCAGCTGCCTGGGCTGTACAGTGAGGGTGAGGGAATCATGTGTACAAAACGAGTGTTTATTACTAATCAATTTCAAAGCGAGTTTCATTTACATCGCGCAGTTACATAAGATAACACTTCTGCAATATTGGTGTCATTTTCTTTTATTTCCGTTAAAAGAAACAACTAAAATAATCATCAGATATATGGAAAAAGTGAACTCTAATCATATCCACCACACACTCCATCAACAAGATTTCAATATAAACACAAAAACAATAGTTACAATAATAATAATAATAATAATAATAATAATAATAATAATAATAATAATAATTTTTAAAAAAAATTAAATTTTTAAAAGTACTTGACGTAAGTCCGTACAACATGTTAGCTCCGGTTTTAACCGAGTTTGTATGAAATACATCCAATAAAATAATAATAATAGTCATATAGTGATAAAATAAAATATAAAACTATTTATTTATTTTTATTTATTTATTTATATTTATTTATATTATTTATTATCTTTTGTATATTTTTAGGAGATTAAAATAATTTAAACCAGAATAATTGAAACATGCAAGCTCAAATTACAAAATAATTCGTTGTTGTATACATAAAAATTATCAACAACATCATAAAAATCAGTTTTACACATTTACAACACTCTATTAATGACGACATACAAAGAAAGCACTAGTTTTTGGTAGTATGGGCATTGTAACATTGCAAAATAAAAGGGATTATATGTATTAATTACTAGGAAAACGCTTAAGTCCCGCCGCGTTGTTGGATGAGCGTAATTGGTGAATTGAGTAGCCAAGTGTTACGCGGATTTTCTGTTGTTCTGTGAAAAAATCATTACTAAGTTGAATATTTTTTTTAAATTTATTTAAATTAAATTAAAAATAAACTTTAATTTTTAATTTTTTTAATAAATCGTAATTTTAAAAAGGAAAATAATCGTAAAATTTCGATTTTCATAAGAAATAATTATTCGATTGTAGGCCTACTCAAATTTCAAATGAATATATTAATTCAAAAAATTAAGGTTCTGTGAAAAAATCATTACAATCGGATAAAGCATGTTGGTGTAAAAAGGCAAAGAATTGATTTAAAAAAGAAAAAACCCGTAAAATTTTGATTTTCATGAGAAATAATTTTTCGATTGCGCTCAAATTTCACACGAATACCTAAATTCATAAAATTAAGGTACTGTGAAAAACCATTAAAATCGGATAAAGCATGTAGGTGTTATAAATCGAAGAAATTTTAAAAAAATTGAAAAAAAATTGAAAAAGTTGTGATTTTCATAAGAAATAATTTTTCGATTGCGCTCAAAAACTTGGCAGTTCTAAGTTCAGAGATTTCGAAGGCCCTCATAAAATTTCATCGCAATCGGAGTATCGGTTTAGCCGGAATCTTGTGGACAAACAGACAAAAATACAAAAAAAAAAAAAAAACATTCCGGAATTTTTTCTCCAGTGTAGTAGAATGGAATCTTCGCTTCGCTCGCTACGCTCATCCAATGATATTATATGTTGCTTATTTTATTAGGCCTATATGTATTAATCATGTTATAAGTGTTGGATTGGAGCTTGACTGTAATAAGAGCAGCTTGGCAACCGATTGTGTCATTGACGGAAATGAGACGGGTTATCAAAGGATTTTAATATTAGTATAAATCTAGGTGCCCGTTAGGGCGCCGCAGCCAAGCCGCGGTGCGCTACACACTCAAGCACCTTTATACACCAAGCAGAGTTGGGGTGATTTCGAGGTGTTACCCAGCCGTCATGTAACGTGATGTGAACTTGAAAACTATCACAATCGAGGGGATTTAGGTACCTGACAACACATGCCAAATTTTATTTGGGGTACGATTATTCCTTCTTGGTGAAAAAATGGCTTGAAACATGCTCAAAATCACTTTAAGGATGTTAGCTACTGCTACTGCCTACTACTGCCTACTACTGCTAACATCTAATACGTCGGCCCGCGATTCTGACCAGACGGGTGGGACTACAATGTTCATATTTTACATGGACATTAAGGTTATAGAAATATAGTCTCTTTTGAAAAAAAAAGTTGAAAAAGTTTGTTGGAAGGCTTCCAAATAAAGGTTTTAAAATAAGCCTTAAACACTTGGCATACAATCAACAAGTAACCATAGTTACTTGACACTTGTTGACGGTATAAGCAGAGTTAGGCGGGAAAGTGCGATACGTAAACAAATAGCGGACATTTAAAATTTTTCTTCTTTGTGTGGAACGAGAAAAGGTGTCATTATACTCTCATAAAACAAATCAGAAACCGTCCCTGGCCTAGGCCCAGATGTGGAAAATTATTTATATGCAAAAGTGTAGGTCTACAGTTCCATTTGGCTATAGGACTAGTAAAATTCATACTTACATTACATGTTTGACAAGCCTAGCCAACCCTATGCCACACAACTGTTCTGATATGAGCTTGCTCATCTGTTTGTTTACATAATTGCAACAATCAAATCATTTCATACAACTCGTCTTTCGATTGGCCCGCGTTTATGAAGGCACTGCCATCTAGAATAAATATAGAACTTTTTCGAGCTCTTTGCTATACGCAAATCTTTTTAAAGTGTTTGGATTTCGTGATACTCTTTCAACCATAGACATCCTATATAATTGGCTAGACCAGCAGTCGGTGGTCCACTTCCGGTACAATTAGAAGCCATCTTAAAATGACAGTTTACATGTTAATCAAATGGGAGCGATTTGTGGCCAAATAGTTCTCAAGATTGCCGCCAGGTTGACAGGTAAGCATACTAGCCTTTAACACCAAATGATTACTAAATTCCCTTATGCAATCACTTCGTATTGTTTCTTTTGTTTAATACCATGCTGCACAAGCTAAAACCATATCAAACAATCCAGTAAAATACTTTATTGCATTAAAAAAGCATAAATTAAAACACCAAATCGCCATCTTGAAATGGGCCGGTTGAGTCTTCAATTTGCTACGCTCGCGCCTGTGCGGAGGTATAGGAGACTCCTAATCTAGCCTACTATAGGGGTTTAATATCAATGCTTTCAACTCACAACCCATGACGTTTTCCACGATACCGTTCAAGAATACCAATTCCTTCGAAAACGAAAACGACTTCGTTTTCAAATTGCGTTTTCAACTCATCTCCCACGAACTCAAGAATTGGGGTCCAGTCCTTATACCGTCGTTATACCATGGTTATACCACCTATACCCAGGATGTACATGAATCCGGGTCTAGATATTTTACATCCTATATTGTTACTGCTAATACCATAGAATTTAAATCAACTTTGATAAAAATATTATATTTTAGCAAATAATTTTGTAATGGAACTTGAAAAAGTAATGAGATCACACACATAACAAAAACTTGTAGAAATACAGCCAAACCTTACACACTCAAAAGGAATGAGATCTAAAAAAAGGGCCAAGCTCATCTACCCTTCCACATAAACGTACAGTGTCCCATAACAGCATCCTCGAAAAGCTTGGCAAAATAGAATTTGCATGTTATTACGTTTAAATTAATTAGAAAAAAAAGAACTTGGATAAACTATTACGTTAAATTAATAATCGCAAATTCTATTTTGCCAAGCTTTTCGAGGATGCTGTTATGGGACACTGTACGTTTATGTGGAAGGGTAGATGAGCTTGGCCCTTTTTTTAGATCTCATTCCTTTTGAGTGTGTAAGGTTTGGCTGTATTTCTACAAGTTTTTGTTATGTGTGTGTACAATATACTGCAGAATAAAGGCTTATAATTCTTTCAAAAAGTATTTGTTTTTTGTAATTTTCAGACATTTTATGAAAAACGTTGGAAATACATAGTCCCTAAAACTCGCCGTCCGTCGAGACCGGCAATCCTGACTGAAAGTTTTTTCCGAGATTTTCCTCAGTCCTTAAGGCAAATGCAAGGGATTGACTCCTCTTAAATAGCCCTCGGACATCCCTTCACAGAATTCCGAAATATACCTAGTTAGTCACCTGAAGAGGGTCACATCGGTTAAATCTGATGTGTATACCCTACAGCGGGCATCCTACAAAAATGTATTTATTTATTTTACCATTATTTATGCATATATAATAAGACAGTCATAGTTACTATGTATGTAACAAAACCCTTAGAAAATCCTCTCTGTATCAGACATATAGGGGCCTACTAAAATACTTCAATTATTATTTAGGCCTATAACTTAATATATAATATTTTGTTTGACTGCCTCAAAGAAGGGGATGCAATCCGGCTCCCCTATATATGTTGTCAATACATTTTATAAAAATAGAGTAGACATATTATGTAAACTAGTAAATGTATCAATACTGGTACATACATAAATCGTCAACCAGCTTTCTCTTTCCACGATTTTTTTTTCTCTTGTCTCGCTTTTCAGTGTCTTTTTCTGTGAGTGATGTAGTATTAAGTGGCATTTTAAGAGATGGAACACTACCAGGTTTTATTTTTTTTAGTATTTTTAGGGGAATACAGTGTTGATGTTAAAAGTTTCCAATGTAAGTCACTTTCAGTGAAATGTTCAGAGCACATTCGTGCAGACGTAACGATAATCTTGTCTTTTTGTTTACACCGTCGAACCAACTCATTGCACGTGTGTCTGAATCTTTTGGAAATCGAAAAAAGTGTATCTTTGAGCGATCATGTTTCACACTGTTTCTCGAGTTGCTATTAAAGCCAAACACGGAACATACTACCATTTTCACTACAGAGTAGGCCTACACACGATTTACAAATATTCATAACAAACCGAAACAATCCATGCGAGTGAAATGGAGTGAATGAGTGGACGGGAACCAACTTGCGCACCGGCTTACGTCACAGCGCAGCGGGAAGCTCCGCCCACATGCGCATCGGCAGACCTTAGTAACGAGATATATTGTTAGATCATATGACCTACCTATGTTAAAAGATGCAAAAATAATATCTATGCTAAAAAGTTAACATTTGACTTACCAGAAATCGTGTGCTACTGGTTCCTTCATCTATTGCACCAACAAGAGGTCCATATTTTCCCATTGTGGGCTTGTTCGTTGGCATTTTTGGGGTGTTTACTAAAACATAAGAACATAATAATTTGAAATTGACATGAAAACTCTTAGGTAGAGTACCGTCAACTGGGGTAAACTTGAACAAATTTCAACATCAATCCTAATTATCATATGAAATAAACTAGGCCTATGTCATGATAAAAAAACTAGTGAAATAAACATGCATTAGAGGTACCTACCTTTACATAACCCACCAAACATTTTACCTCTTTAAAAAAAAAAAAAAATCAAGTGTTCAACTTTACCCTGGTGTGGGGTAAAGTTAAACACAGTACTGTGCAGCCCATTAACTTGAGCACCATGAGTGATGGGATTTAAGTTGAACACAGAAATGAACTCGGGGGGAAAATTTTACATTGGAAGCATGCTTCTCAGTAGCATATAAAATCAAGGGTTATGAGGATATCCAACTATTCTAAAGTACTTAGTGAAATGATTGAATTTAATTACACATAATTCATACATATAAGCTAAATTAAGAAAAATTTGGTGGGAAATGTACTTATTAAGATAAAAAAAAATTACTCGTAAGAAAATGTTTTTTTTAATAATTTTTTTTAAGAACATTTTTTAATTAAGTCAATTTAATTAGAAGATTGTGAGTGTTCAACTTTACTCTGATTAGGGCATTTAGAAGTTCCCCTGTTCTGACACAATATGACAGCACAGTGTAAAACAGTTTGGCACTTTCAAATACAGAATTTGTTCTGCCCCAGAGAAATTTTTTAGTCTTTTTTTATTTTTGACAAATTAGTAAATTAGGTTTTTCCTTCCAAATTATTTGTAACAGAGTGCCGGTAGTTTATGTCAACAATTTTACATTATTTCATGTTTCCAAACATAAGCAATAAATGATTTTTATATTGAACACTCTCAAATTGTTTTACGACATTAAGAAAATTTGTAATTTCTGTTCAACTTTACTCCCTAGTTCAAGTTTACCCCAGTTGACGGTAAGCCTAGATACATTTTGTAACAACAGTGAATTTGCAAACAAAGGTAGGGCTACCATAATTTGTAAATTTGTAGGGCCTATAATTTGTTGCTACATTTGATGACATAAAAATTAATGAATTTCAACAGGAGGTAAAAATGCTGTAGGCCTATATACCTACTGCCTCAATTTCAATCAAGCATTTTACATGTAAACTATATCCCATAGGCTGGCTGTATATGAGAAAAGCCCCACATATGCAGGAATAATCCTTTTTAATAAGCTACCTGCCATTAACAAAAACAAACCAACTGATACATTTAAAAAGGATCTTAGGACATTTCTTGTTGAAAAGAATACTACGATATTGAGGAGTTCTTGGCGGACAATAATAATATGTCTTGACAATACCATTTATTTTGCATATTATAGATGCCTAGACTTATATTATCTAGTAGCCTATCTTATATTAGTGTAAAAGTATATATTTTTATTGTGTATTATTGTATTGTTGTAAAAGTGTATTTTGTAATTAATGTAAATTAGCTTTAGTATTTTCTATACATCCTAATATTCAAGTCTTAGTCTTTTGAAAAGACGTGTTTAATAGCTAGCTAGCTAGCTTATAATGTAATGTTTAGAACTTGTTTATCTTGTCATAACATTGTAACAATATATGCTAGTATTAGGTATACAAAACAAGACAATAAAATGAAATGAAATGAAATGAAATATAATTTAAGTATTTTAAACTGTAATGCTTTATAGAAACCCATAAATAAAATAAATTAAATTAAATTTGTGTAATGTTCCAATTTGACTTTATTACAGGCAGTGTTGAGCTACTTTAAAAAACTAGCACTGCTACAGCTACTTGACCTTTGAAAGTAGCTCAGCTACTTTTTAAGCTACTTTCATTCTTAAGTAGCTTGCTACTTGTGCAGCTACTTTATAATAGTAGTGACGCTACTCTACAGCTATTTTCGTGTTTTTTGTTACCACTAACTAGTACAATTTGGCTCAAGTTCATTAGGGCAGGAGTGGACAAATCCACTAAAAAGCTAGGGGCGAGGAGAAATAAGTAGGGGCTAGTAGTATCGCGGTACAGACGATTTTTTTTTAGTATTGCATGATAAATAAAAGTACACACGAAGAGTATAAGTCAGGTAGGTTTGTGTCATCTTGTATTGATCATATTTACTTGCGCGGAAGCTACTTATCATGCGACTCCGCTATTCTTACTACTAAAGCATCTGACCACTATATGGTGCTCGCATGCGTTCAGTTTATAGGAAGGTCTCTTAACGTAGTTATGCAGAGTAAAAAGTTGAGAAGTGATCAAGTTCCTCTCTCAATTAAGTTTAACGAAAGAACATTACAAAATAACTAGTCTCATATTAATTGGAACTTAGTTTGCAAAACTGATAATCCTGAGGACATTTACACAAAAATATGCGGAGAGTTTTCAAGAGCTTACGATAAATCTACTTTGAGGAGTAAGAATGTTTCCAGACCAAGAGAAAGACCTCGCAAAATATAGGTGACCGACAACCTTGTTATTATGACAAATAGAAGAAATAACTTTTTAAAGATTGGAAAAATTGTAGGGACTTTGGCAAAAAAAAAATCCGTCTAAGAAAAGAGTACAATACTTCAGAAATTGAGTAATAACAGAAATCAATAGAGCAAAGATAAAGTTTGACCATAATTTAATATTCAATGCGAGAGGAGATGTAAAAGGAACGTGGCAAATTATCAATCAGATCACTGGAAAAAAGAAACATATTTCAGTTGATGACGTGATACGGTATCTAAATATTTATGTAAAGACGTGAATACGAACATAGTCGTTAATAATTTTGTTAACTCTTTTGTTGACGAGATAAGTACATTGCAACATTTCAGCGAGCACGCAATGAAAATATTGAAGTGAATCATTCGTTCTTCATGAAACCAGTTACTCTTACTAATGAGAGCAATGATCGATTCTCTTACAGCCGAGTGTTGATAGTAGTATACGTGTTCAAGACCTTCAATTTGTCAGTTTGTGCTCCTGTTTTGACTGTATTGATAAACAAATCCATTGATACCGGTATCATTCCTAAGCTACTCAAAAATGCAATTATTAAACCTATATAATATATAAGAAAGGTGACCATAAAGTTTACTCAAATTAAAGGCCTATTAGGGATGGGAAAAAGCGTTTAATTTCGTAAAAGTTTAACCCCTTGAACTAATCGCGTTTAAACGTTTTAAACCCTATTTTCGGAAAAAAAAAATAATAATAATAATAATAATAATAATAAATTTAGGTAGGCAGAGGCCTAGGTTTAACAACAAAAATCGTAATTTTGTACTTATGACCGGCCGACGAATAATTAACAACGGTTTTATTCTCTTGCTCTTGCATTTAATGAACCGGCACTTCCACCATGTGTAACAGACAAGATGTCTTAATACAGCCTGGGACCCGGCACCTCCACTAAAATTAAGCACTTTTAGAAAATTATCGGCCTAATCTGTTAGCCCGTGTTTGTGTAGGCTCCAAAAGTGATAGCAAAATAAAATTTCATAATTTTTATTTTATTTTTTTTTACTTAACGTTTTGCGAATTTAATAACCTCTAACCGTCCACTAAACGTTTAAACGTTTAAACCCCATCTCTAAGGCCTATATAGCTATATTACCAAGTATTGAGAAACTCTTAGAGAGGCATGTTGCTTATAACTTGGTGGAGTACTTCAATAAGATGGGATTCTGAATAGTAAACAACTTGGTTTTCAAAAATGAAAAAGTACCTCCACCCTGTTATTAGAGTTCTCTAATTTTGTAAATTCTAAATTAAACGACAATATGCACATTCTTGCTTTATTTGTGGATTTTAGTAAAGCATTTGACACGCTAAACCACCAGAAACTCTTACAAGCTTTAGAGTCCATTGGCATTCGTAGTATTGCGTTGGATTGGTTTAGAAACTATCTTACAGATAGATTCATGGAAGTGCATGTAAATGGCCAAATTAGTGAAGAAAGACATTGTGATTCTGGAGTCCCCCAGGGGTCTATATTGGGACCTACGTTATTTTTGATACATGTAAACTTTATGTCAAAATGTCTTACAAATTGCTTTATATTTTCTTACGCTGACGATACTGTTTTACTCGCGGTGCATTTTAATATTCGTGTTGCGCATGCTATGCTACAGTCTGACTTTAACAGTCTTTTACAGTGGAATCACGATAAAGAACTGGACTGGAAGAACTCTTCTAACCAAAATTGTGCATATATACACAACCCACAACCACGAAAAAGACTTTCCAATTAAAATTATTTATTACGATTTCAACTGCATTCATACTATGGCTGAATTGACCGATTGTGAATGTAGTGGGAAAATTGAATGTGTGAATACTTATTGAGTACCTGGGTTTTGTAGATAGGCACTTTTTGTGGAAATGTCATATTGATAAATTATGTAACAGACTACGCTCTTGCTCCTCTCGACTTTGTTTACTAAAACACGTCTTACCTTTGTCCTTATTTAGAACCGTGCACCAATCCATAGCCAAATCTTTGATTTTGTATGACATTTTAGCTTGGGGCGGCAATGCTTCGCGGTGTCATATTCAAAGGGTTGAAGATTTACAAATAACTAGGAAAACGCTAAAGTCCCGCCGCGTTGATGGATGAGCTTTTAAAATTTTTTAGTTTGCATGGGATATCTTTACTTTTGCAAGTTCTTTGTTTTGCTGCCTACGCATTGTAGCTGATTGTTGTCAAGTTTCTTTTGTTACCTGTCAATTGGTATTATTTACCGTAAAAAACTTATATTAAAAGCTTTATTTCTATAGATTTTGGCTAACTATTTAAACTTTTTCTTTTAAAAGGTACTACATCACCATAACCTTAATGTCCATGCATAATATGAACGTTGTAGCCCCACCAGTTTGGTCAGAATTGGCCCAAATGGCACGAAAATATCGCACAAAAAATCAAAAAACTTATATTAAAAGCTTTATTTCTATGGATTCCGGCTAACTTTTTCAACTTTTTCTTTCAAAAGGTACTACATCACCATAACCTTAATGTCCATGTATAATATGAACGTTGTAGCCCCACCCGTTTGGTCAGAATTGGCCCAAATGTCACGAAAATATCGCACTAAAAATCGAAAAAAATCGTAAAAGTACGATATTCATGAGAAATATTTCTTCGATTGTACCCAAAAACAATACACCTCTAAGTTCAGAGATTTCGAAGGTCCTGTCAAATTTTCATCAAGATCGGATATGCCGTTTGCCTGGTAGAGAGTTAACAAACAGACAAAAAAAAAAAAAAAAAAAAAAAAACACCCGAGCTAAATTTTTTGGGGGTCAGTGAAATTGAAGTCTTCGCTTCGCTCATCCAAAAATGTTAAAAATGGTAATGTGTGACTTCAAAACCAACTCTGAACTCTCCCATAAACAAATATTTTCTTTTTGTAACGTGCTGCCAATATCTTCATTGTTCACGATCTTCATTGTTTATATATATAGATTTATATTACACTTCTAATTTAAATCAGATCTTTTAAGATTTTGTTAAACTCATGCAAGGATACAAGGCTCAAAGTGGCGGGGGCGTTCAAAATTACCAATTTTAACAACAAATTTGGCCACCATTCACTTTCTTATTTGGTTCCTACTATGTTCAACTTGCTGCCTTCCTCACTGAAAACCTTGTCTTACATCTCAAAAATTAAAACTGAACTAAAATCACATCTTCTTTCTGACACCTTTTGACAATTTGTATTTCGATTTTTCTTAACTCTTTGTTATTTCTAATGTAATTTTTTGGATTTCACAAATCAACTATATGTCATGCAACCATGGTATTTATATATATACCTGTGTTTATTTTGGTTATATGTTCCGTTGATATTGTCACCTTCTATAGGCCCTATAATTTATAATTTGTTTTTACACCCCACAGTTAAGACATTCAGGCTTTGTGGGTTAAAGGTTTTGTAGGTAGGCCTACTTTAGATTTAAAATAGTGACGTTAAAGGTTTTGTAGGTACTTAAGATTTAAAATAGCGACGTTACTTTATCTTCATGGCCCCTAGTGCAGTTCATAGTAGGCATAGACCTAAGAAACTACATATCAGCGGATTCCTTAATCAGTTCGTTGATGAGTCACGTGATGAGACAACCAATGAAAACACATACTGTAAGAATAATTTCTAGTAATTCTTATTTCTTACGGTATGCCGTAAGAATATCCTCTGCCTTAACATAAGTAGTAACAAGGCAATATAGCAGTGTTAACGGCACTTATTCGGCTAGGGGGGTCCAACTTTTATACACCTTGTTAACACTGCTATATTGCCTTGTTACTAGGCCTTACATTATGTTAAAGGTGTACTTTCGTTGGGTTAGCCGAACTTTCCGCTGGCTACAGTGCGCCGCGCTAGGCCTAGTTCTAGGATATAATCGATAAGAGCGCACCCGAAATCCTTTCCGTTACAGTGTATATAAAAGTTAGGGTTACCATAAGTGTCTCAGCAAAAAAGAGGACATTTCGTTCACAGACATTCGCGGACTACAAGGGGTCTGGGGCAGAGCCCCAGCTGCCGGAGGCGAAATTTTTTTTCGACATTTTTACCGTCAGGATAGCGTTTAGAGCGATCTGAACAAGGGTCAAGGAAGGACAGTGGTGCCGACGCCTTTTAAATTGGGCACTGTTTCGGTTAAGAATGGCCAACTTTTAAACACTTGTAAACTGTGTTGTGTGTGTTAAAAGGTTTTGAAGGTTTTTTGTTTAAAATAGCGACGTTAAAGGTTTTGAAGGTTTTTTTGTTTAAAATAGCGACGTTAAAGGTTTTGTAAGGTTACTTACAGTGAGTGTACGGCTCGGTGGAAGTGCTGGTGAAAAGTTGGCCATTCTTAACCGAAACAGTACCTTAAATTGTGGGGTTATTTTTTAAATGAACACTACATTTTATGACAAAACTTAAGACAAGTCGCCTAGGCCTACAAACACTTCCTTACGTACGCGTACGACGTGGACACAAGGCACGAAACGTACGGAAATGGTAACTAAATCACGTGATGGTACACTGCTTGCTGCACAGCCTGGCGTGTTGTGACCATAGACATAGGTGTTAAGATATCTATGGTTGTGACACGCTCGGACATGATCGGCTGCTCGTATTCGGCGATTTATGGTCGGTGGATGGTAAGTGAGGGGGCGGAAGGGTGCGCATGCGCCTCTGCATGGAATTGGGTGAAATAACAAGACATTTTGCATTATTTTGAAAAAACCGCGGACGACATAAAAAAAGAGGACATGTCCGGCTTTAACCGGACGTATGGTAACCCTATAAAAGTTGGACCCCCCTAGCCGAATAAGTACCGTGTTAACAAGGTGTAGGCCTAGGCCTATAAAAGTTCAAGGCCTTGTCCCCACCTTGGGTCTAAGCCCATTGGCTTTGGCTTTCTAGGGCTAGGCCTAGGCCTAGGCTATGGCATTGACATTTCATACACAAAGGCCCTAGAGGTAGCCTAGGCTAGGGTCTAGGCCCTACCCTAGGGACAACAAGGAAATCAACAGGCTTGGCCTAGGCCTAGGCCGGTTTATGTTGGCAGGCACATCAATAAACCCCAATAAGCTAGGCCTAGGCCTAGCCTAGGATTTTCTCTACATACCCCTGACAAGTACGAAATGGCAATTAGTCACTGTCAACTTTCCGTTGAGAATCGTATTTTTGTTCAGACAGGGATCAAGGTTCAGCTAGGCGTGTTGACGATCTTTCCCAATCATTCTGGCTGGGCGGAGTGAGGCCAAAGCTTTGCCAAAGCAACAAGCAAGTGTCAACGAGGTTACTCGTTGCACCACCAGCGTCAACCAGCGCTGTCGTTCCCGCACTTTCACCAACACAATGAAATGATTAACATCAATACAGGCTACAGCATTGATTAAAGAAGGCTCTTTAATCAATGGCTACAGGTACATGACTTAAAATGTTTAATATTTACGGTAGAGACAAATTCGATAGATGTCGTTAAAATAGAATAATTTAAAATTTCACGGGTAAAGAACTTGTTATTAAGTTTTTCCGTTGGCTACATTGAAGCGCTAATATTTAAAATGTAATATTTCCTACTTGTATTATGACTAGGAAAACGCCAAATACGTTGTTAGACGAGTGAGCGAGTCATGTGTTGAGTATCCAGTAACAAACTCCCTTTCCTCTCCCTACATGATGAATCCAGCATGATTCTTTCCTCTCTAGCCTATCATACGCTAGAGTGGCGCTATGGTCTTGGGGACATTAAATCAAAAGTGATCCCCACCCTGTCGGCGCCGACGCCATCGCGACGATCTTACAATAACCAACTAGAGGTAGGTAGCCCATAGATCTGGAGGTGTTCAATATCTATGAGGTAGGATAGGAAACACCAACCCAACAATTGTTGGGACTCGATTTCACCAGCGGGGGCCCCTAGAATCAACAAGTCTACAAGACTAATACAGAACAACCTTTGGGTACAGAAACCCAAATGAACAACCTTAGAATTTATTGTGCCTCGTTGCGGACTTAGCCTACTTGTCTCCTTACTCAACTTTAAATGTACCTAGGCCTACACTGTGTTTGGACATGGTTTAGGTACATAGGTAACTCTTCGCACATCTCCTTAGAGATTAGATTAATTTGTAAAAAAATTGTCTTATATGAAGAATAAACTTATCTTATCTTATCTGCTCCAAAGTCCTTCCGTTACTCACCAATTGCACTCCGTCAGTCTCTGTTGTTGGATGAGCGTAGCGAGCGAAGCGAAGATTCCATTTCACTACACTGGAGAAAAAAATCCGGAATGTTTTTTTTTTTTTTCTGTATTTTTGTGTGTTTGTTAACACGATTCCGGCTAAACCGATACTCCGATTGCGATGAAATTTTATGGAGGCCTTCGAAATCTCTGAACTTAGAACTGCCACGTTTTTGAGCGCAATCGGGAAAATTTTTCTTATAAAAAACGCAATTTTACGATTTTTTTCGATTTTTAAAAAATTCTTCGACTTATAACACTTACATGCTATATCCGATTGTAAGATTTTTACAGAACCTAATTTTATGATTAAGATATCGTGTGAAATTTGAGCGTAATCGAAAAATATTTCTCATGTAAATCTGAATTTAAAAGGGTTTTTTTTCGGTTTTTAAAATCATTTTTGACAATAATAAAATCATAATGTATTTTACTTACCTAATTTGTAATATTTCTATTGTATTATGACTAGGAATAACGCCAAATACGCTTGTTAGACGAGTTGAGCGAAGTCATAGTGTTGAGTTATACAGTAAAATCAATTACTTCTTTCTTCTCCTACAATTGAATGAATCAGCATGATTTTTCCTCTCTAGCTAATTTACGCTAGAGTGGCGCTATTGAATCTTAGGGACATTAAATCAAAATGATCCCACAGCCTGATCGGCGCGAACGCCATCGACGATCTTACAATACAACCTAGAGGTAGGTACCCATAAACAGGGGGCTTAAGTTCTATCTGAGGTAGGATAGGAACACCAACCCAACAATTGTTGATACTCGATTTTCACAAAACGGGGGCCTAGAATCAACAAGACTAATACAGAAACAACCTTTGGGTACAGAAACCCAAATGAACAACCTTAGAATTTATTGTGCCTCGTTGCTCCAAAGTCCTTCCGTTACTCACCAATTGCACTCCGTCAGTCTCTGTTGTTTTATTACACGAGTACCCACCAACCGGTATAGAGTTAATTGTTGGGATAGAAAACGAAAAATGGCAAAATATAGTTCTGAAATTTTGAACATTGACATCGACCCAGAGAACATTCCCTTTTATTACTTTAACAGTTGGTAAGCCTACTCTGTATTTGGGCCATATTGGGGCCATTCTATGATTGGGCCATTGGGGCATGACTTATTTCTTAATGTTGTATAAGGGAAACTACAAAATGAAAAAATAGAAACAATTATGTTGGAATTTATTGACATCTTAAATTTGTGATTATCACCAAGCTACCTTCAGACGGAAAAATTATTTAAAACGCATAGATTCGTTTCAAAAAGTGACCTTGATCAAAAACCCTCTATTATTCGGTCCTACCCTCCAGCATTTTGGTTTGGGTACCAAAAGTTAATTCTCATAATCATTTTTTTTAAATTCCACTATATCTGGTTGTTCATTATTGCTTTTGTTTATGCCTTGTTAATTGTTATTGTTAAGCAAGGTGGTTTTAATGTTATTTTTCTACCTAGATTGTCGGGTTGCTGTCTGCTCCTGTTTTATTGCTGTGATCAGTTTTTGACTAATACAATCAAAAATAATTATAACAGAAGAATAAAGATTCACATTCAGTGGTTTATTCCTGGAAAAGTTTATTAGGTAAATTCCCTAATTTGCTGTTCCTGATATTTGTAATACCTCATATTTGTTTGAGTAGGATAAGTCATTTTTTCCCACTATTTTATATTTTATTCATAAATTAATTTCTCGTTCTTTTGTTAATATCCAATATGATTATGTTATCACGAGGAAGCTTCGCAAACGCTTTTTCAGGCGCGTTGTTGGATGAGCGTAATTTTTTTAAACGAAAAAAGAGTAAAATTGCGATTTTTATGAGAAATCATTTTTCGATTGCGCTCAAATTTCACACCAATATATTAATTTATAAAATTAAGGTTCTGTATAAAAATCGTTACAATCGGACAAAGCATGTAGGTGTTATAAGTCGAAGATATGTAAAATAAAAAAAATTTAAAAAACGTAAAATTGCGATTTTCGTGAAAAAATATTTTTTGATTGCGCTCAAATTTCACACGAATATATTAATTGGATGAGCGTAGCGAGCGTAGCGAGCGAAACGAAGATTCCATTTCACTACACTGGAGAAAAAAATCCGGAATATTTTTCTTTTTTTTTTATATGTTTGTATTTTTGTGTGTCTGTTATAGACCGAGAGCCAGTGACAGTTTCTATTGCCTCAGGTACATATGTTTTGACCATTGGAGTAGAAGCGGAAATTCAAGTCATTTTCAAAAATGCCCGTCTTACGAGTCAAAGCGGGGGCGTTTACCCGTCAGACGCCCCCAAAGTGGGCCCCAAAAAGGGTCAAATCTGCCCCTATTAAGTATACATGATTAAAACATACGAAACTTTATAAAAGAAGTTAGCCCAAAAACGAATATTACTCGTCAGACGAGCTGCGTTGGGTCTTTGACCCGTTAAGGAACCCCCGAAGTGGGCCCTCAAAAAAGGTCGATTTTGTCCCCATAGGGTAAACATAATTCAAACATACGTCTTTTTATAGAGTCAGTTACCAAGAAATCGAATATCACTCGTCAGATGGGTTGCGTCTTGCGTTGGGGCTTTGACCCGTTAGGTTACCTCCAAAGTGGGCCCCCAAAGATGTCAAATCTGCCCTTAAGACTGTTTGCCAAGCTCGGGCCAACTTTTTTTACAATGTTAAATGCCCATTTAAAAACACGCTTGATCGTCAAATCCAGCTAATTTCACATACAGAACGTACCGCTTTTTTACCTTTAATTTTCAGCCAAAAAAATCTGCATTTTTGGGAGGCTGTTCAGAAAGGATAAGCTTATGTCGCTGTCAAAGCACATTTTGAGATTTCAAATAATTATCTCCTACACAATATTGATAAATTACTACAAATGAACAGTTTGGTGTCATATTTACGGTCATTTAATAAGAAAAGTGAGCAGTATTTGGAAAATGTGCCTAGATACCCCCTATTACACATTCTTACTAAACATTTTGGTGCAAAGCACAACCCGATAGGACCACCGATAGAGCTTCCAAGTGATCCAGAGTCCAGACTTTACCTCTGCGCTCTGCGTCAAAGCCTGATTTTCTCGAGCTTTCTGGGCCCGGGGCAAAATTTGCCCCAGAGCATGGCTCTGCTAATCGTAAAAGGCGATACAAGAGAAAAAGTCCACCTCGCAAACATCAGTTAGTAAGATGGGTAGTATATTTCTCCCCGAATCTAGAGACGAGCTCTGGCAATCGTCGTCGGGGACCTTGCCCCCTTCCCTTGACGACCTCCCCGACGACGATGACAATGACATAACGAACGATGACAAAGACGATGACGACCGCGACGTGAGAAACCCCCTTTCATCCCCTTATCTGTGGCTGGTTCTGACCAGCATGCCCCCCCCCCTAGGCTAGAGTGGTGCATTATGACCTAACGGTTGACGCGTTCCAGTCGTAGTCGTAGTCCAAATAATCCAAAATGTCTTAAGGTATACACAATTGAAACATTCGGCATTCTATAGTAAAAGTGACCATGAAAAAGAATATTACTCATCATTATTTCATCATTTTTGGTATTTATAGGCCAATATATTATTTATATATATAATGTCATATATAATATGTTAAACCATTGGTTTTATTGTAGGCTACAATGACGCTGTTAAATTGGTTCCATAGACAGAAATTTAAAAAAAATGCCATTATGTATATATAGAGATGTTAAATACAGACCAAGATGGTTCCTCTATGATCTGTCCCCTTCGTCACTTGATGAGATTATGAAATGCGATTTAGAAGTAGAGAATTTCGATGAGGATGATGTTGACATAGATGTTTCGGAAGCAGCGTACAGTGATGAATGTGATACAGTTTTAATTTTTTCACAATTTATCTATTGTAATCCTCAATTGTCTTTAATAAAAAGTATTTGTATGTTTCAACGCATGTAAAAGATTATTACGTATGTTATGATATGATGAAGATGATTACTAATAAAATGTTAAGCGTACAAGCGGTACAAGCGTACAGTGATTACGAATGTGGTAAAAAGTTTGATATTTGAAGTTAATTATACCAAACCAATTTATATATTCTAATCTTCAATTGTTTGTAACTTATAAACACTATTTGCATGATTTAACACATTAAAAATTCTTACTTATCATATGATGATGATGATTACTTCTGAAGATTACTATGATAAAAAGTTCAAACATACTGTGATAACGAATGTATGGAAGTATTGATGTTTGGAGTTAATTATGACATACCAATTTAAATATTCTAACCCTCAATTGTTTGTAGCTTATAAAAACTATTTGCATGATTCAACACATACCTATTATTAGATTTTTGCTTAATAGGTTATTATATGATAATAATTACTTACGTAACTTATGATGACTATGATCTCATTACTTATTTGATAAAAGTAAATGATTGTCAATGATTTTCTTGTATCGTTATACAATATGCAAATGTTTAAGCTAATCTGTGATTTAAAAGTCAGAAACCGTCATAGTATCATGTATCAAGTAGTAAATTAAACACAACTCTTCACTGGTAAAAAAAAAAAAAATTTACAACACTCTTTACAGTTTACACCCTAACATACTATACATACACCAATATTATTTAAATAATTACCGTAAGACGAAGTATAACATGTCTTCCTGATTTATTCATCGATCTAGATATTCGAAAAAAATAAAAAAGTGGTAGTTGCAGGGCTCAATGACCCAAAATATGCATAAACATCATGACTACATATTATCGCCACGAATCCGATTTAATCCCACATTACGTAAGTATTCGAGACAAAACATGTTTAAACTTTTTTTGTGTGGGGGGGGGGGGGGGGGGGGGGAAGTAGCGGCTAAGGGCCCAACGCAGCCCGTCTGACGAGTGATATTCGTTTTTCTGGTAATTTTTACTATAAAATGACGTATGTTTGAATCACGTATACCTTATGAGGGCAGAGTTGACTTTTTTTGGGGCCCACTTGGGAGGCGTCTGACGGGTCAACGGCCCAACGCAGCCCCTTGTACGAGTGATATTCTTTTTTGGGCCAACTTCTTTTGTGAAGTTTCGTATGTTTTAATCATGTTTACTTGATAGGGGCAGATTTGACCCTTTTTGAGGCCAACTTTGGGGGCGTCTGACGGGTAAACGCCCCCGCTTTGACTCGTAAGACGCGCATTTTTTAAAATGACTTGAATCTCCGCGTCTATTCCTATGGTCAAAACATATGTACCTTATGAGGCAATAGAAACTGTCACTGGCTCTCCGTCTATTAACACGATTCCGGCTAAACCGATACTCGCAATTGCGATGAAATTTTCTGGAGACCTTTGAAATCTCTGAACTAAGAACTGCCACGTTTTTGAGCACAATCGATAAATTATTTCTCATTAAAATCACAATTTTACGGTTTTTTCGATTTTTTAAACATTCATTGACTTATAACACCTACATGCTTTATCCGATTGTAATGATTTTTTCACAAAACCTTAATTTTATGAATTTATATCATCGTGTGAAATTTGAGCGTAATCAAAAAATAATTTTTCATGTAAATCGCAATTTTACGATTTTTTCATTTTTTTTAAAAAACATTCTTTGACTTATAACACCTACATGCTTTATCCGATTGTAATGATTTTTTAACAGAACCTTAATTTTAAGAATTTACATATTCGTGTGAAATTTGAGTGCAATCAAAAAATATTTTTTATGGAAATCGCAATTTCACGTTTTTTATATTTTTTTATTTTACATTTCTTCGGCTTATAACACCTACATGCTTTATTCGATTGTAACGATGTTTTTACAGAACCTTAAGTTAACGAAGTAATATATTGGTTGGAAATTTGAGCGCAATCGAAAAATAATTTTTCATGAAAATCGCAATTTTACGCTCTTTTTCGTTAAAAAAAAATTACGCTCATCCAACAACGCGCCTGAAAAAGCGTTTGCAAAGCTTCCAAGTTCATAAAATTAAGGTTCTGTGGAAAAATCATTACATTCGGATAAAGCATGTAGGTGTTATAAGTCAAAGAATGTTAAAAAAAATCGAAAAAATCGTAAAATTGTGATTTTCATGAAAAATTATTTTTCGATTGCGCTCAAATTTCACACGAATATATAAATTCATAAAATTAAGGTTATGTGAAAAAATCATTACAATCGGATAAAGCAATTTGGTGTTATAAGTCGAAGAAAGTTTTAAAGAATCGAAAAAAATCGTAAAATTGCGATTTTCGTTAGAAATAATTTTTCGATTGCGCTAAAAAAAAGTGGCAGTTCTTGGTTCAGAGATTTCGAAGGCCTCGATAAAATTTCATCGCAATTGGAGTATTGGTTTAGCCAGAATCGTGCTAACAGACACACAATAATACAAACAGAAAAAAAAAACATTTCGGATTTTTTTCTCCAGTGTAGTGAAATGGAATCTTCGCTTCGCTCGCTACGCTCATCCAAAAAGTGTAATCTTATTATACATAGTTGTTATACTAGGAAAACGCTTAAGTCCCGCCGCGTTGTTGGATGAGCGTAATTGGTGCATTGAGCTGCCATGTTTTATGCGGATTTTCTGTTGTTCTGTGAAAAAATCATTACAAAGTTGAAGATATTTTTAAAATTAAATTAAATTAAATAAAAAATTAACTTAAATTTTAATTTTTTATAATTAATCGTAATTTTAAAAAAAGAAAAAATCGTAATATTGAAATTTTCATAAGAAATAATTATTCGATTGCGCACAAATTTTACACGAATATATAAATTCATAAAATTAAGGTTCTGTAAAAAAAAATCATTACAATCAGATAAAGCATGTAGGTGTTATAAGCTGGAGAAATTTTAAAAATTGAAAAAAGACGTAAAATTGCGTTTTTCGTAAAAAATAGTTTTTGATAACGCTCAAATTTCACATGAATATATCAATTCATGAAATTAAAGTTCTGTGAAAAAATTATTACAATCGGACAAAGCATGTAGGTGTTGTAAGTCGAAGAAATTTTAAAAAATCGAAAAAAATCGTAAAATTGCGATTTTCATGAGAAATAATTTTTCGATTGTGCTCAAAAACGTGGCAGTTTTAAGTTCAGAGATTTCGAAGACCTCCATAAAATTTCATCGCAATCGGGAGTATCGGTTTAGCCGGAATCGTGCTAACAAACAGATAAAAATACAAAAAAAAGAAAAAAAAAAACATTCCGGATTTTTTTCTCCAGTGTAGTGAAATGGAATCTTCGCTTCGCTCGCTACGCTCATCCAATTACCATTTCAAACTTTACGCGACTATAATACAGTACAGATTATAGTTATATCTAAATCCAGGGGTCAAAATTAACATTTTTGGCCACCAAAACCCTTCAGGCTAGTGGCAACAATCCACCAAAACCCTTCAGGCTAGTGGCAACAACTGTCCTCTAACCAGAGAGCATTATTACTAGCCCACAATCAAATAATTTTTATTGATGAAAAATGATCATACGTGATTTTTTTGGATGAGCGTAGCGAAGATTCCATTTCACTACACTAGAGAAAAAAATCCGTTTTTTTTTTGTGTGTATGTTAACACTATTTCGGCTAAACCGATACTACAATTGCGATGAAATTATCTGGAGGCCTTCGAAATCTCTGAACTTAGAACTGCCACGTTTTTGAGTGCAATCAAAAAATTATTTCTCATAAAAATCGCAATTTTACGATTTTTTTCGATTTAAAAAAAAAATCTTCGACTTGTAACACCTATATGCTTTATCCTATTGTAATGATTTTTTCACAGAACCTTAATTTTATGAATTAATATATTCGTGTTAAATTTGAGCGCAATCGAATAATTATTTCTTATGAAAATTGCAATTTTACGATTTTTTTCTTTTTTTAAATTACGATTAATTAAAAATTTAAGTTAACTTTTTATTTTATTTAATTTAATTAAAAAAATTTGACTTTGTAATGATTTTTTTACAGAACAACAGAAAATCCGCATAACACATGGCAGCTCAATGCACCAATTACGCTCATCCAACAACGCGGCTGAAAAAGCGTTTGCGAAGCTTCCTAGTAAGTCACAATATTCACCAGGTTTTTTGTTGACCGGAAACTATTTTTCACCATAATACGAAGATTAGCCTAAATTAGAAGATTTTATTTTGTGTACATACTGAACGATTTTCCATACTTGGTTGAGCACTACTACTGGAAACTCTTTAGGATCGGCGCAAAATATTAATATTTCTTCGAACAGCAATTGGGAACTTAGGAAAAAGAACTAGCCCGTCGGTCTAGTGAATTAGGATTTTAGCCCGAGCAAAGTTTCACTAGCCTCGGTCGAGTGTTAATTTCGACCCCTATATATATTTCTAATAACTTTTATTTAGTTGTCTTCCTTTGAAAATCAGTGTTTATATCGGAATAGGATAAACGTTATATAAATAAATAAAAAAATATGTGTATTGCACTATAGAAGTAGATTTAGCAGAGAAATGAGGTTGGTTAAGCCATTTTCTAATGGAAATGTGTAATGTTCTGGGATCAGAACATCAATGCAATCAGTATGCCATTTACATTCAATTAATAAATTGACTAAGGAAACGCCAAAGTCGTTGTTAGACAAGTGAGTGAGCCATGTGTTGAGTACCCGGCAACATTCCCTTTCTTCTCCCTACCTAAGGCCTCTCTTGCCTATCATAGGCTAGAGTGGCACATTATGGCCTCAGTTGACTCAAAACCCTATTATTATATTACTAGGAAAACGCTAAAGTCCCGCCGCGTTGATGGATGAGCGTTTTTGTAAGTTTTTAGTTTGCATGGGACCACTTTTCCTTTGCAAGTGCTTTGTGAATGCATTGTAGGTGATAGTTGTCAAGTTTCTATTGTTACTTGTTATTATAAACCTCGAAAAAACTCATATTAAAACCTTTATTTCTATGGATTCTGGCTGATTTTTTCAACTTTTTCTTTCAAAAAGCAATACATCACCATTACTTTAATGTCCATGTGAAATACTAGGAAAACGCTTAAGTCCCGCCGCGTTGTTGGATGAGCGTAATTGGTGCATTGAGCTGCCATGTGTTAGCGAATTTTCTGTTGTTCTGTGGCAAAATCATTACGAAGTTGAAATTTTTTTTAAATAAAATAAAATAAAATAAAAAATTAACTTTTTTTTTTAATAAATCGTAGTTGTTAAAAAAATCGTAAAATTGCGATTTTTATAAGAAATAATTTCTCGATTGTGCTAAATTTTACACTAATATATTAATTCATAAAATTAAGGTTCTGCGAAAAAATCATTACAATCGGATAAAGCATGTAGGTGTTATAAGTCAAAGAATTGTTTAAAAAAAGAAAAAACCTGTAAAATTTCGATTTTTAAGATGAATATTTTTTCAATTGCGCTCAAATTTCACAAAAATATCTTAATTCATATAATAAAGGTTCTGTGCAAAAAACATTAAAATCGGATAAAGCATGTAGGTGTTATAAGTCGAAGAAATTTTTTAAAAATCGAAAAAAATTGTAAAATTGCGATTTTCATGAGAAAACATTTTCCGATTGCGCTCAAATACGTGGCAGTTCTAATTTCAGAGATTTCGAAGGCCTCCATAAAATTTCATCGCAATCCGAGTATCGGTTTAGCCGGAATCGTGTGGACAGACAAAAATACAAAAAAAAGAAAGAAAAAAAACATTCCGGATTTTTTTCTCCAGTCCGGATTTTTTTCTCCAGTGTAGTGAAATGGAATCTTCGCTTCGCTCGCTACGCTCATCCAATGAACGTTGTAGCCCCACCCGTTTGGTCAGAATCGGCCCAAATGTCAAGAAAATATATCGCACTAAAAATCGAAAAAAATTGAAAAGTACGATATTCATGAGAAATATTTCTTCGATTGTACCCAAAAACGTGGCAGGTCTAAGTTCATAGAATTCAAAGGTCTCCAGAAAATATCATCGCAATTTGAGTATCGGTTTAGCCGGAATCGTGTTAACAAACACACAAAAATACAGACGGAAAAAACAAGAAAAACGAAAAAAATCGTAAAATTGCGATTTTCATGAGAAATAATTTTTCGATATCGCTCAAAATGATGGCCGTTCTAAGTTCAAAGATTTCAAAGGTCTCCAGAAAATTTCATCGCAATTGGAGTATTGGTTTAGCCGGAATCGTGTTAACAAACACACAAAAATACAAACAAAAACGAAAAACAAAAAAAATCGTAAAATTGCGATTTTCAAGAGAAATAATTTTTTGATAGATTTTTTCTACGGTGCATTTCTAAGTTCAGAGATTTCGAAGGTCTCCATAAAATTTCATCGCGTTCGGAGTATCGGTTTGGCCGGAATCGTGTTCACAGACACACAAAAATACAAAAAAAAGAAAGAAAGAAAAAAAAAACATTCCGGATTTTTTTCTCCAGTGTAGGAGAATGGAATCTTCGCTTCGCTCGCTACGCTTATCCAATTACTAGGAAGCTTCGCAAACGCTTTTTCAGGCGCGTTGTTGGATGAGCGTCATTTTTTTAAAACGAAAAAAGCGTAAAATAGAGATTTTCATGAGAAATAATTTTACGATTACACTCAAATTTCACACGAATTTATTAATTCATAAAATTAAGGTTATGTGAAAAAAATCATTACAATCGGATAAAGCATGTAGGTGTTATAAGAAATTTAAAAAATCGAAAAAAAAATCGTAAAATTGCGATTATCACGAGAAATTATTTTTCGATTGCGCTCAAATTTCACACGAATATATAAATTTATGAAATTTTGGTTCTGTGAAAAAGTCATTACAATCGGATAAAGCATATAGGGGTAGGTGTTATAAGCTGAAGAAATTTAAAAAATCGAAAAAGTCGTAAAATTGCGATTTTAGTAAAAAATAGTTTTTTGATAACGCTAAAATTTCACATGAATATATCAATTCATGAAATTAAGGTTCTGTGAAAAAATAATTACAATCGGACAAAGCATGTAGGTGTTATAAGTCGAAGAAATTTAAAAAAATCGAAAAAATCGTAAAATTGCGATTTTCACGAGAAATAATTTTCGGATTGTGTTAAAAAACGTGGTAGTTCTAAGTTCAGAGATTTCGAAAGCCTCCATAAAATTTCATCGCAATCGGAGTATCGGTTTAGCCAGAATCGTGTTAACAAACAGACAAAAAAAATACAAAAAAAATAAATAAAAAAAAAAAAACATTCCGGATTTTTTTCTCCATTGTAGTGAAATGGAATCTTCGGTTCGCTCATCCAATTATTATTATTATTTTTATATAATAATATTAGACTTTGTAGGAATCTTGAATTAAATGCCTATTTTTAATATGTAACATGTATTTGAGAATAAAAGCACATCTGAATCTGAATTATAAAACTTAAATGAAATTATTGTTCCTGGGTACTCATGCAAAACATGACTCGCTCACTCGTCTAACAACGACTTTGGCGTTTCCCTAGTCTAGTTGGAAGGCGCCCTTATACCCAAAATCTGGAAGGTTGGAAAAGATTTTTTAATTTCTAGATTGTATTTAAAAAATTATAAAACATGTTTTGAAATGCATACAATACGATGGAAAACAGCCAGTACGAAATACAAGTAAAGATTGCAAGATTTACTCAATGTCCCAATGGAATTTAGGGGAACCTTGGTCGTGCAATATTCGATAAAGCTTAGTCACTGCTATGCATGTTATCACAGCCTGACAAAAATTATTCGATAAAAATGACTTCAAGATCAAAATCTACACATTTCAAGCATATTTTTCAATTTATTATTTCTTGTAGGTTTAAATTGCAACGGATTTTTCTCATTTTGTTAGCAGTTCTCAGTTACCTGGTCACGAATGTCCGATTAAAATTTCAGCTCAATCTATTTGGCCGTTCGGCCGTATGGGACCGGACAAATATTTTACATTTTACACTTAACAGATACATTAGCCACAACGAAGACCCGATCAAGTGGCGTTATAAATCCTCATTCGCTTCGCTCACTCGTCTAATTAGACTTGGCTTTGTTTGAAAATCATAAATCAAATAGGCAATGTTGAAGAATTTGGGACGCAAAGGAACATCAATGCGATCTAGCGGATATAGGGGTCAGCTTCTCACGGTTTTAGCAACCATCGCAAACACCAGCAGCAACCCTGCTAAAAATTCCAGTTGAATACAGTTGAAGACATCCCATTGAATACCCGTTGAATCCATTTGAACCATGTTCATGTTAATCCTCAACGGGATTCAAGTGTATTTGTGCCACATTTACGTTTTCAATTGGCAATGTATTCAATGGGTTCAACATGAAACTCTCTCTTGTAATCAATTGGATTCAACTGACTGTAACCAACCTGATTTCAAATGTGTCGTAGTCAAATGGAATCAACTGTATTATTTAAGCTATATCCAATGGGAATCAAAATGGATTCAACAGGAGCTGTAACCAACCTGATTCAAATGTGTTTGTTGTCAAAGGGAATCAACTGTTAATTATTAATGGGAACCAATGGTATCAATGGGATCAAATGGAACCAATGTAGTCATAGGATTCAAAAGGAACACACAGTAGTCAACGGGATTCAAATGGAAACAATGGTAGTCAACTGGAATTCATTGGGAATCAACTGGTAGCGCAGGATTCAAATGTAACCAACGTAGTCAACAGGAATCAAATGTGACCAATGGTATTCAACAGGATTCAAATGGAACCAACGGTAGGCAACAGGAAATTCAACAGTAACAAAGAAATCAATAAAGTAGTATTATAGAAGACATATTTAATCAAAATTGTAGATACAGCAACAGTTCACATGGCATAAAAGTGTAGACTAGTTATGAAATTGAAACATATTTCTCTGCAAGTCTTGTCACCTCATATGTAGGTAGTTAGGCCTACCTGGAACAAAAAAAGTCCCCAATCACATATTTTGCATGTTAAACAGTTAATGGTTAATGGCGAAAGGAACTTATAAAGGAACGTTAAATTCGTTCCAAGTTCCCACGAAATAGTAACTTTGACGTTACTATTCCTTATCTAAGAAAAAGGAACGCATTCACACAAAAGTTACTGAAAAATGAACTAGGAACGCGTTCCTCCCCAAGACTGACTATCAGGAACCGAACCAAACAAAACTGGAACCAAACACCCACTACAATAAACACAATATTATTAGGTTAATTTTTTTGTCTTGCACTTTGCTGTGGTGCAGGTGTAGACCGGAAAATGTCAATAGTGTAGAGAATTATGGTTACACTACAGGAAGACAGAAAAACGCTCTGGTGGTAACATCAGTTGATCAGTTAAATAATGCTGTACAATTTTGAATTCTATTTACGTTTGAATGAAATAAGTAATGTCATGTAATATAAAACATGAAAATTGACATAACGTTAAAAAAACACAGTTTTAATTTTCACTGCCTACACCGTATACCCATCTCTGGAGCGGGTGAAGTGTAAGTGTTTACACTGGACAAAATAACGCCGCAGTGTATGTTGCACGGAGACAGAATAACGTGTTGGTGATCTACACTTTGCACCAGCGATGGCAGTGCAGGACAAAAATTGAACCTATAATATTGTGTTAGCTTTGCACACTTAAGACACCATTTCTAGGTTGGACACTAAACATAATATGTTGGCCTACCTATACAAACATTTCTAAGCTTTCCAAAAACATACATGTGTACCGGTAGCCTAGATTGTATACGCCCTATGCGCTTATAGCCAAGAGTGTATACCTTTAGGAAAGTACATGCATGTATTTGCCCAACCCTACTGAACAGGTCTACTAGTCCCAAAATAAATAATGAAAAGTGTGTGCAGACTGCAGATAGGCCTACACCTGGCTGGCATACTTAAAATATTTCTTTCAATTAAAAGAAACAGGCCTATCTGTAAAAATAAAATTAGGTAATTCCTATCCCCACTCCCCAGAAATGCCTAGCTGTCAGAGGTAGGGCAAGTTCTACCTTTAATGCTAGGTTGCGCTAGTCGTTACTTGATAGTTGATTGTTTTAAAGAGGGCGACACAAACAATTCAATTTAAGGTTCCTACTCTTCCCCGGTTATTTCTCTATGATTGTAGGTAATGATAAGCTAATGTTGTTGGTACCAAACACATAGGGGCACCTTAAAATGATAGTTCCATCTCCGAGGCCATTTGCATACCTAGGATTTTGCCTCGACGGCCACGGCTACCGATGGTCAGCTGCTGTTGAGTCGAGAAGAATGCAATAACTGGAAATATTAACAACCGCAGCCTATGAGGAGCAACATTGCTGGCAGTGGTATCTGAAAACAATTAAAAGACTTTTCATCAATACCGTACCGTAACTTAGAAAAATGAAAAATGAATAGAAACACATATTTAATGGGGATGGAGCTGTATTGTGTGTACAATGTATTGTGTGTACAATGTACATGTGTGTCATTTACGTCTTCAGTTTCCGTCAAAAAGTAGGACTAAAATAACTTATTATGTATTCAACGTAACCATGTGCCAAGTTGAAAATGAATAGCCTACAATTCTAATTCTAATGTAGGCCCTAAATGTTTTACTACACTTTACGGAAATAACCACGGGTTATAAGATAGGCCTATTTTAAACAAATTTACTAGGCCTACTCTTCAGTCTTCAACATTTCAAAAGACTAGGCTTTCATTGTAGGTCGCGTAGGTATACAACATATTAGCTCGAATTCGCTTTTCTAAAATCTAAATGAAAGCGAGGCTCAGTCCAGTAGACGTACTCGAGGCTCCCTGTCACCTCCACCCATGGCTAGGGCTGTGCAAATTAGAAATATTGCCGGAATGCATAAATATCTCCGCCAGTCACTTATCAGACGATTACAACGAATAGTAGTGCGCGCAGCGAGGGCCTTCCAAGTTACCTAGGTATCCGCGTAATGTTCGGCTCTCGTCAGTGTTGGTGACGTCACTCATTACGGCTCGACACAGACAAAATTTGAGCGCTTATTAATGACCAATCAACTTACTGCCGCGTGCCGCCGCCGCGCGCTAACGAGTGAAAGACTGACCGGGCTGGCAGTAGCCTAATTGAGCGGAATTTGAGACGAAAAACAGGCAAACGAGTACCCGACGACTCATTTCATTACCCGGGTACCCGTTCACAGCCCTACCCATGGCACCAAATCCTACTCATTGTTGACTTTCACTTTTCATTCATAGGCTAGTAGGTCTATGGATGTAGGCCTAGGCCTATGACTGCGACACAATTTGTCTGTAGCATTGACAATACACGACAAGTCAGAATAAAAGGTCACTGGTCAAAACTGTCAAATAGCACACAAGACTTTTGTAGGCCTACCTACGGTCATGTAAGCCTAGCATCTAGGCCTAAAGTTGAAGTAGGTTAACGGTAGGTCACAGGCATAGGCCTAGGCCTAATGCATTGTACGCCCTAGAAATTTAGGAACTTTTGGGTTGGGGGGGGGGGGGGGGGGGGGGGGGGGCAAAATCAAATACATGAAAACAAAAACAAACAAAAAACTGTAAAACCTTTACGTAACGTTGCTAATTTAAGTATAAAGAAATTTCAACCGTTAAGGTATTTTGTTTAAAATAGCAAGTTTAGACCAGGTCTAGGCCTACCAGTAGGCCTAGGCCTACCTAGGCTAGCCTAGTCTACTAGGTAGACCTACCTAAAAATACATGAATAGGCCATAGGCTAGGCCAAGCCTATTGCACAGTAATAAGCAGACCCAAGGCCTCAATTTAGGCAGCTATAGATAGTTTGTACATAAATTGTTTGCCCAACCATTTCATTACATTTACTTAGGTAGGCCTAGGCCCTACAGTAGGGTCTAGGCCTAGCCTACATCACACAAACAATGAATTATTCTAAAATGTAACTAGGCCTAGGGCTAGGGCTTTGTGTATTTATCCAAATTCAATGGCCTAGGGTAGGCTGGGCCCTAGGCCTAGGTAGGACCGGTAGGACTTTGTTTACAATTAAAATTATCACTGTGGGAGATCCTAGGGGATGTTTTTTTACACAAAGGCTGGGCCCTAGGCTAGGCCTAGGCCAACACAAACGACTTGATATGCCCTAGCTTTGTGTAGGCCTAGGTAGGCTATCCAATCCCTATTCAATGGCCCTAGCGCCAATGCCCTAACAAGGGATTGGATAGCCTAGCAAAGGCCTAGGCTGGTACACAAAGCCCTATAACCTAGGCTAAAGTGTACGGCTATACGTCAATGGAAGGAGCCTAGGCCCTACCACTTTCTTATGATAATTACAACAGTTACACAATATTTCATGAAGGCCTATCATGGATTAATAACGAAAATAACTTACCTTAAAGGTTCACAGGCGTTTAAATCAATCATAATTTTTCTTGAGTGACTGGTAGAGGCGGCCATTCTTGGCATCTTTTTATGCCTACTAGGTAGTTCAAAACACAGCTTTAAAAACCCTATTGCACTATGAAACAGTGCACAAATGTATTTTAATCGTTAATTAAAATTTAAAAAAATATTTTGAAAATGCCATCACAAGGCTGACTTTACTACACAAGCTCCCTAGTATATCCAAAGTTGATACAGTGTTGCTGTTTTGACCAAACATACCAAATTTAAATTTAAAAAGGCCGGGGCATCCAAAGGGATGGGGTTTTGAATAATTTTTTTATTTCTTTCGTGTGACATGGTGTGACCATGGAGCAAGAAAGATAAAAGTTTAATTCATGTTGGTTCCTTTTCAATACTGTCTTGACTGTTGTTTCCAAATTGATTCATGTTGCCTGTTGGTTCCTTGTGAACCCCATTGCATCCTGTTGAATCCCGTTGGCCATTTTCAATCCTGTTAAATTAAAACCGATAGGTTGGTTCATGTTGAATCCCGTTGGTTCATTTTCATTCCTATTGAAACCGATTGGTTCCAATTCAATCCGGTGGTTCCATTTTAATCCCGTTGAATCCTAGCGGATGGATCCGATTGGTTGCCGTATATCCCATTGAATACAGTTGGTTACATTTGTGTACGCACACATTTAAAACCAGGTTGGTAACAGTTCCGTTAAATACAGTTGGTTACATTTGCGTACGAACACATTTAAACCAGGTTTGTTTACGGTTCCTGTTGAATACAGTTGATTACATTTGTGTACGAACACATTTAAACCAGGTTAGTTACATATCCCGTTGAATCCATTTGGTTACAAACTGAGTTCCTGTTGACAACGGCAAACACATTTGAATGCAGTTGCACACCGTTGAATACATGCAAGTATTCAACTGTATTCAACTGGAATTTTTAGCAGCAATGTAGCTAGACTAGGAAAACGCTCAGTTGGACGCGTTGTTGAGCGAGCACCGGTACGTGCAACACGACCCAAATACGACATTCCCATAGGCCCACCACACAGTGTAGGCCTAACTGGATATTGACATTGTACACTGTATACTATTCCAACATCTTTGCATTGTACTAATTCACGTCATGCCTTCTAAAGTGTATCTTTGTATCTTCACTGCCACCTTCATTTTTTAACATCATTTTTCGAATTATGATTACCAATAAGTCTTTAAGTTCTTGACCGATTTAGCTGAAAATTTGGAAAATAGGAGAGAATGTTGTACTTATTGACCCTGCAAAATTTCATAACGATCGGTACATTTTTATTTTATTTTTTATTTTTTATTTTTTATAACCAACGATCGGATTTTGTTCAAAAACTATACAGCAACCCGCCTAGGTGGTATGTACATGTGTGCAAAATTTCAGGTCGATCAGAGAAACGGTGCGACCTGTACCGAAGCAGTAACAGGGAAAAAAAACAAAAAAAAACAGACATTCGAGCCATAAGAGTCAAGTGGAGACGCTCGCTACGCTCGCTCAAAAATACTGTGGTCTTCAAAATTAGCGCCTTCTTTTTTTCTCACTACATACGACTTTGTACATGACTAGGTGCTGACAGTGATAATAATTATAGGATTGTTGACGATTGATTTTTTATAATTAACTATAGTGCAATGGGAAAACTAATTTGTCACCAGAGTGCAGAACGATCAAAGTTTGGTCACACTTGTCTGGAATATCATTTGTTGCATGGCGCTTAGGCCCCATCAACACGAACTCAGTACCACTGACCAGTTGTCAGCAGGGCAGGGTAGCAGGAAGGAGGGGATGGTTTTAGTAGCGAGGCTAGGGGTATCGGCCCCAGGCAGAGGGTGGAAGTCGTCGGGATTTCGGGACTAGCCGTTGGACGGACAGTCAAGCTCGGAGAGTCAGGCACAGGAGTCAAGCAAAGCCAGTCAAGTACAGTAGTCGAGTGAAGTGCTTAGTGGGAGTGACAGAGGAGAGGAGTCGAGTCTCAGGGATGAGCTAGTGTGTGCACGACGACCTCCGTACCTCAACCATTTGCAGTGGCTGCTGGAGTAAGTAGTAAACATGTAAACATTATTCATTAATTTAATATACTATTCATGATATCTGAATTGTTGCTATAGTCTTTTGTTCCTTTTTCTCCCACAGAGGACTCTCATTGGTCCTCTGCCCACGCATCCTTGCCCGACTCAGGAGGCATGCTATCTAGTATCAACCTATAATGCATAAGATAAGTTTAGTTCAGGGGCTTCTTCGCTGGCCCTATCAGCGAGGTGGTGACAGCGCTATTAGCCCGCATGCTACACATTCATATGGCAGTGCATCTGCTAAGAGTTTTCTGAAACCACAATGAAAAGAGTCCTGTGTTGAAACCTCAATCATGCAAACCTGATGAAGGTTCAGAGTGAACCAGCTCAACATTGCCAACTTTGTTAAGAATGTTATTTACAAAAATAAATGAGACCAAACACTTAACAAATATCAAATTGTCTATATTCTCCAAAGTCAAGCAGCTGAAGCCTTAGCTAGTTTACATATCAAACGGAATAACGTAGTTATTAATAGTAGTATCATATTATACTCAATGGTAGCATCTATGATCACAAACAAACACACAAGATCCACTGGATAATGAAGCTTGCCTTGTACGATCTTTGTGGCATGTAAAGCTACAGTGCTGCTCGTGTCTTGTGACTGTGATGATAACTCAAACAAACACGAAAGGCGTTATCTGGATCTTTGCATTGTGGATATTGTATTTTTGGGGAGGGTTCCAGGAGATCTAGTGGGACACTCCCACTCGTAAAGGTATGTAAACAAAGGGATACATTATAACTAAGTTATTACCATTTGGGAGCAAATAAAAATTAGACTGAAAGTTATACTCCATATATTTTTAACTAATTGAAAGATAAGCAACTTATAAATTATGGGTTAATTGAAAGAAAAGAAAAGATAATAGCTTGTTTTGAACGTAATACATATTTGGTTGCCTAAGCTGCTATTTGCTACAAGACAATAAAAGTATAAAATTGTGCATTCATTCAGAAAGTTGACAAATGTTGCCAGAATGAAACTGTGACAACTGACATACAATAATTTTCTTTCAAAATTATATTATTATATGATTGATGCTTCATTCTCTAGTAGTAGTATTAAAATAAAGTATCTACACAAACTAAAACTTTGTTATAATTACTGTATCACATAGTTATATGAATTAACACATTCACAGTTAAGGAAATAAAACTAAAAATGTATGAAAAATTCACATGAAGCAATAATAGACAACCCAAAAAGACGACACATGCTTCGTAGCTTACAAAATGATAACTGTTAGTTGATTTTCATAGTTCAATTGAAGGGAGTTTTGAGAATTTAAAACTACTACATTACCAACATTACAATATACAACATAAATAAGCAACTCTTTCCAACGTGAACCAGCGCTCTCATGTCTACTTGACCCAAAACATAAGATATGGAAATGTCCATGTTTGCTTATTTATAATAATTAGAAAATGTATCATGATTCAAGAATATAGTTCAACTTTTAACTACAATAGAACTTGTAGAAAAAGAGTGGTAATTCTAATATTAAACTTGGCATTTATATCTTGTAGAGGAATGTATTACATACATACATACTCACATACCATGACATAAAGGAAATCATCTGAAAGCAGCAAAAATGAAGTTAGTGAAAAATATCACAGGAGTAACTAAATAACATGAAATAACCAGGAAATAACCAGTGGCGTAGGAACTATTTTTTTAGTGGGGGGGTCACACTAAAGTTGACTATGAGGTTGGGTGGGCAAACCGGGGTCTGGGGCGAAGCCCCAGCCTCCGGAGGCTTTTTCGAGATTTTTTTAAAAGGTGCCCTTGATAGGTGGCCTGAAACATGTTTTCAGGCGAATTTTAATTGTGAATAAGGGTTACATTTTGAAGCTAATATTGCATTGAAGATTGATTTCCTGACTGAAATCGGTCGACAGCCTGCTTGGGAGTGAAAATACTGCACACAAAATATACCGGGTAATGAATATTAGTCTAAAATCAGATTGCTAGTCTAGTCTCGCAAATCACGTCTCTTACTGAATCTTTCTAAAAAAAAATAACAACAACCTTCCTTTTTGTTTGCAAGCCCGACTGAAAAATCCTAAAAATCACCCAACAAGCTATAAGTTAGCAAATGACACCCATACCTGGTTTTACCCCCCCCCCCCACTGGGGGGGTCAAGCCAACAAGTGGGGGGGGGGGAGTTTCCCCCCCATCCCTACGCCCCTGGAAATAACTATATATGGGATGGCTAGAGATATCATGTTTAAAATTTGAAGTGGGCATCAGCAGTGGATTGGAGTTGATTGAAAATTGGGAGGAGCTCAAATAAGCAGAAGGATAAAACAAAGAGAAGAAAGAAAGTTTGATGGATCATGGGGTTGTTATGCCACAGGGGCTCGTGGAAAGCCTGCTATATAATATGCTGATAGAGCATAACGATGTAAAGGCGGCAGACCCGAGTTTGATCTCCGGTATGCACATCTTTTCAAACATTGCTCTAACTTAATATATAAATACATAGTATATAGGGTTTAAAAGAAACTATTAAACCAAAATAATAGTTTCATAATCTCAAAAATGTGGCATCATTTTGGGTTGTCGGTTTAGTGGAAGCTAGCAGTGATTCATAATAAGCACAAATCTTCTATAATGGCAACTTTGATACTAACAGATGTTTGTTTACAAATAAGGAAAAGCCGAATGTAGTACACACCACTTACAACATGGTTTACATGTACGTGACAGGAGGTTAAGTTACATGGCTCTCATAAGCAACCACTTAAAAAGCAGCCGTTTTATTAGATATTATCTTCCATTAGCTCTTTTGGGCAGGTTTCACCAGATTACATTCAATAGCCAGATAATGTATTATCCAGTTTTTTTTAAGCTAAACATAGCTTAAAATTATGATGTAATTTTAACACATTCCACCATGACTTTTAAGACTTGTTGAACAGAGTAAAAATAATGTACTAAATAAACTGACAATAGTATAATAATAATACTTATACTTAGTACTTAATAGTACTGTCTTATCAAGTTTTAAGGCCCATTCACAATCAACTTAGTTGCTAACTTAGCTGCTAACTTAAAGGTTTGTCTTATGGAAAACAACATGTCTGTTCATGACCAAAACTTATCCTTTAACTTACACTTATCAGCAGCAGAAAGTTTGCAAACTCCAAACTTAAACTTAGCTGCTAACTTAACAATAAGAATAAACCAATCAGAGAGTGACTCGAGCCGACAATTTGGCATTGGCAACAAGCATTGGCGCGATAAAAGTAAACACTGCAAATCTGTATTGTTGTGATTGGTTTAAAAACATCTATCATGAACAGCCACCTAAAGTTAGAGGATAAGTTAGCTGTTAAGTTAGAGGCCTAGGTTGATTGTGAATGAGCCTTTACAGATGTCAATATACCGAACCAGTAAAAAGTTTTAATTGTTAACTCCTGTCAAATAACAATGACGTTTAACGCTTGGTGAAACCGGACCTCAGTTGCACTAATTGACAAATAATGCTAGCTTAAAAGCGGTACTAGATTGAGGTAACGCAAATGCTTTAACGTTTTTTATATTCAAAAATCACACTAGGTAGGTCTACACATTTAAGGTAATAATCTGTTGGTACATTAATGAAATATCCAATTACTTAGGTTACAATTTCAACTGATTGTGTGCATCTCTTGCTCATCAAATTTTCAATGAATTTCCTGTCTCTCACAATATAATGTATATTATACTATTAACACTATGATATTCTACTTATAACAATATGAGTGCAATACTAACAACAAACATAAGATTGCCTAGACTCAACAGCTTACGAAACAATTTCCCTGACAAGATCCCATAATTAAATCTACAATATAATATTTCAGTCCAATAATTACGTCTACATTTCTCATGTGTCATAGCCTACAACATGTACATGTATTACATAGCTGTACATCACCAAGATGTTTGTACAGAAATCAGTCTTTCATGTATGACCTGTTGAACGTTGGATCTTGGCAAAGAACAATCATAGAACAAGGTTGATCACTATTTAAAGTTTAAAATTACAATAACAAAAACAGTCCATGTTGGGATTGAAAAATAAGTAATATGTACCAAAACATTGCAATTATTTTATATTGAGGTTGCATGCTAAATGTTTACTGGTGGTATTCACACAATACACACTAGAAATACAAATTATTGAGTTTGAATTTATTATCTATTACTATTAGGTACCGGTTACAGCATTTTATTACTGAAATAGCCAACTCCAGTATGTGGTACAAATGAATGCAAGTTTGTTTGTTTGACTTGCACCTCTTGTCCCCACATTAGTATCAGCACATATAGTAATTTATTATTTCCTATAAGCATTTAGAAAGTAAAAACTATAAAGTTACTTATTTGCATGTGACCGATATTTTGATAGATACTAAATAATTAGTATCAAAAGATTTACACACTGTTGTCAACTAATAATACAAATAAGAGTTACTATTAATATTTACACTACTTTACACGAATAATAAAACAAGATACATTTCGTTAACCTGATCTGATGGTTATGTTGTTGAAAGTAAATTAGCTGGAGTAGGGGTAGTGTTGGGTTAGTAATTAGAATCCAACAGCATACCTTTTAGTTGTTATTTAAATTGATGAATTTAAGAGGTACAGTAACTGTAACAAAGAAAAGCAATAAAAACACACAATGAACATGTTTATTTGTTTATTATTTGGCCGTCTACTTCTCAAATTCATCAGCTTCCATAACGCAAGAACCCCGTCTGGGCCCGGGGTAGAATTTGGCTAATCGTAAAAGGCGATTCAAGACAAAAAGTCCTCCTCGCAAACATCAGCTAGTAGTAGTATCAGGGTAGTAGTATTTTACTCCCCGAAAATAGAGGCGAGCTCTGGCAATCGTCGTCGGGGACCTTGCCCCCTTCCCTTGACGACACTTCGACGATGATGACAACAATGACACCACGAACGATGACAAAGACAATGACGACCGCGACGTGAGAACCCCCTTTCCTCCTCTTTCCCATGGCTGGTTCTGACCAGCATGGGCCCCTCCTCCCAATATCCCCTAGGTTAGAGTGGTGCATTATTATTACCTAATGGTTGACGCGTCCTTAATCCAAATAAACAAAACATAACGCAAGAAGCTGTTTGGTTCTATCCATTCCCAAACTACAGGCCTATTTATCAATTTTGTCATACAACTGTGTAGGTCTACATGGCTGTGTGTGTTAAGTGGTCTGTGCTTCTTTATAACATAATGACATTTGGTATGGCATTTATTTTACTTTTGTACACAGGCTAAAGGTCCAAGCTCCCACACTGTATGTAGGTCAAATAGCTTTATTTGATTTAAAAAAAATTCTAGCCTTGTCAATGAATGTGCAATAAAATATGGGAAAACATGTAAACAACAAACATTTTTAATGACCATGATTACTTAGTAATTCGACTGTTTGAAATTAATTCCACCAGAAGATTTAATTAGAGATTGCGTGTTGAGGGTTAAGTTATTCCCAGAATAAAAATGTAAAAAATGAATAATGCATATATATATATATAATGCAGCCTATATTGTATTTAATACTTACTATTACTATGTAATACATATTACAAAATACAAATAGTATATATAAAAGCGGGCTTATGCTTTAAAAAAAAAATATAATAATAATAATATTCATATGTATATTATATATAATATATACAAAATAAAATGAGAAATAACAAACAAGGAATGAAAAAGTAAAAGTACAAATGATTATAGTATAGGTAGGTAGGTCGATATTACAGCTTGCTAAAAAAAATATTTAAAAACATTTTGGTGAGCAAACAGTTAAACTTGTAAAAAAAGTTGGGACTAGTATACACCGAGACCTGTCTTTGCATATGCATAATGCTCAAAGAAAGATACAACAGATAAATAACATTGATCATACTCCAAATCTACAGTAGTTCTATTTAATTTTAAATTGATTCGGTCATTTCAACCCAGAGTTAAAATTACTTGGGGTGTTGTCTGGTTTATAAAAATTGCTGAAAAAGGTAGTAAACATCAGATAATCATAATTTAATTTTTTTAATTTCTGAATTGTAGTAAGTAATAATAATAATAGCACTACATAGTATATACATATAAGTGCCTCCACCAGGGATTGAACCCAGGACCTTGGCTGTCCGGGCCATAAGCGTCATAGTCACCTACTATAAAATTGAGGATGATCATTATAGTATGTATGTATATGACGCAGAGTCAGATGTCGTTAGCCAACCTTCACTGGCAAGCACACAATTTCCAAAAAATAAATACGAGTTTGGGCTATAAATTTTTAGCAGAAATGAATATTTAAATTTTAAAACAATGTTCCATTGTACATAATTCCTTAACCTTGTAGCTTGATTTACTGCAAAGGTGGTAGGACAAACAAGTTAAAATTTACTACTGTATTATAATATTGAGAATATTAAAGGCCTATGTAGTAATATTGTATTTATTAGGTATGTATGTTACTTTATTGGCTTATTGGTACTAGTCTTGCAGTTGCATACGTAAATAAGTATGCTGATTGTAAAGTACTAGCTATTTTTATTTTTTTATAATTTGTATTGGCCTAAACACTTTTGGAACTAAAACAGGGATTTACATTTTGAATAGTATTGATTTTCTACGTCTTAGATGTAACTTTCTTACTTAATATTATCCTGTCTAACTAGTGATGAAATGGTCACTCATAATAAAGTACAGGAGATCCTCTCACCATAACTCGAGATATGTTTAAAAGTTTTAGCAGATTTCACAAGCGCCCTATCTAGGCCTACCTAGGATATTTAATAGTACTGTACGTATTTACTAACTTGAACACATAAAAAGACAGACCTTGATGTACCTAAGTAAGTTAATGACTATTTTTATAACCACGAATGCCATTTGTTTGTTTAATTACAGTAATGCGTACATGTACGGAATTATGTCGGCTATGTACGTATTGAGAAGTCAATCCCTGATGTCCAGTGTAATGGCACAAACAATGTAGATGACATCAAGTGCATACGAAGAATATTATGTTTGTTACCCAAGTTTTGATGTCAAGAACAAACCCAAGCAATGAAGATGTTCCAAACTGTGAACATTTTTTCAAGTGTACGACTTTTAAAGTGAATATGAAGAGATATATAATATTTAATGATTTAAAATTGCACACAATGTACAATAAAGACTCTTGAATGATCCTGAAAAAACAATGTTCCCATTATACCGCTAGATACCATGTATTGATTCTAAAAAACCTTAACTGAAAACAAAAGTTAATGGAAAGGAAATAATATGTTTACTGGTACAAACATTTAAACAGCCTTTGAAATACTAGTTCTAAGCTTTCCATATTAGATTTTATTTTCCCACATGAAACCACTCTTGCATATATGCACAAATATTATGATATTATATAGGTAAAAAGGACTATCACACAAGTAACCAAGGACAACACTGCAAATAACTACAAGTGGTAAGCCACACGTGCCACAGTTTAAGGAACAAAGATATAAGGTCTAGCTTAGTATAGGCTAATATTAATAAGAGAAAAAAAATAGGAGAACCTAGACAGTAATTTGATCAACACAGATCTAAAGATTCCGGTACAATGAAGCAGGGAATAGTAGCAAATATCCAAGAAAGTCTAGATGCACGATCCCGTAGTCAACAACGACATAATTAGGGATGCACAACGATATAATAAAAATTATCACTATTCAAAAAGATGACTGCATTATCAATTTAGTCAATAAAAACGGCGCCTTGTTTACCGGCCGACGGGCGTGATTAACACTAAATGTCTTTAAAAAAGTCCACCAAAAAGTATTTGTGAATTTAAAAATATATACATATATTTAAAAAAATAAGAATTTCAGAGTCAAAAAACTTTGATGTGATGTTAAAATTATTGGTTTGATATTGATTAGGAATTTGTTATTGAACCCAACACTACATGTTTTCATTCCGACTGAGCCCGGGATAGAATTGGCCCAGGAAATTTCGATGCCAATCGCAGAAGGCGAGAAAAGAGGCAAAGTCCATCTCACAAACATCAGCTATGTAGGGGAGTACTTCACTCCCCGTTGACGTGAGAAACTCCCGCCCCCCTGCTTGTGGGCCTTGTGGCTGGATCTGTCCTTCTCAGATAAAGTGGCTAGAATGGTGCATAACAGTTAGCATGCCCTAAAACTAGTCTTACTAAAAGATTATTGAAAATTAAAATGTTATTGAACAATGAATATCAATTTTACTGTGTGCATCCCCAGACATAAGTGGATTCAGTAAATAAATACTAAACATTGTAGTATGAACTTGCCATTAACATATTATTGATACTTGGGTCAATTATAAAAGAAAATGATAAAAAGTAATGAAAACATGTACCGTATTGTTCCGAATAAAGCACGACCTCGAATATAACACGACCCCCAATTTTTCAGAATCATTTCAAGAAAAAAGAAAAAAATCAAAGAAAATTAAAATGTACATGAAACACTTACAACAAAACATTTTGAACAATGTTAGGGCCTAGGCCTATGGTTTTTTACAGGGTAGGGCCAAGCACAAGCTCACATGTCAACCACAGTTCACCAGTCTGATTCCTGGTCTTCAATGTTTACGTCGTGGGGGGGGGGGGGGGTGGGGGTTATACTAGGCCCTAGTATCTATGGTCGTAGGCCTAGGCCTAGCTCCTTCGCAATCCCTTGCTGATTTGTAAGGCAGAGGAACCTTTCTTTTCCACGCGATCAGCAGTCTTCATTTGTTCATCTTGAGCCATTTCATCTTCTCCTTCATCACTCATTATTACGTTACGTAGACTCTTAGCTCTTAGCAACGTAGATAGACAACCCCGACAAACAAAATCTATGTAGGTCAAGCTAGGTCACGATGTGATCACGGCTAAGGATTCTGACGACTAGCAGACAGTTTCGCCCAAGGTTCGGCCGAGTTCAGTGGCTTCGAGTGGGTGGGCGGGGCAAAGCGCAGCAGACTATGCGCGGGAGTTGTATAGAGGCGTGGCCTATGTTCAGGCGCTATTTCAAATGCAAGCGCGCGGAAATAACGCGAGTGCTGTTTTTGAGATTGTATTTTCGGAAAAAAACATCGCGCTATATTCGGAACAATACGTACGTCCGTACTATGTAAATACAGTACTTGCACATTTTCCTCCACTCAACTAACGGAAAAATTTAATTATAAGAACATATTTTCAAGAAATAAACTTCTTATGTTGCATCTATGTAGTTTATTTGTGAATTACTGTTGAGCAGGTATGTAGGGCTTACAACAAGCAATTAGTTGACAATAGGTCTAATCTGGTATTTTCAACAAGAGGACATGTGACGTCTCATTCATACCAGATGTAAGTCTACATAATAATTTAAAATTAAAGAAGGTAGCCCTATGTCATTTTTTTTTACTTTTAAAATTTAAAACTTGGAATTAATTATTCAAACAATTGTTAATTGAGAATGTTCTGTTCTACATCATAATATTATTCTCATGTCGGGCAGGTTGATTGGCCTACAAGTTTAGCAAACCATAGCTTGTGGATTGCTAGTTTCATTTTGCCCAGATCTCTACACAAATACAACCTATGCCTGGCCCTATGGTATGTATTTTTTTCAAATAATGTGGGCTAGTGTTGAAAAAGTCAAGTCTCTTTGATGAGGTGCAATCCTGAATACACAGTACCTAGATGCTACTTTGTACCTATTAACATTTTACACCGATGGATTTATTTTATAGCAAGGATGATAGGCCTACTATTTACAAAAAGCAATCTATTAACTGATAGTGATCGACGGATCGTATATGGTTAGAAATAATAAAATAAATACATACATACAGTAACTTTACCTGTGACAAAACTATTATAACCGGTATCTTACATGAAATATATGGTTGAATCCGGGATCAGTTGTTCTATGTTGGAAGTGTAGGTGACCTGTACTACCTACTAGATGGATACACATTAATTGTTCCTAAGGTCATGTGAAATAATGGGTAGTGTTCCTTGGAAGTTGAGAACCATTAGTTTAGGCTGAAGAATTGAGCAGTGATTTGTTCAATTGACATTGGAAACTTGTCCAAATCCAAGTTTGGTTCCTCTTTCTGAGTAAGAAGATCTCTATTAAGTTTCCAGTTGCTTAGGATGTGAACATACTCAGCAGTTTTTTCCGCATCACGTAATTCTTGGTATACATGGACGAGACCTCGGTAGTCATATTCCAGCCCAGAGTAGCCCTCGCCAAACAATTTCAAACCTGGGGACGAGGTTAGCAAAGATTGATTAATATACTAGACTAGTGAAACATCATTAAGTCTAATACTATATGTAGAGATACATATTTTTTAGCATTTAAATTTGGAATATTTAGTATTAAATATTAATTTTGACAAATTTAGCATTTTGTAGCATAAATTGGTTTCCCTTCCACCAAAACCCTAAATGTAGGGTGTTTCTTACACTTCTAATGGTATATGATGAATTACAGGAACATCTCAATTCAATATAGTCACATAAAATGCTAGAATACATTGATAAACTAGTTCTCAATAGACATAGAAACATTATTTTTAGTAAAATTAGCATTTTTAATCTCCAAAATTAGCATTTTGTAGCATCAAAAACCTAAAACGCTAAAAACCCGTATCTTTAACTATATGGAATGATATAATTAGGAAAAGGCCAATCGGCTAGTTTAGTATGATTGGAGAAGGGTTGACAGGTTGGGAAAGCATAGAGAACATAAAAAACATAAAACCCAGCCTAAAGGGCTGGGGACGACAAAACTTTTCACCTGCTGATGACAACTGCAGCTAATTTAAAGTTGTTTGTTACCTTAATCCACGACGCGTTTCGTCCTTCTGGGACTCATCAGGCGGATGGTGGCCACTAAAAATCAGCTAACTACATGCAAACAAAACTCACAACACATAACCAAACCTGTGGTAGGGCCACACAAGAAGTAAATTCTGCATGCATGTTGTCATCATCAGCAAGGTTACTTCACACACCATTCATACTGGGGCACACAGTCAGCACAGACAGTAAGGGGGCTTCCCTCCCAACTCTGGTGCTCGGGAGACAAGAAATCCATGACTTACCCTGGATTCGAACCAGGACCCTTGGCAACAAGAGAAAAGCTGTCCCTCCTGCTGTTGCTGGGCAAGGGTGCCTCTTCATTCATTCTAAGAAAAAAGGTTAGAGATAGGAAGGGTGGAAAGTCACAACACAGCACAACCAGTGAGGGGGCTTCCCTCCTAGACTCTGGTGCTTGGGCGACAAAAGAACCATGTCTTACCCTGGATTTGAACCAAGACCCGTGGCAACGAGAGAGGCTGCCCTACTAATTGTGACTGGGATTCGAAAACGAAAGGAAACATCAAACAATACTATAAATTGCAAGCTCTTGGCTATAGCACAGGCACACGTGCTATACTAGCTCTTGGCTGCAGGTGAAGAGGTAGAAGGAAAAGACGAGTAGGGTTTAACAGGTTTATCACCTGCTAGGCCCCCCCAGCAGGACAAGGAGTCACACTTGTAAGGAACAAGGAAACACGGACCCACCAAAGGGTGTAGAGTAGGCTCGCCCATCTCAACCCCATAGGTGAAGAAAGATAGAAAGTGAAAGAGGTGTCAAAAGATTGGTTTGTTACAATTAGGAAAAGGCCAATTGGCTAGTTTAGTATGATTGGAGAAGGGTTGACAGGTTGACCCTTCTCCAATCATACTAAACTAGCCAATTGGCCTTTTCCTAATTGTAACAAACCAGAGAAGGGTTGACAGGTTGACCCTTCTCCAATCATACTAAACTAGCCGATTGGCCTTTTTCAAATTGTAACAAACCAGTCTTTTGACACCTCTTTCACTTTCTATCTTTCTTCACCTATGGAGTCGAGATGGGCGAGCCTACTCTACACCCTCTGGTGGGTCCGTGTTTACTTGTTCCTTACAAGTGTGACTCCTTGTCCTGCTGGGGGGGCCTAGCAGGTGATAAACCTGTTAAGACCCTACTCGTCTTTTCCTTCAATCTCTTCACCTGCAGCCAAGAGCTAGTATAGCACGTGTGCCTGTGCTATAGCCAAGAGCTTGCAATTTGTAGTATTGTTTCCTTTCGTTTTTGAATCCCAGTCACAATTAGTAGGGCAGCCTCTCTCGTTGCCACGGGTCTTGGTTCAAATCCAGGGTAAGACATGGTTCTTTTGTTGCCCAAGCACCAGAGTCTAGGAGGGAAGCCCCCTCACTGGTTGTGCTGTGTTGTGACTGTCCATCTTTCCTATCTCTAACCCTTTCTCTTAGAATGAATGAAGAGGCACCCTTGCCCAGCAACAGCAGGAGGGGCAGCTTTTCTCTTGTTGCCAAGGGTCCTGGTTCGAATCCAGGGTGTCATGAATTTCTTGTCTCCCAAGCACCAGAGTTGGGAGGGAAGCCCCCTTACTGTCTGTGCTGACTGTGTGCCCCAGTATGAATGGTGTGTGAAGAAACCTTGCTGATGATGACAACATGCATGCAGAATTTACTTCTTGTGTGGCCCTACCACATGTATAGGTTAGGCCCTACTCTACCCTCACTAATTACTACTTAATTACCACCATTTGCTTTATTAATTTTTTTCGTCCAATATTTCTAATAATAGCTTTGTTTTCACCATTTTTGTCATGTATGAAAGCCGGGACTAGGCCATACAATCTTAATAGCAAATTCATTTCACCATATTATATCATTGTGCAATCTAATTATATTAACTAGGAAAACGCTTAAGTCCCGCCGCGTTGTTGGATGAGCGTATATGGTGCATTGAGATGCCATGTGTTACGCGGATTTTCTGTTCTGTGAAAAAATCATTACTTAGTCGAAGATTTTTTTTAATTAAATTAAATTAAATAAAAAATTAACTTAATTTTTATAATTAAATTAAATAAAATTAAAAATTAACTTAATTGTTTTAATTTATCGTAATTTTTTTTAAAGAAAAAAATCGTAAAATTGCAATTTGCATAAGAAATAATTATTCGATTGCGCTCAAATTTCACACGAATATCTTAATTCATAAAATTAAGGTTCTGTGAAAAAATCATTACAATCGGATAAAGCATGTAGGTGTTATAAGTCGAAGAAATTTTTTAAAAATCGAAAAAAAATCGTAAAATTGCGTTTTTTATGAGAAAAAATTTCCCGATTGCGCTCAAAAACGTGGCAGTTCTAAGTTCAGAGATTTCGAAGGTCTCCATCAAATTTCATCGCAATCGGAGTATCGGTTTAGCCGGAATCGTGTTAACTAACACACAAAAATACAGAAAGAAAAAAAAAAAAAAAAAAAACATTCCGGATTTTTTTCTCCAGTGTAGTGAAATGGAATCTTCGCTTCGCTCGCTACGCTCATCCAATTACAACCATAGTTTTCCACTTACAATTGTCAGACACATCTCATAAGATCCAGAATTAAATTTCCTATAATATCAAACATCATCTGATTTCATGTGAAATCAGAAATCAGACTGATCTTTTAATCACCAAAATCATTTATTGTCATAAATTTTGTAGTGTGTTGGACTGGTGGAGGGGGTATTCGGTGCTTCCCACATAATCCTAACCGTTCGCATATCCATATAAGGTCATAAAACGAATACGGGCCAGTGATTGGTCAAGCAGTGTCCAGCGGGTAGCTAGATTTTGAATAATTTGAATTAGGAGACGCTATTCTTGATTGGTGGAAGTTTACTCACAATCGTAGTAGACCTCAAAGGTGAACTTTCCTTTGTTTGAACATTAGTTATTAGTGGTGTGGGTGTCAGAGAACTGTAAGCGAGTGTACGAAGCTGAAGGACACGAGGAGAGGGACTCGCACTTTGGAGGGACTCGTGAGGAAGTCCTTGGTGGGCACGGTGGTTGCCGGAGTGTTTCTTAACAGAGGGCGATAGCCCAGATCAGAGGGCCGAGGCCCAGTTGGATAGTGTTTGATAGTAGAGGGCGAGTAGCCCAGTTTCGAGTACGATAGAGGGCAGAAGCCCAGTGATAAAATCAGTGTATTTTCGGAGAACGAGTGTTTTATGAGAGATACAGGCGCGATCTACCGCGAGTGGAATCTGAGCGACGAAGGCTGACGCAATCGCCATTTGTAAAAGTACGATAGTTGAGATTAAAGATTGTTTAGTGGCATTGAATTCGAATCATAACGAATAACGTTTTAGTTGCGTGATAAAGAGAGACGAAATTTAGACGTGATATCAAAAACGCGGATCAACAGACAGTTTTGGTGCGTACGTGGCGGAAGTACCCGGTTGTACTAGTCGAGTGAGGACCACCCACGCCCCCGGGGACACAGTGAGATCGCTCACCCAGGGTAGGCGAGCTTAGGCTACGTGAAATACGACTGAACTGTCATAAGTGTGTAAGGAAACCAGTGCCACGTCGAGTGTGAAGCAATGTATGAGTGAGAGAGGACTTTAATCGTGATTAGAAACGGTTTAATAAGAGGACAGTGAGAGGACGGAGGACAGTGTCGGAGTGACAGGTCTACAGAACGTTGGGCGCTATAGAACAGGTTAAAAAGGGACAGGAGAATGTAAGAGAGAGAGTATGCGAATCAGTGATGTCATTAACTATCCATAATGAACAGTTCCTGCGAACCCGTACCTAGACTTTGAACGTTATTTGTCGCGCGTCATCGGAGGCTCGCGTGCCCAGAGAGTCAAGCGTCTTCGCGTGCACCACGCGGCCATCTGACATTCAAGGCTGTCCATCTGTCGGACAGGGACATCATCTTATCGTCATCACCATCAAGACTGCCCGTCGAGGACTGGCATTGGGAGACGCTGACTGACACCATTGAGGAATGAGTACCCATTTTTACTGGCCATAAGGGTTATTTTAACTAAATTGTATTCACACCATATTAAAAGGGGAGATTTACAGGGCAAATAGAACTGAAACATAAATGTCATATGTGTAGTGTGGTACCACGATAGGCAGGTAATCACCTTTTTTATTTGTTGCCACAATATAGGCACGCTGATGAGGAAGCTGGAGATTCCTTGATTGCATATTTAACTCATTTTCACTTGTGTGCTTATCTATATGTATGTTCATGGACCTTATCGAAGCCTGTGTCTGGCAGCATAACTTTACCTAAAGCTTATCAATAAGCATTTTGATTTGGACTAAGGGTAGGACTAAGACAGTATCAACAGTCACTTGGTCGATATTTAGATATTTATTTATAACATATAGTAAGTCCCTTTTGTTTAGGCCTCACCTACCAAAATTCTTATCATAATTGTAATTTTAATCAACTTTTCCTTTCACAAGTATCAAGTTAAGACAGCAGTCCACGCTATGTTTTTAAGTGGATATAATACTTGACTTTAATCATTTAACTTCAGGTGACATAACTTTGCAGAAATAGTCATATAAAAGAGTTATTTTAATTAAAACTGTAAGGAGGATCCAACGTAGGGAGTTAGCCGGAGCATTCCAGAGACGGAGGAGCAGGGGAAGACCCACCCCTTGACTGTGAACCTTGGTAGGTGTCGTGGTGTTTTAGTTATAATGTCATGAGAGACATTGTTGAATATTTTATGTTTTTGAAATCCTTGGAGGGAAAGTTTGAAATAGGGAGCGTAGTGCTCCTAACCACCACACACAGGTTTGGTTATGTGTTGTGAGTTTTGTTTGCATGTAGTTATCTGATTTTTAGTGGCCACCATCCGCCTGATGAGTCCCAGAAGGACGAAACGCGTCGTGGATTAAGGTAACAAACAACTTTAAATTAGCTGCAGTTGTCATCAGCAGGTGAAAAGTTTTGTCGCCCCCAGCCCTTCAGGCTGGGTTTTATGTTCATTATGTTCTCTATGCTTTCTCAACCTGTCAACCCTTCTCCAATCATATTATATGGAATGAGTAGGCCTACAATCCAGAAATTATAGTAGAAGGCCTATCTATCAAGACTGGGTATTGACTATTGAGCCTGGGAATCCCACGTGCTGGGCAGACGTCCCGACTCTTGATCACAAGGATTGGTAACGTAAGGCTATTGTATCGCCCTCCGACGAATAATTTGAAAGTCGAGGAAACATGGCTGAACAATTAACTAATGAAAGAGGGCCTTTACAACATCAACTTTTTTTTGTTTTTATTTGGAGAGGACATAACCTCACTATTGTAAATTGTATGAAACATTTTGTACATTAGTGGACCTACTGACTCAGAAAGTGCAAAATTAAATTTTGAGCATCGACTCCTTTTTAGGATGTTTCAAAATACCTTTAGCTTAAAGAAAATTTCGAAATTTAGTTTGAGTTTGAATTTTGAACGTTCGCACAACGCAACTGAACAGCAGGGCGATTCTCTAAAAGATGTGTTAAATTTCATTTTAACGCCGTCATATGTTTACGTATCATGGTGGCATTAATTATCACTTCTAATGCGAGCCTTAAAGAATCACCCTCCAGATCGATAACAGTTAATCTTAAATCATCATTTATAAATAGTGATACGTTTAGGATATTGCGTTAAACGATACAAATTGCTAATTTTACTGAAACTTTTTTTATTTTTTTAGTAAAATTGACCCAGGCTTATTGAGAACTAGTTTACCATTGTATTCTAACGTTTATGTAGCTAGTCCTATATTGAATTCAAATGTTCCTAAAATTCATCGTTTTCCACTAGAAGTGCAAGAAACCACGGACATTTAGGGTTTTGGTGTAAAGGAAAAAAGGTGCTACAAAATACGAAATTTGAAAATAATAAATGCTAAATATTCTAAATTAAAATGCTATTTTAGTATTTTTTTTAACGTATCTCTACTCATCAGTCATCAGTCACTCATCAGTAACACATATTCAAGAGCCTCCAAAAAGCCCGCCTGTACACAGAAAAATAGGCCAAGGCCCGTTTAAAACGTACAGTATTGTACCGAATAAAGGCAGACCTTTTTTTCATTATTTTAGGTCTCAAAATCCCTCCTCGGCCTATATGCAAGCATAGTCATTGTTACAGCACCGTGTGACAAAGAAATACGTATAGTTCACTTCTTCTGTCTGGCGCTGCCCCAACAATACGGAAGGCACGGAGGACGCGACGCTATCTCCATAGTAGTTCCAACTACGGAAGGCACGAAGTTTGAACAATTTTTTTTTTGGGCTTAAGATGAACATTGAGAAAATTCAAATTAGATGATTAAAAAGTTATTACTTATTAGTTATTAGGTAGTTCTACAATGTTATCTATGTATGTACATAAAAGGTGGGCCTAGGTCAAAATCTTAGTGCATCATTCATCAAGCCATCCATGCCTTCCTAGGCCTAGGGCTCTTGTAACCAAGGCCTAGGCTAGGTTACGGCAGAAATGATGATTTCATGTTTAAAAAATGAATTTTTCAGTACTAGAAGATACACAATTGTATGCATTCTAGTCACATGAGCCATTTTTGGTCCATATAATTCGAGTGTGCAAGGTAGGCTATTTTGTAGGTTTGATGGTAAAAATGTAAATATCGCAATTTTAACCTTGCATCAAAGAAATTAATGTTTTTTTGTTCATTTCACAGATATTTGCGGATATTTCACGTCCTCATAATGGATTTCTAAAAAAAGTTGGCGGTAACCCTGTGGTAGGCCAAGCCTGGTGGACTCATAGATTTGTAAAGATCTAAATTTGTGCTCGCCAAAACTCGCACTCTTAATGAAATGGCGAAATATAGATTAACCTTTTCTGTGCGGCCGTCGAGTATACTCGATGCCGCCATCTTGTTTCCCCAGTGCGGCCGTCGAGTATACTCGAGCTGAGGTTGTTTCGAAACGCGCGCGCTTGTTGCTTCTGATAGGTATAATCGATTGTAAAAAAGTCGATTTTTTCAACTGTGCTGCCTCTATGTGCAAGCTGTTCAACCATTTTTAGTTGGTAGTTTGACCACAGATGGCTCTGTCATTTTTAATTTCAGTAGTGCAAATTGACAGAACATCAAGTAAAGATAATAATGGTGTCGTCTGGAAAAAGGTTAGGATGATAAAATGACACATTTATTATTCAAAATGGTTTGTAATGAAGAGGTTTATGATCGTATTCAGACTTGTTTAGTGATCATAAGACTTTGAAGTAAAGGTTGAAATAATAGAGAAGTAGAGGACGTTGCCAGTAGGCCTAGGTGACGAAAACTAGCTTACACTTACATATAGGCCTATGCTAGGACAATTGTCACTTGTAAATAATAGTCTTGACAGTATAAAAGCAAGACAATCTACTCAAGGTGTATAATGAAATCTACTTCATTTCAAAGATGAGGTAACATTTTGATAAGTTAAATATTAGTATCAAATACAAGTGAGAGAAATTGTCTTTTTGCTCAAAATAACCCAGCACTGGGGTGTTGGGTGCTCCGTTCAAAACCCAGCATTGAAAAGGTTAAGAAGTAGGTAATATCTTATATTAGTGACCCAACTTGTATGAGATCTTAAAAATAAAAATAAATAAAATTTTATTTAGAGTCTACCCACTCAGTTATATAACTGATTTTCAGTGGGGGACTTTAAATCAAAGCGACCAAGCCGAACCCTGCAGGCCCCGACGCAATCGACGAGTGAGCGATAACCAACCAAAGATCGATATTTTTAATAGGAAATATAGCAATCAGTGGTATGGACAGTGCGAATACCCGCGAATCAACGCCAGAATCAACAAGGCCGATTCAGAACAACTCTGAAATTTATTATGTGCTTCGTTGCTAGGACGGCTCCAAAGTCACCGTTTACAAACTCCTAAGACAAGAACTGATGGACTTAAGTCCAAATCAGAAGTTAAAAAACTTCTGACTTTGTCTGGAATCGAACCCTGGACCTTCTGCATTGGAAGCAGATACGCTAACCACAAGACCAACGAGCCACACAAAAGACCAACGAGCCAACGAGTGTGTGTGTGATACTGATAAAGGTGACATCAAAGTCAAATGAGTATGGTTGTATGGTAGCACATGAAGGTTGTTTGAAGCATTGTAGGCAAGACCAGATGGGATGGATTGAGGATATTCAAGATCAAGTAGGGGTAAGGAATTTAAAGGAGAGAATTGTCGAGAGAAGATTTAGTAAGTGTTTTGGACATGTCAAAAGGATGGAAATGAGCTAGATTTCAGAGAGCCAAGGGGCAGTCCATGGCAGGATGAGGATAGTGCATGAAAAGATGTGGAACAGCAAAGAGGAGACTGGAAAGTTGTGGAAAGGGAAGAGTGGTGGCAAGAGAGAAGAAGATGGAGAGACCTATTTTGAATGCTGATAATGATTTTTACAATAATTTATGAGCATGTTATCAGCAGTTCATATTACACCCCATTTCCGTGAGATTTTTTCGTGTTACTACCCGGATAACCCACAAGTAGTATTGTGAATGGGTAAGCCTACTTGGGTCGTTTAAAATCGGGTTTCATCGTCCTTAACTGCAAGGCACTGTGATTATCATGCCCACTACAATGTTTTTACTGCAACTATAAAATCCTGTGATCTCTTTGCACCCCAAGTATCTACAAAAACAGATAAAATCCCTAAAAGCAGATAGCATCCGTAAAAACGGCAGCCATGCACTAACCCTAAAAAATATGTATGAATCTCTTACTGATATTGATGGACCGGAAGTACAATTTTTCCGCCTCCTCATATTTCTCCATGTGGTAGTTGTAAAGACTGGCAAGATGACCAACAGACAGCCCAACTTCATAATCATCCGGTCCTAGGAGCTCTTCCTTGATACTGATTGCTTTCAGATGCATTAGCTCAGCATCCTGCAACAAAAAACAGAACCGGTGAAACCCCAAACATACTGTATTACTATTAATACACGATAGCTTAGCTATGTCCGCAACCAACTTTTTGAATTTTATATTTAAATATTCATGTGGCATATAAGCCTGTTCACATGTCATTACACCGCTCACACACACATTCATTAGTCATTACAACAAAAAGTCAATATTATCGCGACTAAAATCGAATGTTGTATCCTGAATCATAGATCTGATGGAATTCCCAGCCTCTCAAAATGGGTTTTTCCGCAGACTCGCGATCTATTTTACAAGATAGGCAATACACAGCGTCATCACTCCTCCCCCTCCCCAAAGTGGCCGTCCACTGCGATTCTTGCGTAAACAGTGCTGTGCTACCGTCATCTTTGTCAGTCATTGTGAAGGTCGTATTGTTTGTAAGTCCAGGCTCTGTAAATATTAATTTTAGCATGTTTTGACAGTGTGTTGTTTCATTCATTTACAGCGTTATTCAAGTGTCCGATGTTTTAACGTGACAGCATGAATGGAGTTCAGTTTAGTGTTTAAAGATATAGTCGGCGCAATCATAATGAATGAACTGATACAGAAGTAGGGCATGGGAGGTGGGGGGCGCGGGGCTAAACCTTGAACGACCTAAGAATACGAACAATACGACATTAGTAGTAGCACTTGACAGATGCGCCACGTAAATAATCTTTTCCACGTCATACACTTGCGAGACGAGTGTTCTGCCCAGCAATACACGCATGCATACAATTTCCTCCGTATTTCGCACCGTACGTGTTGTAGGTATCATAGTGGAAAAGTTGAACAATAGGAAGGCGGATGATAAATTATTTAACAAAATCACTGAAGAAAATGTCTCTGTTCAGCGCGATTTCTCGATAATATCGTATTACGATAATAATAAACACCAACAATATTTAAAAAATATTACAGCTCATTAACCCGGAACGTATACGTATTATAAAACCACTTAACTGAACTAAAACCTGGATTACTTACTTTTAATCGCGATATTTTGGAGAACTCCGTCTCCTTCCTCAAGCATCCATGCCCGACTGACGTGTAGACCAACAATATTATCGCAATATTTTTTTGGGGGGTGTGCAAGTACCCAAAATTTAGGGTCGGGTATATAGAGACCGACCCGAAATTAAAAACGGAACTTGTTTGTCGGGTATTGTGGGGTAATTTTATTAATGGATAGTGGAGGTGCCAATTCAGACTGAATATTACTTGCGCAATAGACCCTCAAAATAAAATAAATAAATAAATAAATAAATAAATAAATAAATAAAAAAAAATTCTTTTTCTTGGGAATCGATTCTTAGATCATAATGATCGGTTCTAACTGTTTGGAATCGATGTCATCCCTACTTAATACCTTCAGTAGTGTTTGTGGTTGGGGAAAGGCGAGAGGAGAGCAACAGCTTACCTTAAAGGTTGTAGGTAGCTGCTCGAGACAAGGTGCACACATATTTACAATTAACAATTAACACAAATGTCGAACGTTTCGGCCTACGCGGCCTTGGTCACCGACCGTTGGAGAAGAACTAATATTTAAACATTATTTACAGTTATATTACAAGGTGCTGTGGCAGTGTGTAGGTGGGAGGGGTTAGTGAGGGAGGCGTGGGCAGCCTACCTCAGATTGAGGTTAGGCGTTTGGCGCGAGCTGGTGATGATTTGGTGCGCCAATTCCCATTGTCTCAGGTATTCCTCATTGCATGATGGGGGCAACGAAAATCACTACCCTTGTGGTGAACAGTTTTTAAAGTCTCTTTTGTGGGTGCCTGCGTGTTGGGCCACCGGTTTCAGGTCGTTTTTTGACAGTGTCCTGTCTGTGCCCATTCATTCTCATGCTCAGAGAGTTAGTGGTGAGGCCTATGTACTCGGCTGGGCATAGCTGGCGCTGTAGTTGGTACATCAAGTTGGTAGTGGCACAGCTGTTGTGTTGCCTGATGGGGTAGGTCTTTCCGATAGCTCGAGCGGTGAATGTAGTGGTGGAGGGGTGAATGGTGCAAGTTTTACTAACCTAGCCGATAGGCTCTATCTAAACCAATAATACCTTCAGTAGTTCTTTATTACAAAGCAGTTTACTATACAAACAAACCAAATCCAATTGTCAAAACCGCTGCACACACATGACTAAATTAAAATTCTGTTTTTTAACTTTATCCAATTAGTTTGCACTGATGAAAATGGGTGCTAAAATAAAATTCAGTTGAGGTTATTGCTGTCAGGTGTTTATGTAGCAAACCACTACCTAACAATCTTTCCAAATTTACCAATCTTGAAAGTCATGCAACCAAAAACTCTTTAACTTTTCCTTATAAGCAGGCGTCCACAAATGCGGTTGCCCGGTCGCCCCAGGCGACTTTTAATTTATCCCGGGCGATCAGGATTTTATTATACCTTACACTGAAAATTTTGTAGTCCATTCTTGCCCGCTGGACATCGCTCAGTGTGCGAGCGGTAGACTCTGTGCAATGTGCTTCAAGAAGTCGACGAAAGAGAGCGTGCTTTACGGGCAACAACTAGCAGTGCAGGATATCGCCGGTAAAATGCGCTGCCGCTGTGGCCGTGATGAAGTTCTTTGTTATCAACTTCAAGGAGATAAACACACCCTCAAATTAACCCTCGACAATCCCACTCGCAAGCTCGCAATTTGCGAGTGAAAATTTGTTGCTTGCGAGTTGGAAAATTGACACTCGCAGATAACTTATCGTGCGACCGCACTTTTTTTACGATCAAGCATTCGAATCACCGCGCCTGCAATACAACTACCGCGCATAACCTGATGCGCAGCATGGCCTGTTACCAACCACTCGCCAAAAACGATCTATCAAAAAGTCAAGGTCAAGTTCCAGACTAACCAACAACGCACGTAACAAAGAAAGAGACGCGACGCCTAAACTAGGCGTAAAATCGACGCAAACGACGAAACCATTCTTAATATGTTTTTAACTTCATCTTACGTTATTGGAGAGAAATATGAGAATCCACCGACAGCCCTAAATTCCCGTGCAACATCCTCCTGATAATAAGTGTAACTGTGTGTGGTGTATTCAAAGTTCAAACCTCCCGCTTACTTGCCTCGCCACATTTACAAGGCGGTGTTAAAAAAGAGTATGGCGTCGCTTCCTTCTGACAATCTCATGCACAACATCATGTAGTAGATTTAGTACAACGTTATATAATAAATGATGCTTTAAAGCTTAACAGATAATCATGGCTATGCATTATTACGAGCCTTACCTACCCCCACATACATACATAACAAAATTGGCGACGAAGATAGAATTTGGTAAGGTAATTTACATTACACTTTACAATGCCTGAAACTAGTCCGAGCGTTTCTCAACCACGTGGTAATGCAAGTGGGCTAGTTGCTTCGATGGACCGTTTAGGCCCGGAGAAGAGCCAGGGGACGTTTACGTCGAAAGGATCAAAATTTGCATTCAAACGCCTTCGATGTGGCTGAAGCTAAGAAGAAGAATGTGTTTTTCTCTGTGCTTGGAAGCGAAACATTTGTGGTGCTGCGCAACTTGGCTACACCAAGGACACTCACTGATCTGTCGTTCACAGAGGCAAAGGACCTGCTTACAAGTAGGTACAGCCCTAAGCCTAGCAAACGTACACAAAGGTTTAGATTTCGCAAGCGTCTACAGCTAGAGAACGAAACTATACTATGACATGTATATTAGCTAATAGTAATAGCTTATATTATGTATACCATCAACTGACTACGAATAAATAATAATATAAGTAAATTCATCATTTTTTCTGAACTTTATTTCATAACAACTTTGTTTGGTTGAACTATACATACTGCATAAAATATTGAAAATGACACAATAATTTCCATTTTTAGTGCTTTTCGTCGTTAAAAACATTGATTTTGTGAATTTCGGCGTTATTACAAAATCTACACCTATTTCGGTGTTTGGCAGCGATTCAATTTTGGCATTTTCTGGTTTAGATTTGATCAATTCATGCTCATTTTATGAAATTAAATGGTTAGGGCCTAGCACATATTTTGGTTTTATCGTCAATCACGAATTTCACGGGACTCTAGCTATGCTTTCTCCTGGGGCGAACGAGCTTACACCCGACCCTGCCTTATCAAATATAAACCATAATGTTAAATGTTGTAATATTCATAAAATAAGTGTACATTAACATTATTCATCTCCACCTTGAGTCTACGTCCACTCTTAATAAAAATACTAAATAGTTATTGATTGGAAAATTCGACTCCAGTCAATCGAGTAGGACCTATCCTTGGTAGGTGGCCGCAACAACAGTTCTCTCAACATTGAAAGCTGGGCTATTAAAAAAAATGTGGGGTACTAGGTTTGTACCACATCTGTGGACCCCTGCCTATAAGGTATAATATTTACAAACCATTACAAAATGAAGATAACTTTGAATAAGTAGCCCCTACCTGAATCCGAAAATTATCCGATACCCGTGGGTATTTTACTACCCAAAACCAAACCCGACCCGAAATAATTCCCATTTTTTTTCATAGTATTTAAGAAATGCGCATCAATAGTCGGATTATTAGCGTATCTAATTTCCCATTTCTTTCTTGTAGGTGATTTCCCAACACAGCTGAAATTGGCAAGGGTAACGCCTATTTATAAGGGTAAAGGTAAAAAGAGGTGATAGGAATTTTATCGACCTATATCAACTTTTCCCACATTGTAGGGAAAATTATTGAAAATATGTTACACAAGAGGTTTTATTACATAAAAGTGGATGCATCTGAAGGTTTAAGTGAAAACAGCAGGGTTCAGAAAGGTAGTCAACGCAAAGTGCCCTTCTAGCATTTACAGATTTTATCTATAAAAGGATGATAAACGTAATGGTAAGGTTTAGGTAAGTCTTTTTTGATCTTAAGAAAGGAAATTGATTCAGTACCGTACCTTTTTTACCTTTTTAATAAATTAAAAACCAGTATAACGTAAGTCTTAGCCCTATTTGTTATAAATTTTTTGGCGGATTATTTTTTTAAAAGAAAAATGTTTATAAATTTGCAGAATAAGTTCAAAAGTATTCAAATTTTTTTGTGGAGTACCCCAAGGATCAATATTAGGGACCCCTGTATTTATTCTTTTTTAGATGATATTCTTATAATGGGGGGGAATAAAATTATAGGGTAAGGGAATATTTCGGATGGGTTAAGCATATTAAAATTTTGAATACAGGATTTTTTTTTTTTTCCACCCACATACAAATATCTTATTGATTAACTTTCGTAAATTTTTCAAAAGAAAAAATCTAAAAAAGTTTACGAGTACTAAAATGAGCCAATTAAAAAAAGTAGTGCTTTGATCCAAACTGATACCGGGTATCAATTGTGGATCATCAGCCTAAAACTTTTCAAATTGATATCAGGGTTCTATATGTTTCATTAGTGTAAATGCAGCGCACCTGACAAATTTGATTCTGGTTGCCCGGTATCAGCATGATCCAATCAGTCCCCCGGATAGTTGGTGGATCAAATTGTAATTGTGAATTATTTTGCAGCAATAAGGTAACAATTTTTTTTTTTCAATAAAATTTAAAGACAAGAAAGAGCTAACACTGGGTATAATTTTTTATAAGCAATATTCTAAACACAAATTTATATCAAATTCAAATTTTTGAAAAAAATATTAAAAATTAGCTAACCCAAACATTTTTTTTGTTTTTTTAGTTTTGCATCTGTAAAGACAAGCTCTAAAATAAGTGTCCCTTAATTTTTAAACTTGGTTTTTAAACACATTAGGCAACTGCATTGTCCTTTTTCATTTAACATTTTTGTTACGATCTACAAAAACGGATTAAAAACTCTTATTTGTAGACACCCCAAGGTGCTTTGAGTAGTTGCACAGTAAACCTATTATAGTCAATTCTTAGCAAAACTAATAAAAAAAATTCTGACAAAGTTTAAAAGGGCTGTGCTAATAACTGATGAAATTTTACATTGAAAAATGCATGTGTAGGTATATCAATTGAGTCTGTTGCAAACGGAAAACCATTTTGATAGCTTGTTGACAAATTTCTACTTAAGTTGACAAATGACTCAACCTGGTGATGACAGTGTGCAATTCCAATGCTCCTTGGATCAATTTATTAGAAAAATATACTGACAGTGCATCTAGTACATTACATGTAGAACTTACACAAGCCCAAAGATTTTGATCCACAACTCAACCCCGATCCAGAACTAGTTCCCTTACCCTATCTTATATGCTGATGACTTGGTCTTTTATTTAGAAGGTGTGGATGTCGAAGAGATTGTAAGACGTCTTCAAGAAGTTCTAAAGAGGATGGATGATTGGTTTAAAACTCAGGAACTTGATACTAATTATAGCAAAACAAATTTTATGATTTTTAAAGGCTAATGATAGAAGCATAAATGATATTCATTTGACGTTAAATTGTAATGGTAAGTTAATTTCTAGAGTGTATGAATTTAAATCTTGGAGTTTTCTTAGGATTGTAGGCTAATTTAAATTTTAAGAAACATTATGAATATGTGTGTACTAATAAAGTATCATCAGCAATTGGAATTATAAGTAGAATGAAGAGGTTTGTAACTGAGAGAATGTTGAGGTTACTTGTAGATTTTTATCCAACCAAATACAAAAATTTGTAAAAAAAAAACGGCAGCCAAGCTCTCCTTAAAAAGTCTCCGGCTGTGAATGCTGGAGATATAGAAGTTGAGCCAAGCTTTTTATTCTTTCTCCCTAGTTTCGCTTTTAAAATAAGTAAGATCATTTCGCCTGTTGAGAGCGCCAAGCCAACGATTTTTGTGGTAAAAAAGAAAAAATTTTTAAACTCGAAATCTTTAAAAAAAATGGCTTGGCCATGAACCAAATTCAATGGCCAAGGCAATTTTTTTTTGATTTCGAGTTTAAAAATTTTACTTTTTTACCACAAAAATCTTTGGCTTGGCGCTCGTCAACAGGCGAAATGATCTTACTTCTTTTCAAAGCGAAACTAGGAGAAAGAATAAAAAGCTTGGCTCAACTTCTATATCTCACAGAAAATTCACAGCCGGGGGACTTTGAAGGAGAGCTTGGCTGCCGTTTTTTTTTTACAAATTTTTGTTTTTGGTTGGATATTACATCTTTTTGTTGTTCGTTCGCTATCAAGGTGTGAATGTTTAAATTTGTTGAGTTCAAAGTTGTTTTTTTTACATTTTGGGCCCACGGTCCCCCCAAGATACCCCCTTAAATAAATAAATAAATTTTTATTTACAGACTACCCACTCAGTTATATAACTAAATTTCAGTGGGGGACTTTAAATCAAAGGACCAAGCCAACCCTGCAGGCCCCGACGCAATCGACGAGTGAGCGATAACCAACCAAAGATCGATATTTTAATAGGAAATATATCAATCAGTGGTATGGACATTTGCGAACACCCGCGGATCAACGCCAGAATAAACAAGGGCCCGATTCAGAACAACTCTGAAATTTATTATGTGCTTCGTTGCTAGGACGGCTCCAAAGTCACCTTTTACAAAACTCCTAAGACAAGAACTGATAGACTTAAGTCCAAATCAGAAGTTAAAAAATTCTGACTTGAGCGGGAATCGAACCCTGGCCCTTCTGCATTGAAGCAGATACGCAACAAAAAGACCAACGCACTAGCATAAGCACTAGATATTTATAATGGTTAAGAGCATTTTTAATTTCAAGCTTGTATACAAATTACTACGCCTGAGTAATTACGCGTTTTGATTTTGCTAGGACGGCCCCAAAGTCACCGTTTACAAACTCCTAAGACAAGAACTGATAGACTTAAGTCCAAATCAGAAGTTAAAAAACTTCTGACTTTAGCGGGAATCGAACCCTGGCCCGTCTGCATTGGAAGGCAGATACGCTAACAACAAGGACCAACGCACTAGCATAAGCTCTAGATATTTATAATGGTTAAGAGCATGTTTAATTTCAAGCTTGTATACAAATTTACTACGCCTGAGTAATTACGCGTTTTGATTTTGTTTAGGACGGCTCCAAAGTCACCGTTTACAAACCCCTAAGACAAGAAACTGATAGACTTAAGTCCAAATCAGAAGTTAAAAAACTTCTGACTTTAGCGGGAATCAAACCCCTGGCCCTTCGCATTGGAACAGATACGCTAACAACAAGACCAACGCACTAGCATAAGCACTTGATATTATAATGGTTGAGAGCATGTTTAATTTCAAGCTTGTACAAATTACTACGCCTGAGTAATTACGCGTTTGATTTTGATTTTGATTTGTTTTTGATTTCCCGGTCCCAATTGCCCGGTTTTTGTATATGAGTACATCTGAGTGTGGCCCAAGTTTCAAAGTTCTAAGAGAACCGTTTTCTCGGTATAGCGTATTATTCATAAGAGTACGGAATTACCTACTTTGATAATTTTGTTTTTTTTCCGGTACCCGTTACCCAATTTTGCTTTCCATATTCAAAAGTGATAAAGAATGAGAGATATCAAAATGTATTCCACGTTTTAAATCTCAGTTGTAGCGTTTTCTTTGAATGATTCATTTCTTAAAGTTCAGATATGTTTTTTGTCATTTTTGGGCCCATGGTCACCCAAATTTACCCCCTTGTGTTTGGACGCAAGATATTTATAATGGTTAATAGCATGTTAAATTTCAAGTTTGTACAAATTACCACGCCTTGGAAATTTACGCGTTTTGATTATCATCCAAATTTTGATTTTCTCCGGCCCCTGTTACCCGATTTTGGTTTTGAAAGCAAAGGCACTGCGTCTGAAATACACCTAAGTGTGGTCCAAGTTTCATAGTTCTAAGATTTACCGTTTTCTCTGTAGGCTAAAGAACTCTCCGCGGAGAACGCCACCCACCCACCCACCCCCCCACCCACCCAACCACCAGCCACCAGCCACCAGCCAGCCTTAAGGAATTTGACGTGTTGAGAGCCTTTTTTAACACAGAACGAGTTGTCGGATGGGGTTGATTTTTTTTTGGTATGTCATGGACCACATACCATGTCATTTACCTATTTTCAAGTATGGTGTTACTCTTTGTGGGCGGCGTGTTCAGATAGCTGAAAACCCCCCAACTCTTGTAGGTGTATATAGGGCGGAGTTCGGTGTGCCTAAGCATCTCATCGCTTGTCTGCCGGGCGACGACCGTCGCCCTAGATATTCACTCTTTTATTGATTATGCTAGAGATGTGCAAAAATGGTTTTTAAAGTTTTAAAATTCGCGCCTTAAAAAATAAAAATTTGCGATTGTCGCGATTTACAAAAAACACAAAATTTTTTCATGCACAACTTTTTAAATTTTTTTTTTTTTTTTTTTAATTTAAAAAAATCCAAGTTAAAAGGGTAATTTGATTGATTTTAATTTATTTAAAAAAAAAACAAGCTCATGAGAGTGGGAAATTCAGAATCAGTATAATTTAAACTAATTTCAGCCTTCAGTTTTCAAAGTTTCAGACAGTTTTTACCAGAATTAATTTCGTCTACCTGGCACCTCCACCAAATTTACGAAATTATGCATTTTTTATGTGTCTTTTGATGTGGATATGAAGTATTTTGAGCTTACTCTCGTTCAAACGATTATTACGATCTCACGATCGCGTTGTATGACCCGGCACCTCCACCATATGTACCAGCCAGTGTTAATTAATTTCGACCTCGACCCGGCACCTCCACCAAAACTTTGAAATTTTTTTATTTTTTAAAATTTTCGTGACCTAATTCGCATTTAAGGACATAATTGCTAATTTCGCCACTAGTTCGCGGCATCAACTAAAATTTCGCGAATTGGAAATTGGTACCATTCAATCACAATTCATGAGATTCATGTGCAAACTGAATTTGAAGGGATTATTGCAACTTTAAAAAAATTCACGAATTATGTTGTCACCATTTTTGCACATCTCTAATTATTGCTTAGTGGTTTGGGCAGTAAGATCTTCTACTGAGTATGTTGTACTCCAGAAGAGAATTGACCATCTGTTTGATTCATTTCCCTTGAGCCAAGATTTGCAGTCTGTTTCATGATTGAGGAAAGGATGAAGTATATCGTGCTGGTAAATACATACAAAGTACCGTATTAAAAGATATGTTTTTAGGTATTCTACCCAATATTTTTAAAATTGTTGATCGTGATAGAAATTCTACTTTTTTCTAAAAATCATGGAAGTTCCTAGATGAAATTCGGAGCATTTAGAAAGTCATTTATGTACAGAGGCGTATCCTATTGGAATTAATTTTTTATGATATTAGAAGCCAGTTTTACTGATCTAGGAATTGTACAAATTTAAAAGTAAAATTGAAGGGAATGATAATGAATCAAAGAGCAAAAAATTTATTTTTACTATTTATTTGTAGGTTATTGTCTGTGTGTTTGTGTAACGTTAATTTACCTTCATAAGTTCTATTAATGATTTGCTTTTCTCTTTGTTTGTTCATTATTGCTTTGATTATGATATAATCAATGTATTTTCAATTATATTTCTGCCTAGATTGTCTGGTTGCCGCCCCCCTATGGAGCTTGCAACTTGAGTTAGGTGTCCCGTATCATTGCTGTGATCAGTTTGACAGAACAATTTTAAATAATTATATAATAGAGTCAAGATTTTTTGGACTAAACTGTATCAAGATTTGAACACAAAAATGAAGATTGAACACAAGAATAAAGATTTCGCGTTCGGTGGTTTTACCGCGAAAGGTTTTGATTTTAAAAACTCCCTGATTTGTGTTCCTGATTTTTAGCAAAACTATATTCGTTTGAGTGGGATCGTCTAATAAAACAGTTTTTTCTTTTTTAATGTTTTTTTTCCTTCTTTCTTCCTTTTTTTTTTTTCTTTTCTTTTTTTTTTCATTCCCCACCCTTTTTTATATTTGATCATTCATTAAATGCCTTTAATATCATTTTTATTTGTCACCAAAATTGGTAGTTTAATGCATTGTTGTTGTAATGCTACTATTTTAAATATTACTTAAATGTAGTTTATTGTTGTTTCTGCATCTATGTAATTAGATTTTTTTAGTGTCCTCCTTTGTAAATCAGTTTTGATAAACTGGGAAAAGGATAGATGTTAAATAAATAATAATAAACATCATAACTCAGTTCCAACTATGTCGGGTTGAGTGGTGGTTTTCCACCATTATCAAGGGCATGAAACTGTAGAATACTAAGCTTGCCAGACTCAGTGTTTTTTTCCACATCATCTAACTCCTTTTCCCCTCCACCAATTTACTCCACTCTCTTCTGTCCTCCCACAGCTTTACTCTTGCTACATGCTCCCACACTTCATTCCGTTTTCCGTCTTTTTGAATTAATCTTTCCCATTTTTCTCTTTGGGCCCCCCCCTATAGGGCTGTGCGAACGGGAGATTTCAATTCGAGTCGAGTACGAGTTCGAGTTCAGTCAAATGTTCGGTTTCGAGTTCAAATTCGAGTTCAATTCGAGTTCATTTAAAAAATTAATTTATAGTGAAGTTGAGCCTAATTATTTTTTTATTTTTATTTATAGATATTTATTTTATTTATATTTAAATCGAGTTTATTTTCCCAAAATTTAGAAAATGTATTCTCCATTCAGACTTTTACTAGGCCTATCAAAAAAAATTCTTCAGTTTTAAAGCCTAGGCCTACCTTCTTGGGTTAAATTTTTGGTTATGGAGACCTAGGGCCTAGCTAGGCCTACAAAATAACCTTGGTTTGAAGGGTGCCATAGGCTAGGTCTAGTGCTGGGTGCATTTTGGTATGGCAATGTGAGTTTGTAAGCCTAGCTAGGGCCTAAGATCCCGGTAAAATATACTAGGGCCCAATCTTGGCCAGAAAAAAATCCTGGCAATAGGCTAGGCTAGGCCTACTAGCAATTGTACTGTGCTACTAGGCCTACCTGTGTCAATGGTACTGTCACGCAGTGTTGTTTGAATGTTACCTGCATTGTGACAAGTTTCCATCTCATGAATATTTCAAAATTGTATTTTATGCTAGGCCTATGCTTTAGAGAAGAAATACGCCTAAGCCTAGCCTAGTCCGCCGCAAATTTTTACAAATCATCTGGTTGCTCTGCTCTCGCCTCGTGAATCGTGGCCATTTTTGTTGTCAACATACATCTCGGACACAAAAATGGTGATACACGGTAGACGTGAATTATTTCACAAAAACAGCCAATCAACGCTCGCATGTGAAAGTATGACTAAGCTCCAATTGGATCTCGCAAAGTTCAGCCGGCCAATCATAACGAGTTTTACGTCAAAGGAGTTCGACTATCTAACGGAAGAAACACGTAACTTTTGCGGGTCGGTAAAATTGGAAAATGTGTTTTTTTCCGACGCTCGAAATATCGAGTTCAAAATAAATGAAAACTCGAATTTGTTCGAAATCGCCGTGAACTCGACTCGTAACTCGAATATTCGAGTACTCGCACAGCCCTATTCCTACTCTTCTTTTCCCATCCTCTGCCGCTTCCAAATTCTCGGCTTGGAATCCTCTCCTGCCCATCCTTTTCATTTTGTCCAAACCATCTTAGACGTTCTCTTCCTAGTTAAAATTCAATCTCTCCAATCCCAGTTCTTCCTTATTTCATACTTCTTATCTTGTCCATCTTTTGTAACTCCCTTTATACTTCTTAAAAACTTCATTTCTGCTGCTTCCAGCTGACTCCTTCTTGTTTTGTTTCCCATGCCCATGTTATGCCCCATATGTTTGTATAGGAACAAAATATATAAATAAAATAATAAATTTTATAAAATAATAAATAAAAATAATAATAGAAGTGCTACCCGCACACCTCTAATTTAAAAAAAACCTGGATTATGGATATGAATTTATCATTAAAAAAAAATTAAAAACGCATCCTTAGTTCATACATTATTGATCCAACACTGTGACAAAAAAAAAAAACTCACCTGATACTTTTGCATACTCTGATACAGGCCCTAAATTGCCAAAATGTTTAGCAGTTTGTACATTCCTCTCGCCAAATGTGTCCTTGGCTAGCTTTTAGAGCTGACTGGTGGGGGATCCTCTGCTTCGCACAACAGTACATACTCCGCGAGGTGGTTGTCCATCATATCTAGAGCAATCTCTTCAAGGATCAGGGCCTTCACCCTTTTGACAGAAGAAAGCATCAGGTGCTCGGCAGGCAGCAATTTCTCCATTATGGCGATGGCTTATCGGCATTTTCACTGCACAGAAAAAAAATACATTAGAAGAAAAAACTAAGAAGGAATAATTGGATGAGCGTAGCGAGCGAAGCGAAGATTCCATTTCACTACACTGGAGAAAAAAATCCGGAATGTTTTTTCTTTTTTTTTTCTTTCTTTTCTGTTTGTATTTTTGTGTGTCTGTTAACACGATTCCGGCCTAAACCAATGCCCCCAATTGCGATGAAATTTTCTGGAGACCTTTGAAATCTCTTTAACTAAGAACTGCCACGTTTTTTAGCGCAAACGAAAAATTATTTCTCATGAAAATCGCAATTTTACGATTTTTTTTATTTTTTAAAATTTTCTTAAACTTTCTTTTTCTTTAATTTTATGAAATTAGGTGTTCTTGTGAAATTGAGCGCAAACCAAAAACTATTCTCATGAAAATCTAAATTTTACGTTTTTTTCTTTTTTAAAACACTTTTTGACTTATAACACCTACATGCTTTATCCATTGTAATGATTTTTCACAGAACCTTAATTTATGAATTAATATATTGTGGTAAAATTTGTGCGCAATCGAATAATTATTTCTTATGAAAATTTCAATATTACGATTTTTTCCTTTTTTTAAATTACGATTTTTTTAAAAGAATTAAAAATTTAAATTAATTTTGAATTTTATTTAATTTAATTTTAAAAAAATCTTCAACTTAGTAATGATTTTTCACAGAACAACAGAAAATCCGCATAACACATTTGGGAGCTCAATGCACCAATTACGCTCATCCAACAACCCCGGGGGACTAAAGCGTTTTCCCTCCTAGTAGGTATACACACACAACCAACAACTAAGCAATTAGTGAAATTAATTTTTTTAAAAATGCAATTAATATCGTTAACTTTATTGGACCTAGGCGGACCTATGTTATGCCATTTCAGTGTAGGGTAGAGTACAACGGCAGCGGAAATGGGGTGTGTGCTGTCAACTTCCACAATTAACACAAACACAAAAATAATTGACATACGTATTATTATATTATTTTTTTAGGCCTATTTCTATTATGTTTTTTTATAGGGCTCCACACCTTAAATTACCATTTAAATAGTTTTAAATGAAAATCTACTGTGTTTAAAGAAAATATAGGCCTCGAGTAAATAAAAAAAATAGGCCTACAAGTGAATACAGAGAGGGTTGGTGTGGGCCATAGCGAGAGATTTTTCACATGTCCCCTCTGGGCAGGTGGAAAAAAAAAAGTACTTACCAGAACACTTTTTACATGCCCCGAGGGGCATGGTATTTTTTAGGCCTGCTTTATCCTTATGAAGTAGTTAGGGCCTAAGGTGACGGGATCTTTAATTCCATTTTAATTGTAACACTACCGACGATCAAATGACTTAATATTTCCGGTGTCAAAAGTACCTACTTCTAAAGTTTCAAAATCAGGTGGCCAATTGCATGATAGCATTTTTTTTTTCTGTGACCATTTTGAAAAGTACCAGTAGGCCCGCCCACGTACTGGCAATTTATTCCTATGCGACACACACCACAACATTTTTCCCCGTGAAGCTTAACTCCAAAAACGTAGATAAACCGGTACTTCAATGAAAAGCACTTAAAAAAAGTGTTTGGTTAATTAGTGACATGAGATGATATTTTTCCATACATCTGCATTTTTACTTATTAGGCCTTCATTCAGGCAGGGCTTATTAGTTTGACACACATCATTACTAACATCATTTCAATTTTATATAGCCCTACTGAACGAGAAGAGTTTTCCCTAAGTAAGCCTACTAATGAAATGAGGTTTTTTATTCACCATTTCCTAGGGTTTCTAATTATATGCAAAAAATTTTTACTGACCGAGCTTTTGATAACCTTCCTGAGCTGTACTCGTGAACATACAGTGCGTAAACCAAGTCCTCATGAGCAACTGCCACTTGAAGATTGTTTTTCCAAATATCAATCGGCGTATGAGAGTGCTTTCTGAAAAATAAAATTTGTTTTTATAATTATTTTACTTCAAAGTAGTATTTAATTTTATTGTGTGGCCACATTGCAATAGAATAGGACATCTTCAATGTTGGGTTTTGCAACAAAAATTCACATCTTTCCAGTGAACGAACGAGAAGTTGCAGAAGCTTATATAAAGTAGCGGAGAAAACTGATAGATGTAAAACAGATACTTCGGTAGAGTTTTGGTGCTAAATTAAATACAATAGGTCGCAATGAATACCCGATTTTATTTTGAGTCCAACAACCCCCAGGAGAAGTCGCAGATGTTGTTAATACCTTTAAAGTTTAAACTGAAGCTTTCAGCTGGGTGGGATGGAATTCCTAACCTTATATTGAAACATAGTGCCCCCTTTATTTCAGGGCCTCTGTCTCATATTTGTAATTGCTCGTTTGAAATGGGAATTTTCCCGGAGAAATTAAAATATTCTATAGTAAAGCCACTGTTTAAAAAAGGAAAGAGTAATGATATATCGAACTACAGACCAGTGGCACTGTGTACCCAAAAATTTTTCCAAGGTTTTTGAAAATGGTTTCTCAATAGGGCTCCACCCGTTTCTCAAAAAATAATAGAATACTATGTAATGAAACAACATGGATTTAGAGAGAATCATTCTACATCCAACAGCTTTCTTTCCAATTGATTCATGAAATAAATAATGCTCTAGAAAATAAGCGTTTCAGTTGGAGCAGTCCTGTGTGATCTTTTCTAAGGCATTCGAACATTAAATCATAAGATTTTTTTTGAACAAATTGCACTATTATGGTTTAAGAGGGGTATTTTGGAGCGTGGGTCAAGTCTTTAAAATTTGTAACCGGAACAAAGGGTTGATATTAGTAGTGATGGGAAATGCACCTCTTCAAGATGGAAGCATGTCAAATTAGTGGGGTCCCACAAGGTTCAAATGTTGGCCCCAACCATTTTTTTTCAGTCTCTATGTAAATGACTTGACATCCAACCTTCACAGGAGTGCAAAGCTATTCTTTTTGCAGATGACACAAGTGTAGTTATTACGGCAAAAACTCTAGATGAGCTACTGTATAAGTTAAAAATGATTCTGGAACTATTAGAGGCCTGGTTCACCGAAAATAAAATTAAGTTTAACTGTTTAAAAACGCAAATAATGAACTTTCAAGTTAAGGGTAACCAGCCAATTGTCACATTGGACTATAATAATATATCTATTAATATAATTGATCACTCTAAATTCCTTGGCCTCACACTAGACTTTAGAATGAAGTGGACATCTCATATTGATGATCTTTGTAACAAACTGAGCTCTGCTTGCTTTCGGATGAAGAATTTGTCTTCACAGTGCAATACGGATACTCTGAGAATAGTAGTATATTTTGCTAATGTTCAATCCCTTATTTACTATGGGATTTTGTTTTGGGGCAATTCTGTAAACGTTGGGAAAGTGTTCTGTCTCCAAAAAAGAGCTGTGCGCTATATGTCTCATATTGGAGCAAGAGATTCCTGTAGGCTAGTTTTCAAAAATATAAAATTATTTACAGTAGCAAGCTTGTATATTCTGGAAGTAGGAATGTTTGTCAGAGATTTCCCCCAATACTTTCAATCAAATGAGTCACTCCATGGTATCAATATGAGAAGTAGGTTTAAACTACATCAATTGGGCCACAGATTGAAATTGCTGGATTGTGACCCGGTAAACATTGGAGTGAAGATCTATAGGCCTAATAAGCTACCAGATGAAATTATATGTACTCAAAATGATGAGTTGAAATCTAGGATCAGTTTTAAATCCAAAGTAAAAAGTTATTTAATACAACATAGTTTCTACACTGTAAGGGAATATCTGGAATATAGGCCTACATAGGACTAGATATTATATTCAAGATAAAAAACATTAGATGTGATATTAGATATTGATTTTAGATGTGAACTAGTAAATATTGATCTCAACTGGCATTAGCTTTATTGTATATTAGGTTAGACTATGTCTACCGGTTTTACCTGTATAAATATTATATATTAAAAATGACAAATAAAATAATAATGGTGAACAAGTAATATGGCTGGGAGAGCATAATCAAGCCCTTGTTACACATTGTACATTGTTGATGTTATCTGTTACAACTTATAATTGTGTATTTTATAATATTTGTGGTTTTAGATTAGTACACTTGATGACAATGTCCTGTACTCGCCTACCATTTGTGGGCATATGAGTGTTGTATTGAATGAAATGCTTAAAAAAAAAAACAAAAAAAAAACATCATAAAATATATAAGACTACGGTACCTACTAGGGATGACATGACAGAATCGATTAATCGATTCCTGTCTGCATCGATTCCAAATTGGAGAAATCGATTCCTCATTAGACAGTTTAAACGTTCGCGCGTCGTGTTTTGGGGCGTGGCAGAGCGGTGAACCACGTGTCTACTGTCCCTCCCTTTCTAGTCAGACACCGATCTTACACAAAGGCAGGCAGTAAGGTCAACAGACGACAACGCATTGTTGCGAAATACATCGTTCCGTGGCTTAAGGCGGGCAAGACACGCCTTCACGGGCTCTGTGGCAATAGACCGCGGAAATATCGCCACGTATCACGGGTTCCGCAGAAAATGATCACCAAAATAACTGTGCAAAGGCCTACAGTTAAAAAGTTTTTTCTTGGGAATGGATTCCTAGGTCACAATGATCGGTTTGATGTCATCCCTACTACCTACATATAAAATAATTACTTAAATATGACTACGAACGGGAATTAAATATTAATGTACCGTATTGTTCCGAATATAGCACGACCTCGAATATAACACTACCCCCAATTTTTCAGAATCATTTCAAGAAAAAAGAAAAAAATCAAAGAAAATTAAAATGTACATGAAACACTTACAACAAAACATTTTGAACAATGTTAGGGCCTAGGCCTATGGTTTTTTACAGGGTAGGGCCAAGCACAAGCTCACATGTCAACCACGGTTCACCAGTCTGATTCCTAATTTCCTGGTCTTCAATGTTTATGTCGTGGGGGGTGGGGGTGGGGGGTTATACTAGGCCCTTTGTATCTATGGTCGTAGGCCTAGGCCTAGCTCCTTCGCAATCCCTTGCTGATTTGTAAGGAGGAACCTTTCTTTTCCCCGTGATCAGCAGTCTCATTTGTTCATCTTTAGCCATTTCATCTTCTCCTTCATCACTCATTATTACGTTACGTAGACTCTTAGCAACGTAGATAGACAACCCCGACGAACAAAATCTATGTAGGTTCAAGCTAGGTCACGATTGATCACGGCCAAGGATTCTGACGACTAGCAGACAGTTTGCCCAAGGTTTGGCCGAGTTCAGTGGCTTCGAGTGGGTGGGCGGGGCGAAGCGCAGCAGACTATGCGCGGGAAATTGTATAGAGGCGTGGCCTATGTTCAGGCGCTATTTCAAATGCAAGCGCGCGGAAATAACGCGAGTGCTGTTTTTGAGATTGTATTTTCGGAAAAAAACATCGCGCTATATTCGGAACAATACGGTATGTGTGTGTTCTGCATGTGTATGAGTGTGAGTGTGTATGTGTAAGTGCGTGAGTGAAGTGACAAATATAATTGATTGTAGTTTAAAATAAAGCATGATCAACATGATTCAGATCAACTAAAAGTGTAAATGAAGATGTACCTCATAAACAGTCACGCTCTGTCTGATTGAGTCGTAGTTGAGCAGGTAATAACCGAGGTCGAGAAGACTGTCTGAGTACTTGGGATGATCTTCGTCATACGTTTGCCTCGTTAGATAAACAGCTTGAGTTGCTAGAAGACCAGCTTTCTTGAATTCACGTTTCACTACACACGATCTGGCCACCTGACGAAGGACATCAATCGTTGTTCGGGCATGCAGTTCCGGGACTATTTCCAACAAGGCTTTCAAACTCCATGAATATGCCTATAAAAAGTAGTTTAAGCTATAGAATGTCATGAAAAATCAATTTTATCTAGCAACAGACAATAAAATGAATGAATTATGATATGGCTATGACCTATTGATAGGTAGCCTTCGAACTTACTTCATCGTATTCACTTCTACTAAAGTGGAGTATAGAAAATTCAGTATAAAGTCCAGCCAAATTTACAGGTTCTTGTGCAGTTTGAAGTTTAGCAGTGATATCTTCTGCAAATTTATGAGTCACTGCTGCCCCAGCAAAGTTGCAGTGAGCTGATTGTGTGTGTAGAAGTCTAGAAGAAAATATCACAATGTTTAAATTTATTATTCAGATATTTATAAGTAATTTCCATCACACTTATGACAGCATTACAACACATAGTAGGCCTATATTAGGCCAGTTCATACTTGTGACAACACTCGAGCATTTTCCGCCATATCTTGGGTGAATTCTCTCCCAAGGTGCAGAGATGTTTGCATTCCAGTAGAACCCTCTCACTCTCAACATACCAACCAGCATCTCCCAGGAAGCCCCCTATATAAAAACAAAACATTAAATTAATTTAATTTCATACTTAATAATAATACCTAATAATAATAATAATAATAATAATAATAATAATAATAATAATAATAATAATAATAATAATAAACACAACAAAAATTTGGAAAATGAAAACTGTTACTGTCGTGCCTATTGTGATCTCGGCCTCTGGAGTCGTACCATCTTCCCTCTCTGCTAGCCTACAATGCCTGGGTCTATCCACAAATCTCTACATCAGCATGCAGAAAGCAGTCATCCTCCAAACGTGTCACATAGTCGGAAGATTTTTTAAATAATCTCTCTCGCTCTCTTTTTAAACATTTTGCCATACAATTGCTTGTTTTATAGATAGAAACTTTTATTGATTTTTAGACTAGTGAGCAAAACGAATGATGATTTATACAGGGTTCCCACCAAAAAAGTCAAAACAATTTCCCTGACTTTCCCTGACCAATTTGCTCGGTATTACAATTCTTAAAATAAATTAGCACATCATTTTAGCGATTAAAAATTAAAATGTACCTAACATTTTATTACTGACGATATTCTTCTTATTACTACAATATTATAATGTATACATTATAAACGGATTATGATTTTTTTAGATACTGCCTCCTCCTCCCCTTAACCAGATGAACACACGTGACGCATACGGGAGCGTCATGAGGACGCGCGTCCTCCAATACACATGACGCTCACGTAGTGCGTCATGCACATTTCAAAGTCTCTCGCCAGCTTCACGTTCATATTCCCGCTAAAAGTTTGACTGAAGTAGTTCAAGTAGGTTGCCGTTAGATAGCAGCATTAACTAGAGTTGTGTTCTCGTTTCTCGGAGGGTTACTACAGTAATCTTTTTGATACCTGGAAACCTGGAAGTGTCAACAAATGTTTCCAAAATGGCTACGCTTTAAATTAAAAATTACGGAATGAATGATGTTTCTATCAATTATCTTTTTTTATTTATCAACTATCTTATTATAAATTATCCGGCTTGCAACCGGTCACGACGTCTTGCAACATCACCTGCACCGTTTTTAATATTTTAACCAACGAACCAGCCACCTGTAAACTTTGTAATTTAGAAGACCAAGACAGAGCGCATCTCTTTAGATGTGCCACCCTCAAAGTGTGACATTGACTCCCTGCCCGATGAACTGAGCAGGATAGAAAAGGAGGCAGTCTTATATTGGATAGCAAGACAGAAGAATGGCTAAAGAGGCCAACTTTGCACAAGAAAGAAAAAGAAAAAATCTTTTATTAGACTGCAGAGAAAGTGAAGTGAGTGTATCTAGTGGTTCAATGCATGATTATTTTTCAAGTGATAGTGAGGAATCGGTACAGGACAGTAGTAGTGACAAGTCAGGAAGTGGGAGTGAAAGTGATGTTGGGGGTGTGACAGATTATGGACAAGACAGGCCTAGGCAAGGACCTAGCCAAAACACGTGGGAAAGTAGCAAAGTAGGGCTCTACATCAAGTTCTGCTTTGAAAAATATTTCGAAAGCAGGTGCAAATGGTAAGAACAACAAAAACACAAATTTAAATTAAAAAAAGGGGAGGGTGATTTTTGGAGATTTTTGGGATTTCCTGGTGTATATGGGGCCGCGGAATGTCTTAAAATGGGTGTGTTCAAGGGGTTAAATGTACCCGTTCACACCAATGTTTGATAATTTAAAAATGAAAAGAAATCTATCATTTTTTCTAACATGGAAGCATAAAATACATCCAAGGGGTATATTGTCAGCATTGTTAGCGACAAATCCTTTAAACTTATACTTTACGAATCCCAGCTGCTGATAAAGACTAATGCTACAGCTGTGTGAAGAGCTTTTATTGCCGAAGAGGAATTTTTTGAAAATGTAGGTACAACTTTTAAAAGCTCCAAAACACACTTTTTAATTAGACGAGTGAGCGCAGCAAAACGAAGTCTATAACGCTACTCGATCGGGTTTCGTTGTGACTAATGTGACTGTTAAATGTCTGACTGTCTGGGCTCATACGGCCGAATGGCCAAATTGATTCAGCTGAAATTTTAAACAGACATCTGTGACCAGTAACTGAGAACTGCTAACAACATGAGCACAATCCATTTCGATTTAAACCTACAAGAAATAATAAACATAAAAATAGGCCTAACATGTGTAGGAATTCTTTTAACGACAATGGTTTTTCTTTCGAAAAAATCACTGCTTCTTAGATGTTACTCGGTTGCATTGAAGGCAGTGGAAAAATATTTGTAATTAAGTTATGCAGTGACAAACGAGGTCTATCAAAACTTGCATGTTCAAGGTAGGCCTACCCCCAAATTCCGCTGGGACATCCTCCCCAACCTTGCAATCTTTACTCGTATTTTGTACTGGCTATGTTTTCCATAGTATTGTCACAGTTGATGTAGACTAAACTGGGTTATATGCATTTCAAAACACGTTTAATATTTTTTTAAATACAATCCATAAACTACAAAATCTTTTCCGACCAGGGGATTGAACCCAGGTCTCCCACATTTCGGGTATAAGGGCGCCTTAGCCAACTAGACTAGGGAAACGCCAAAGTCGTTGATAGACGAGTGAGTGAGCCATGTGTTGAATACCCGATATCATTCCCCATACTGGGCTAGATCCAGCCTTAAGTAGGCCTATAGGGGAGGAAAGGGGATGTTCTCGAGTACTCCACACATGGGTCACTCACTCGTCTATCAACGACTTTGGCGTTTCCCTAGTATCTAAAATTACATTATACTGCGAGAGAAAATGCTTATTATTTTCTGCAAAAAAGTATTTTTATTTTGTAGCCCAACTTTACACATTTTCACAACTGAACAATGTCAAATTTCCACGACTTTCCCTGACTTACTAGCATTTTTACTCATTTCCCTGACTTTCCCTGACCACTTTTCATTTCCCTGACTTTCCCTAATTTTCCAGGTTGGTGGGAACCCTGTTTATAACGCCACTTGATCGGGTCTTCGTCGTGACTAATGTGTCTGTCAAATGTTAAATGTTTGTAAAATGTCTGTCTGTGTCTGTGGGTTCTCATACGGCCGAACGGCCCAATAGATTGAGCTAAAATTTTAAACAGACATCCGTGACCAGGAAACAGAGAACTTCTAACAAAATGAGAAAAATTAATTGCGATTTAAATTTTAAACCTACAAGAAATAATAAATTAAAAATAATCTTAAAATTTTAGGGTTAATTTTAACGACAATGGTTTTGATTAAGTCATTTTTATCGAATCATTGTGGCTGTGATTGTATGCAGTGACCAAGGTGTAGGCCTATGGAATTTTGCACGCTCAAGATACCCCCAAATTCCGCTCGGAGATTCAGTAAACTTTGCAATATTTACACGTATTTTGTACTGGTACCTACCATGTTTTCCATAGTATTGTCACAGTTGATGTAGAATACACTGCATTACCTTGTATATATAAATATATATAATTTATGTTATAATATGCAAATGCATGCATTTCAAAACATGTTTAATAATTATTTAAATACTAGGAAAACGCCAAAGTCGTTGTTAAGACGAGTGGAGCGAGTCATGTGTTGAGTACCCAGGAACATTTGCATTTAAGTTTGTATAATTAGGCCTAATAGGGTTTTTACTTTTTAGTTTAGTTGGTATAAGGGCAGGGCAAGTCATCTGTAAGGCCATAATGCACCTCTCTAGCTTATAAAAGCCTATTTAGGCCTATTTAATTGATTTATTGCATTCTTACAGTTAAACATTTTTTAGCATACCTATTAGTACATTATTTGTAAGAATTTCTTATTATACTCATAGGCTAATAATGTCATTAAGACATTAGAGTATTGAATTTGAATGAGGTTGGTATGACTATTAAAAATATTAAGGCTTAATATAATGGTACAAACCTAATTTAAGTCCTAGTTCAATATTGGAATCCAATAGTGAAGTATTTGATGCTGCAAGTGCACAATTCCGCTGGTAACTTACAGCCAAGTCTTTTGAAACTTGTGTGCCATGATCCATGAGTGCCTGCAAACAGCTCAAGATGTATAAAAATACAAACAAACATAGGCCTAATTTTTAGAACACAGTATGAATTTTATTAATTATGAAATACATTTAAGGAGTCGATGAGGCGAGTTTAAGCGCTCAACCTTCTGCTTTACAGGTAGGCTATACAGTTACGTCAGTTAATAACATTAGTTTATCATCTTTCTCGTGAATGTTAAAAAAAATCAATCTATGGGATTAGTATATCATGCCTACTTACCTGAAAACTCCTATGCAAATCCAGTCTTCTAGTAGTCAACTTCAACATAAGAGCAAATACCTCTAGCTTGCTGAATTCAACACCAAGCAGACATAACCGTTTCTCCGTGTATAGCTAAAAAAAAAATGAATATTACATGAGTAAACAAAATATGAAATTATGTGATGTGTGTGTGTGTGCAATAGTAGGTTATGAAAGAAAAGTAGGCCTACCGATTCCAATACTATCCAACCTGGTAATAGGCCTAATAGTTATGGTATGCACCGGTAGGCCTACTTATTCCTAATTAATCCGAACCAGTGTTTCTTATTACCCCCAATTGGAGGTGGTGTGGGGTAAATGGGAACAAGGGCTTAACAGTATTGATGGTCTAAGATAGGCCTTTAAGCAAATACTAACAAATTGTTAAACCATGTTTATAGTTCTGGGGAACTTTTTACACGTCAATGTTTTTTAGGGTAGGCCTACTCTTTGGACAACATTTTTTTTTAAAGTTTTTTGACTTGAACTTAGGCCTACATCAACTTTATTGTGTAGGCCTATCAAGGTAGGCCCTAGTTTAAAAAAAGAGAAAACTATTAAATTAGGGACTAACATTAGAATAAGCTGATTTTTTTTATATAGGCTAGGGCCTATGTTGTTAAGAAAATAAAAAGGTTACGGTAGGCTAGGCCTACATAGAATATATTTTTTTAAACGGGTCACAATTGGGTAGATTTTAGGGCTGTTCCTATTTACCCAATGTTCCCATTTACCCCACTTGGCACTTACCCCTAAAAGTAATAAAGAAAGGTGATGTGTAAATGAACCTAGGAGTATTAGGCCTAGGCCTATATAGGCTATGCTATTCTTTATCTACATTCTAGGCTTCAATTAGTTATCAAATCAAGATTTGTGTCAGAACAAGGACGTGCAGGGAAAGGGTTGGCTAGGCTAAACCCTAGGGCTTGTCAGTGAGTAGGCTAGGCCTAACCGCCTAATGTTAGTATTCAAATATCAACGCTTCCTTCAGGAACGATGCCTAGACTGTTGTAGGCCTACAATAAATAATTTTCTGCGACAGGGCCTAGCAAGGCCTAGGACGGTTTCTGTGTTATGTTTCGAGGGTACCGTACCGTAATGATAACTTTTCTCGTTTTCAGGCTAGCTAGACGCAAAATCTAAAATGTCCACCATCTGTTTAATAGGCCTATTTTCTTATCCCCATGGCAAGGTCTTTTTCCCCTTTCAAGATGGCTTCTAATTAGGGTTACCAACTTCAAAGGAATGGAATTCAGGACAAAGCCTCATAAGATTGGGGGGGGGGGCACACCACACACCACATTTGTTTACTATCAGGCCTACCATCCATTTCACTCAAATTAAGAATTTTGGATTTTTTTTTAAATGGAAGAAGGCCCTAGGCCCTATGGAACGCAGGATCAACTTAAAGAAATTAGAGTGTTGTGAGTGAATTATGAACATCATAGGCATTGAAATTGTTTAGGTAATAAGCCTACCTACTTTAAGTACCTAATGATATCACTTGGATATTTAGATAGGCCTATAGTGATACAAAATTAATAGAACGTAAACAATGAACATCACAAGTAAGCCTACAAAGTTCACCGCTCAAATCGTACATCCCGAGTGTCGACTGTCTAGCTAGACAAAACAAAATGTGTTTGCGCCTGTGCTATATGCCGCCGTCCGCCCGTCAGGTGAAGGGAAAGCCGGGGACTCCTCCGCAGTGATTGCATACGATATGCCGTATGGGCGGCGGTTGAGGACAAAGAGAGCAGTAATGGCAAGAGGATGGCAGAGATCGAGAACAAACTACCATGTTGAAACATATTGCAAATAGTTTTAGCCTACCGGTACATCGAAAATTGAGAGGATGAATAATAATGCTTTTAGAATACAAATTCTATGTAGTGATTAGTGAACATTAGTATTTTTTACAAATTCCGGATAAAGTGGCGTCCGGAACCGGTCAATTCCTCCATCCGGACACATGTGTTGAAATCCTGACTGTCCGCAGAAATTCCGGTCCGGACGGTTGGCAACTCTAACTTCTAATTATTGGTATGCTGGCGCTTGAGGTAGAGGATATGAGACTGAGCATCTAGCAAGCAAAGCTTATTTATGTCATTGTCTGGACCATTCGTGAGGTGGGGCTCTACTCCACATTCCCATCAGACTTACCAACCTACTTTGGTACTTACGTGTAGTTGGTGTGACCCAACTTTTCAATACCGTTTTTTTCAACTAAAATCAACATAAACACTCACCATTGATGAAATAAGTCAAGAACAACTCTCATTGTGTACTATTTTATTACATTCCAGCACCAAAAATCTAAAATAGAATCATCACGTTTTTGGTGTAACAGTAACAAAAGAAAACTTCAAAACCTTTAACCTCGCTATTTTAAACGAAAGTAGGCTACTTTTCCATTAAAAGTCATTTTCTGTTTTAAATAGCGACGTTAAAGGTTTTGTAGGTTGAGTAAAAAAAAAAAAAATTTTTTTTGAAAAGTTGGGTCACACCAACTAGGCCTACGTAAGTAGGTACCCCTCCTTTTCCCCTAACATCGCCTTGACGGCCTTGTTAAAAAGTTTGCAGTGGATATTCGTACGGTCAGCCGTACGACTAGTGCAAAATTATTCGTACGGTCAGCCGTACGATACCACCTAACTAGGCCAATAGCTTCAAATATCACAGTGCATTGTGGGCCTGTGGCAGAGTGGTAGCGCGTCCGAATTCTATGCAAAAGGTCGGCGGTTCAAATTTTTGTTTGGTCGTTTTTTTTTACCATTCTATTTGGGTCCATGTTTTGGCACTCTTGTCGCTAAGCGGGTCCAACTTTCAACCACACTTTTTTCCCAATAAAATCAATGGAAAACAACTTCAAATTAGAAATAAGTTAATATTAAGTAAGTATAGTGAGTAATTAATAGTAAACACTCTCGAATTACACGAATAATGTCAAATAATTTACATTATTGAACATGAACGTCGTCTCACTCTGATCAACGCGCCATTTTGGATTTTGGTTGTTATTGTCATTTACTTTGTAGGTGTACCAACCTTTTTGCGATATTGTGGTTATTTTATAAGTAAACAATTAAATAGTCGAATAGCACGGGGTCCAGGGGCGGAGCCCCGGCGGGGGCGGGGGGGCTGGCCCCCCAGAACAGAATGAGGTACAAACAAACAAACAAACACGACAGGGACCGCAGGACAAACGTAAGTTTGGTGTGTTTTGGTTGGTACGGTGGAGAATGGAGAGACTTTGCCAAAATGGCCGCCGTGATCAACTAATAACAGTGCAATTAGTCTGTGAGTAATATTGTGTTCACCTATGTAATTGTTAATTTTGCAAAGTGGTGATTAATAATAAATTGTTAATATTGAATTTTTACACATTTATTTCTAATTTGTAGTTGTTTTCCATTGATTTTATTGGGGGAAAAGTGTGGTTGAAAGTTGGACCCGCTTAGCGACAAGAGTTCCCATGTTTTTTCTGCAAATGATTTCACTACATTCGGCCCCGTCGCAAACACAATTTCTAGATGATAAAAGCATTTAAAAAGTGCTAGGCCTAGGCCTATTTTAAGGAAAAGCTTTATCTCTACACCTCGACGTGTAGGTAGGCAGCCTAAAAAGGACTATTGTTTAAAATAGAAACGTTAAAGGTCTTGGAAGGTTTTTTGTTGTTAAATAAAACAGCAAAAAAAAGGACGACGACAACCGAAAAGGGACTTTCGTTTAAAATAGCGATGTTAAAGGTCTTGATGTTTTTTGTTGTTAATAAAACAGCAAAAAAGGACGACGGAAGGACGACACTTTTATTACGGCGCGCCTTTATCCAATCAGATCATTGACCGTACGAATAATTTTGCACTGTCGTACGGCTGACTGTACGAATATCCACAGCCTAAAAAGTTGGGTCACTCCAACTGCAAAAGTAGCCTAGCCTACCTACCAATTTTTGGGGCAAAGAAGGTTTTGAAGTTTTTTTTTGTTTACCGGTAGGCCCCCACAACCACAGGAGTTCCGGTGTAGGGCTAGGGCTAGGCTAGGCCTAATCACTCTTTCCTGAGTGATCATCAGGCCTAGAGCGTGAGGCCCCAAGCCCAAAAAATTAATAAGCCTAATAAACATTGGGGCCCTAGCCTAGGCCCTAATATTGGACTGAATTATATCATAGATCACAACCTCTTTGACTTAGGCCTAGGCCTGGACCATAGGCTAGGGCCTAGTCTAACGTAGGGGTTTTGTTTGGGTATAGGCTAGGCCTAGGCTAGGGCCTAGGCCCGAAAGGGACCAATAGCCATCTACTAGGCCTAGGGCCTAGGGCTACCTAGACCTAAGGCTAGCCCGAGGCTAGATCCATGGTTGCAGCTGCCACACTAAAAACGGACTTACCATAAAATATATATCAAACAACACGGTATGTGGTAATGAATCAATTTGAACTTTTAAGCATTTAAAGTGTTCTACGACCGCATACACTGATCTTGCATACAAAGATTCAGGATTTCTTAAGCCTTGCAAGTACAAAGGCAGTGCTCCTAGGCCTAGAGCCATCTTGGGTGTTAAAACTGATTCACGAACGTGTGATAATGTATCCCTCCAATTGAATTGAAATAATGTACACAAATACGGATTTAGACCAAATGTTAGAATATTGTTTTCCGATGAAAACAAAGACAAACTACACACGTCACTTCACTTCCGTAGGTCTATTAAAACTATCATAGTTAAATAACCACTTCAACCATCTATTTTGCTTGTTGACAGTGAACTACTGACAGCAGCTGGCTGGTCAAGCCAATTTTATCAGGTGAACCAAATGCACAAAACGAAACAAAGTCCAGAAAACTAAAACATCAAATTCCCTAGGCCTAGGCTAGGCCAAAGATGACTAATCTTTTAGTCCGAGAGCTCGCAACAAAAAGTCTCCCCTCATAGGGTACATATGGTTTTGACCATTGGAATAGAAGCGGAAATTCAAGTCATTTTCAAAAATGCACGTCTTACAAGTCAACGTTGGGGCGTTTACCCGTCAGACGCCCCCAAAGTGGGCCCCAAAAAAGGTCAACTCTGCCCTCATAAGGTGTACATGATTCAAACATACGTCATTTTATAGGAAAAATTACCAGAAAAACGAATATTTCTCGTCAGACGGGCTGCGTTGGGCCGTTGACCCGTCAGATGCCCCCAAAGTTGCCCCCCAAAAAAAGGTCAAATCTGCCCCTATTAAGTATACATGATTGAAACATAAGAAAAATTATAGAAGAAGTTAGCCCAAAAATGAATATCACTCGTCAGACGGGCTGCGATGGGCCGTTGACCCGTCAGACCCCCCCAAAGTGGGCCCCAAAAAAGGTCAACTCTGCCCTCATAAGGTATACTTGATTCAAACATACGTCATTTTATAGGGAAAATTACTAGAAAAACGAATATTATTCGTCAGACGGGCTGCCTTGGGGCTTTGACCCGTCAGATGCCCCCAAAGTGGCCCCCCCAAAAAAGTCAAATCTTCCCTCAATAGGTATACATGATTCAAACATACGCCATGTTATTGAAAAAGTTACCAGGAAAACGAATATCACTCGTCAGACGGGCTGCGTTGGGGATTTGCCTTGTCAAAGTGACGTGCGTGAAGTGAAGTGGGCCTAAAAAAGCCAAATTTGACCTCATAAGGTATACATGATTTAAAAAAAAGGCATTTTATAGAAAAATTTACCACGGAAAAGAATACCACTCGTCAGACTGGCTCTGTGGGGTCCTTACCCGCCACCCTCCCCCGCAAAAAAATACAGTTTAAAAAAATGTTTTCTCTCGAATACTTACGAAATTATGTTGGATTCAATCGAATTTGTGTGATAATATGTAGTCATGATGTTTTTTTAGCATATTTTGGGTCATTGAGCCCTGCAACTACCACTTTTTTCATTTTTTCGGAATATCTAGATCGATGAATAAATCAGGAATACATGTTACACTTCCTCTTATGGTTATTATGAAATTAATAAAGGTGTATGTATAGGGTATAGGTTTAGGGTGAAAACTGTAAAGAGTTTTAATTTAATTTTTTTTACAAATGAAGAGTTGGGGTTTATTTACTACTTGTTACATGATACTATACGGATTCTGCCTATTAAAGTATATCGCTTAACTATTGCATATTGTATAAACGATACAAGAAAATCATTGACAATCAATTACTTTTATCATATAAGTAATTATATCATAGTAATCATAAGTTACGTAAATAATTAACATCATATGATAACCTATTAAGCAATAATCTTTAATATGTGTTGAATCATGTAAATAGTTTTTTATAAGTTACAAACAATTGAGGGTTAGAATATATCAATTGGTATGTCTCCAGACATCAAAACTTCCATACATTCGTTATCACCGTATGTTTCAACTTTTTATCATAGTAATCTTCAGAAGTAATCATCATCATATCACAAGTAAGAATTTGTAATGTGTGAAATCATACAAGTAGTTTATATAAGTTACAAACAATTAAAGATTAGAATATATAAATTGGTTTGTTACAATTAACTTCAAATATCAAAACTTCTATCACATGCGTTATCACCGTACGCTTTAACATTTTATTAGTTATCATCATCATATCATAACATACGTAATAATCTTTTACATGCGTTGAAACATGCAAATACTTTTCATAAGTTAAAGACAATTGAGGATTAGAATAAATAATTGTTCAAAAATCAAAGCTGTAATCACATTGCATCATGTACGCTGCTTCTGAAACATCTATGTCATCATCCTCATCGAAATCCTCTACTTCTAAATCGCATTGCATAATCTCATCAACTGACAAAGGGTACAGATCATCCAGGAACCATCTTGGTCTGTATTTAACATCTCTATAATTATATATACATAATGGATTTTTTTAAATTTCTGTCTATGGAACCAATTTAACAGCGTCATAGTTGCCTATACAATAAAACCAAGGTGGCTAAGCTCGAGAAAACCAGGCTTTGACGCAGAGCGCAGAGGTAAAATCTGGATCACTTGGAAGCTCTATCGTTGGTCCTATCGGGTTGTGCTTTTCACTAAAATGATAAGAAAGAATGTGTAATAAGGGGTATCTTGGCACATTTTTTTAAATATTGCTCACTTTTCTTATTAACTGACCGTAAATATGACACCAAACTGTTAATTTGTAGTAATTTACTAATTTTGTGTAGGAGACAAATATTTGAAATCTCAAAATGTGCTTAGATAGCGACACACGACTCATCCTTTCTGACAGCCTCCAAAATGCAGATTTTTTGATGAAATTTAAGTAAAAATCGGTATGTTCTGTATGTTGAAATTAGCTTGATTTGATGATCAAGCGTGTTGTTAAAAGGGCATTTATCATTGTAAAAAAAGATGGCCCGAGCTTGGCAAACAGTCTTAAGGCAGATTCGACATCTTTGGGGGCCAACTTGGAGGTAACCTAACAAGCAAACCCCAACGCAGCTCGTCTGACGAGTGATATTCGTTTTCCTGGTAACTTTTTTCTATAAAATGACGAATGTTTGAGGCAGAGTTGACCTTTTTTGGGGCCCACTTTGGGGGCGTCTGACGGGTCACCCGGTCCATCGCAGCCCGTCTGACGAGTGATATTCATTTTTGGGCTAATTTCTTCTGTAATTTTTCTTATGTTTCAATCATTGTTTACTTAATAGAGGCAGATTTGACCTTTTTTGGGGGGGCCACTTTGGGGGCATCTGACGGGTCAACGGCCCAACGCAGCTCGTCTGACAAATGATATTCGTTTTCTAGTAATTTTCCCTATAAAATGACGTATAATTGAATCATGTATACCTTATGAGGGCAGAGTTGACCTTTTTTGGGGCCCACTTTGGGGGCGTCTGACGGGTCAACGCCCATCGCAGCCCGTCTGACGAGTAATATTCATTTTTGGTCTAACTTTTTCTTTAATTTTTCTTATGTTTCAATCATGTATACTTAATAGGGGCAGATTTGACCTTTTTGGGGCCCACTTTGGGGGGGTCTGACGGTAAACGCCCCAACGTTGACTTGTAAGACGTGCATTTTTGAAAATGACTTGAATTTCCGCTTCTATTCCAATGGTCAAACCATATGTACCCTATGAGGGGAGACTTTATGTTGCGAGCTCTCGGTCTATTTGGCTAGGCTACTAAAGAGCTAATAGAAAATCAAAGTCAAAATTTCTTTATTTTCAGAACATAGGCTACATTATTTTACAACTATGTTGATTGATGCTTATTAATGCTATGCAAGGATACTATTACACGCATAGGAAAACGCCCAAGTCGTCAGACGAGTGAGCGAGTCCCTTTGCATGCTAGAAGCATGCCTCCCCTGCCTATCCCACAGACCACAGATGATGATGATGATGATGATGATGATGACCACAGCACAGTTGACTCTCCCTTCAAGGGGTATTTAACCGCTAAACTCAAAAAATATATTTCATTCAGGCTAACTAGTAAATAGTAATGAATTTAGCAATTAACAGAAAAATTATTGGGGCCACCATGACCTCCCAAAAAATTGTCAAACATGACATTTTTCGAGCTAGGTCCCATCGGCAAAAATCTCCCATAAGAAATAACATGGGGACGATATTTATTGGATGAGCGAAGCGAAGATTCCATTTCACTACACTGGAGAAAAAAATCCGGAATGTTTTTTTTTTTTCTTTCTTTTTTTTGTATTTTTGTGTGTTTGTTAACACGATTCCGGCTAAACCGATACTCCAATTGCGATGAAATTTTATGGAGGCCTTCGAAATCTCTGAACTTAGAACTGCCACGTTTTTGAGCGCAATCGGGAAATTTTTTCTCATAAAAAACGCAATTTTACGATTTTTTTCGATTTTTAAAAAATTTCTTCGACTTATAACACCTACATGCTTTATCCGATTGTAATGATTTTTTCACAGAACCTTAATTTTATGAATTAAGATATTCGTGTGAAATTTGAGCATAATCGAAAAATTATTTCTCATGAAAATCGTAATTTTACGGGTTTTTTCTTTTTTAAAACAATTCTTTGACTTATAACACCTACATGCTTTATCCTATTGTAATGATTTTTTTACAGAACCTTTATTTCATGAATTAATATATTCGTGTTAAATTTGAGCGCAATCGAATAATTATTTCTTATGAAAATTGCAGTTTTACGATTTTTTATTTAAAAAAAAATAAGTTAATTTTTTATTTAATTAATAAAAAAAATCTTCGAATAAGTAATGAATTTTTCACAGAACAACAGAAAATCCGCGTAACACATGGCAGCTCAATGCACCATATACGCTCATCCAACAACGCGGCGGGACTTAAGCGTTTTCCTAGTAATTTATGCCCCGTGACCGTGACCTTGGAGGATTCTCTTTATTTTGTTTTGTTATTTGGGCAAGTAGTTAGGTCAAAATATGCTGATTACCAAGATGGGGTGTGATTTTGGAATGCATATTTTTGCGTGTTTGAGGGTATATTTGGGCACAGTTTCAAGACACGATGTAAAAAATGGGCATTTTAGATTTGTACTATGCTCTAGTTGAATGAGTGAGCGTAGCGAACGGAGTGATCTCCATTCGACTTAAACGGCCCTTATTGTTTTTCTGCGTGCGTGCGTGCGTGCGTGCACGTTGAAAATCAGCCGAATCGCTGAACAGATTGCGCTGAAATTTTAAACAGACATCCGGTAGGTACGAGTTTATTGAGAACTGCTATAGTTAACAAAATCAGCAAGATTCATTGCGATTTAAACCTACAAGAAATAATAAACTGAAAAATAGACTTCCAGTGTTTAGAAATTATTTTAACGACAATGTTTTTGATTTTGAAAAGAAAAACTATATTAATACAATATTAATAGGCTAGTATTTTTTGTTTGTAAATGTAAAATAAAATGTAAAAATGATAAAATGTAAAAAAAAATGTAAAGCATCATGGAAATCTCCTTCTGTTAAATTCAAATGGAGCTAGCTCCCCATCCAATTTAGCCGTTGGAGCTCCGTCTTAGCGTGCGGCGTGTGTTTCTCTGTCATCCCCTTTGCGTCTGTCTGTCTGTTTGCGTGGGATGCTTTGCTTTACCATACCAAGGGAATGAATAAACGCCCTAGAAGAAAATTAAACTGGATGACTATTTTAAAAATCAATCACATTTCGCCATTAAAGAGAGCCTCGTCTTTTATTCTTCTTCCTTTCTTTTTATAAGAATATGATAGTAATTAGTAACGGAAATTTATTAGCTTGCTTGGCTGTGTGTGTGTATCTGGCTGTGAAATGCCGTGCCCATGCAAGGTCTGTCGAATGTTTTACGTCAAAGTACCCCCAAATTCTGCTCGTAGATTGAGTAAACAATTGCAATATTTTCACGTATTTCGTCCTGGCTATGTTTACCATAGTAGGCCCTATTGCCACAGATGATGGACTACACTGCGTTATATGCATTTCAAAACATGTTTAATAATTTTTTAAATTCAATCTAGAAATTACAAAATCTTTCCCGACCAGGGGATTGAACCCACTTCTTTCACATTTCGGCTACAAGGGCGCCTTAGCCAACTAGACTAGGGAAACGCCAAAGTCGTAGTTAGACGAGTGAGCGAGTCATGTGGTGATTACCCGCGGGAACATTTGCATTTAAGTTTGATAATTTTCGTATAAATAATAGTTTTTTAAAGTTTAGTTGGTAGGCCTATACACCTCAACACATGGCTCACTCACTCGTTTAACAACGACTTTGGAGTTTCCCTAGTATCTTTGTGGACCAAAAAAGAAGCAGGTTAAAGCCGATTTAAGAAATTTCCCAAAACACCAATTTTCGCAAATTTCTGGATCAAATTTTTAAACTGTCATTTTAGTGTAGTATTGTTAGAGGCATGAAAATTTGGCGTTTTAGGTTATTGATGCTAAATCAGCGAGTATAAATTCTTAAAAACGCTACAAAATGCTAAATTTACTGAAAATAAGGTTTACCTATACCAATTGAGAATTGGTTTAGCATTGTATTCTAACGTTTAAAGTGACTACATTGAATTGAAATGTTCCTATAAAGTATAATTTGAATTCATTCCCCATTAAAATTACAAGAAACTCCCCACATTTGGGGTTTTGGTGGAAAGAAGAAAATCAATGCTACAAAATGCTAAATTTGGAAAAATTAATACTAAATATTTAGAATATAAATGCTATTTTTTCAGCTAGCTCTACCGTATTGTGCTATAGATCATGTGGTAAAATATAATTTTTTGAGTTAATACCCCCTTTAAACCCATGCTTAAACCAACTTAACTCAAACCTTGTATAGGCCCGGTATATCAAAAGATAACAAAAACTTGTAGAAATACAGCCAAACCTTACACACTCAAAAGAAATGAGATCTAAAAAAAGGGCCAAGCTCATCTACCCTTCCACATTTGCGCATTCTTAATTCATAAACGTACAGTGTCCCATAACAGCATCCTCGAAAAGCTTGGCAAAATAGAATTTGCGATTATTAATTTAAACGTAATAGTTCAACCAAGTTCTTTTTCTAATTAATTTAAACGTAATAACATGCAAATTTTATTTGCCAAGCTTTTCGAGGATGCTGTTATGGGACACTGTACGATTATGAATTAAGAATGCGCAAATGTGGAAGGGTAGATGAGCTTGGCCCTTTTTTTAGATCTCATTTCTTTTGAGTGTGTAAGGTTTGGCTGTATTTCTACAAGTTTTTGTTATCTGTGTGATCTCATTACTTTTTCAAGTTCCATTGTAAAATTATTTGTTAAAATATTATAATTTTATCAAAGTTGATTTAATTTCTATGGTATTAGCAATAACAATATAGGATGTAAAATATCTAGACCCGGATTCATGTTCATCCTGGGTATAGGTGGTATAACCATGGTATAACGACGGTATAAGGACTGGACCCCAATTCTTGAGTTCGTGGGAGATGAGTTGAAAACGCAATTAGAAAACGAGGTCGTTTTCGTTTTCGAAGGAATTGGTATTCTTGAACGGTATCGTGGAAAACGTCATGGGTTGTGAGTTAAAAGAGTATTGCTGTTATTTACGGGGGATGAGGTTGACGAAATCCAGACAAGAGCTCGAAAACGTTCTATATTTATTCTAGATGGCAGTGCCTTCATAAACGCGGGCCAATCGAAAGACGAGTTGCATGAAATGATTTGATTGTTGCAATTATGTAAACAAACAGATGATCACGCTCATATTCGACACCTTGCTTCGACATTGTGTGTAGTAGCAAGCTGACTTTGATCATGGCTCAACATGGCTAAAAAGAAAAGAATATGTGTATTATTTCCGAACATTTTTGTATAGCCTTGGTGGACAATCATACTATTGTTTATCTGCATTAGGCTTTTAGTAATCAAAACTAGTTATTTGTGCGGGAAGTGTGTCAGAACATACTAGTATCTATGGTCAGAACAATGTTGTGCTGGCCTAGGGTTGGCTAGGCTTGTCAAACATGTGATGTAAGTAATAATTTTATCTAGTCCTATAGCCTAATGGAACTTTAGACCTACACTGTTGTATTATTAAGCGAGCGAAGCGAGCGTTTCCATTTGACTCTGCCGGAAAAATTTGTCACTCGTTTTGTTTGTTTTTTTTTTTTTTTTGTATGTCTCGCCATAACGTTCGAACGGAGGCTCGGATCGAGTTGAAATTTTGACCATCCGCAAGCTTTGTTCTCGATTGAATGCCATTAGTTTTGTGGCAAAATCGTTCAAAAAGTTAAAAAGTTACATTAAAGTTAATCGAAAGTTTTTTTTCAAACTAACCGGCGACAAAATCTGAGATAGCCAAATCATTTAGAATGTCCGTCCGGTCACGAATATGTTAATTTTAGTTTGATCCGATAAGTAGTGTAGATGGAAATTACATTATAACAAAAGTAACGTTGCCATGGCAACGAAAAGACGCGCGAAGTTTCTAATGCACTGCCACCTAGAAGTAATCAAAATACTTTCGAGGAAGCAGTCTATTATTTGTCACCAAAGAGTTTAAATATTTTTCCCAATGAGTCAAGGTCCTCTAGATGGCGGTGAATTTTATCCACAAAGTAAAGATTTACATACGGGTTTACCCAATGACGTACATAAGCTTTGCGTAGCAAAGCTTATATTATGTCATTGGGTTTACCCAAATACCTTGGCAAATAATAAATAATAATCGGAAACATGGCCCTGTGGACAGCGAACGTCGCAGATTTTAAAATTTAAAAATATGTGCATTGTGGGTCTAGCTATAGCACGTGCTCGCTTATCAACGCATCCAACTGAGCGTTTCCTAGTAAATAATTTTCTACATCTGGGCCTAGGTCAGGGACGGTTTCTGATTTGTTTTATGAGAGTATAATGACAACTTTTCTCATTTCACACATAGAAGCAAAATTTAAAATGTCCTCCATTTGTTTACGTATCGTACTTTCCCGCCTAACTCTGCTTATACCGTCAACAAGTGTCAAGTAACTATGGTTACTTGTTGAGTGTATGCCTAGTGTTTAAAGCTTATTTAAAACCTTTTTTTGGAAGCCTTCCAGCAAACTTTTTCAACTTTTTTTTTTTCAAAAGAGACTATATTACTATAACCTTAATGTCCATGTAAAATATGAACATTGTAGCCCCACCCGTCTGGTCAGAATCGCGGGCCGACGTATTAGATGTTAGTAGTAGTAGCAGTAGCAGTAGCAGTAGCTAACATCCTTAAAGTGATTTTGAGCATGTTTCAAGCCATTTTTTCACCAAGAAGGAATGGTCGTACCCCAATAAAATTTGGCATGTGTTGTCAGGTACCTAAATCCCCTCGATTGTGATAGTTTTCAAGTTCACATCACGTTACATGACGGCTGGGTAACACCTCGAAATCACCCCAACTCTGCTTGGTGTATAAGGTGCTTGAGTGTGTAGCGCACCGCGGCTTGGCTGCGGCGCCCTAACGGGCACCTAGATAGGTATCAATCGGGTATTCAATACATCCTACTAGTCTACTTCATGGTTTAGCGCCTTTATACCCGGGTTCAAATAACGGTCAGCATAATTTTTGTTATTTCTGGAAAATTATAGAACGTGTTTTGAAATGATACAATACTATGGAAATCATAACCAGTACGAAATACGAGTAACGATTGCAAGGTTTACTCAATCTCCGAGCGGAATTTTGGGTAATCTTGAGCTTGCAACATTCGATATACATCACCCAGGTCACTGCATGCAAACATGATTTGAGAAAAATTATTTGTTCATAAACAAAAAACATTCTCGTTAAATTAAATGTGACATTTTGCCCAACTCTATTGCTATCCCGACACGCGAGCAACAAAATAAGGTTACAATGGTGTCACCTACTGACAGGGTGCGAATTGACGGGGTGGATTTCCCCTCCTCTGGTAATTTCATCCCTGGCTCTGTTTTACTGAAAGGTATCCCTGCCGGGATGGCTAAATCCCCACCTCTGGATTCCCATCTCATCTCGTAACATATCAAGTAACTTTATCTCGAAATGTTAATAAATAATGCATCAAATTACACATATTCCTTTCAAAATAATACCTCAGATCGCTTCTAATGCCATCTCGAGGGCAATAATTCCCCCCAATTTTTTCTCAGATCGCTTCTAATGTCATCTCGAGGGCTATAATACCCCCAAAATTTTCCCTCAGATAGCTTCTAAGGCCGTCTCGAGGGCAATAATACCCCCAAAAAAAATTTGCCTCCGGCGGCTGGGGCTTCGCCCCAGACCCCTAGCTGTCCACACAGATAACCTTGGCCATCCCCCCCATCGGCCAAGCCATCAATTCGCACCCTGCCTACTGACACTGTTGTAATTGGTTATCAACGATCACGTGTACTTTGAAGATATCTGATTGGAAGTTGCTAATTTTTATTGCCAAGTAAGGATATATTTTACTGATCTTGAACAAGGTCAGAATGCTGAACATTTATGAGGTGTTGCCGGGTGTTGAGCAACTCGACTTGACCGTTTGGCGAGCAGTCGGCAATATGCATGCATGTTATCAAATGCACACCAACTCACAGCAACATTGTTCGGCAACAAAGTTGGACATCTATGTTGATCGTTTGGCAGTCCCTTAAAGGGGTATTTAACCGCTAAACTCAAAAAATATATTTCATTCAGGCTAAACTAGCTAACTAGAATTTAGCAATCAACAGAAAAAATAATTGGGGCCACCATGACCTCCGAAAAAATTATCAAACATAACATTTTTCGAGCTAGGTCCCATCGGCAAAAATCTCCCATAAGAAATAACATGGGGACGAACTTTATGCCCCGTGACCTTGCGAGGATTTTGATCCAAAAAAATATTGACCATTATTGACGTACTCTACAGCATTTTCTGTAAATTCTCTATATTTTGTTTTGTAATTTGGGCAAGGTAGTTCGGTCAAAATATGCTGATTACCAAGATGGGGTGTGATTAATTAAATTGGAATGCATATTTTTCATGTTTGAGGGTATATATGGGCACAGTTTCAAGACACGATGTAAAAAATGGGCATTTAAGATTGGTATTGGTGGGATCGGTTAAAGCCGATTTAAGAAATTTCCCAAAACACCAATTTTCGCAAAGTTCTGGATAAAAAAAATAGAAAAACTCGTGTTAAATCACAGTTACAAGATATAATTTTTTAAACTGTCATTGTAGTGTAGTATTGTGCTATAGATCATGTGGTAAAAAATATTTTTTGAGTTAATAGCCCCTTTAAGTCGCTGCACTCCCTTGTCTAACAAAATAACACCAACAGGCAACAATGCCTTTCGGAATTGGTCGTTGCTGGCATTTTCTTTTAATTTCATAAAAATAATGTGGTCCATTGGTCTTGTGGTTAGCATCTCTAATTCCATAGCACAAGGTCCAGTGGTTCGATTTCCGCTACAGGCAGAAGTTTTATACCTTCCGATTTGGACTAGTCCTAGAAACGAGGCACAAAATAAATTATAATGTTGTTTCGAATCAGCCTTGTTGATTCTAATTGTCCGCTGGTGCGGTCATTGTTCACTCGTCGATGGCGTTGGCGCCTACAGGGTTGGCTTGGTTGGCTTTAAATTTTATGTCCGCCACTGAAAGTCAGTTCTGTGTAGGAAGACTCTAAATACAAACTTATTGGATGAGCGTAGTGAGCGAAGCGAAGATTCCATTTCACTACACTGGAGAAAAAAATCCGGAATGTTTTTTTTTCTGTTTGTATTTTTGTGTGTCTGTTAACACGATTCCGGCTAAACCAATACTCCAATTACGATTCCAATTATATATTCCGTTTTTTCCTCCAGTGTAGTGAAATGGAATCTTCGCTTTGCTCGCTACGCTCATCCAAAAATATAGAGATAAAAATAAAGATAACTAGGCCGCTTCGCAAACGCTTTTTCCAGTCGCGTTGATGGATGAGCTTTTTTGGAATATTTCTGAATAATGATTACGTTTTTAAGTGGCATCTCATTACTTTTTCTAGTTACTTGATATTACTTGTATTTAACCGCTAAACTCAAAAAAATATATTTCATTCAGGTTAACTAGTAAATAGTAATGAATTTAGCAATTAACAGAAAAATTATTGGGGCCACCATGACCTCCCAAAAAATTTTCAAACATGACATTTTTCGAGCTAGGTCCCATCGGCAAAAATCTCCCATAAGAAATAACATGGGGACGATCTTTATGCCCCGTGACCTAGAAGGATTTTGATCCAAAAAATATTGGCCATTATTGACGTACTCGACAGCCTTTTCTGTAAATTCTCTATGTTTTGTTTTGTAATTTGTTCAAGTAGTTCGGTCAAAATATGCTGATTACCAAGATGGGGTGTGATTTTGGAATGCATACTTTTGCGTGTTTGAGGGTATATTTGGGCACAGTTTCAAGACACGATGTTATAAAGAGGCATTTTAGATTGGTACTATGCTCTAGTATCTATGTGGACCAAAAAAGAAGCAGTTAAAGCCGATTTAGGAAATTTTCCAAAACACCAATTTTTGCCAATTTCTGGATCAAAAAAATTAAAAAATTAGTCTTAAATCACAGTTACAAGATATAATTTTTTAAACGGTCATTAAAGTGTAGTATTGTGCTATAGATCACGTGGTAAAAAATAATTTTTGGGGTTTTTAGCCCCTTTAATTACAAACCTGCAAAAAGCTTATATTAAAACCTTTATTTCTATGAATTTTGACCAATTTTTTCTTTCAAGAGGTACTACATCACCATAATCGTGTCAATGTAAAATATGAACGTTGTAGCCCCACCCGTTTGGTCAGAATCGGCCCAAATATCACGAAAATATCGTATTTAAAACCGGGGGGAAAATCGTAAAAGTACGATTTCTATAAGAAATATTTTTTCAAATGTCTCTAAAATCATAACATATATAATTTAAGTGATTTTAAACGTTCCCATAAAGTTTCATCAATATCGGAGTAGCCGTTTGCCAAATATCACGAAAATATCTCATTTAAAAATGAAAAAAAATCGTAAAAGTACGATAATCATAAGAAATATTTGATCGATTATACCAAAAAACGTGGCAGGTCTAAGTACAGAGATTTCGAAGGTCCCCTCCAATTTTGCCCCGTAGAGAGCGAACAAACATGAGACAAAAAAAACAACAAAAACAAAACACTCGATCTATTTTTCTTGGAGTAACGTAAGTGAAAAAAAAGTGAAATTGAAATTGAAGTTTTTGCTTTGCTCATCCAAAAATAAAAATATCTAGATCTCATAAAAAATAGATATAAGTAGCCTATATGAAATGATAGCATCGTGGAATTGGGAGACAGTGCTGAAGAAGTGCAGAGGAAGGTGGATAAGTGGAATGAGGTGACAGAATAATTCGGTATGAAGATTAGCATTGTGAAGAGTGTGTGATGTGATGTGTGTGTAGTGATTCAAAAAGAGAAAAAGTCTTCAAGACATAAAAATAGGATTACACTGAGGGGAGTAGAACTGCATGGAAAGGAAGAATTCCAATGGCAATATCTAGGAAGTATGGTGACAAATGAAGCAAAGATATGTAATGAGGTAAAGCGGAGGGTGGGGCTGACAGAAAAGTTTTACCAGAAGATCAGAAACTGGTTTGGAATAAGCAGTTCCCTAAAAAATGCAAAATGCTGCATTGCTGCTGTATAAACAATATTACATAGGTACCAATCTTAGCATATGGCGCGGTAACATGCCAATGGGCCAATGGGATGGAAAGAAGAAAGTGCAGTACAGGTAGCCGAGATGAAATTCATCTGCAGTGTGGCAGGTACCGTATCACTAAAGCAGGGAACGCACCACAGCCGCTCCGTTCAGTTCCTTCCACTACAACATTCTGCGTCAAATTGAAATGCACTGACTCATATGAGACACCGCGCACTTCCATCGCTCCGCCCAGTACATTGTAACTTCCCTCTTCCGCTTAGTTCCGTTTATCCTAGATTGCTCGATCGAGTAACATGGACGGACAACCGGACGGGGTAGAAGACAGTTCCAATTGAAGAGAGCACCGTGTCGAGTTTGCTCCTAAAAATTGTCCTACTATGATTATGAGGTCGAGAAACAGAATTGGACTGGTGAATCGAGTATAGCACCTACCTGGTCGCACGATTCTGAGTAGAGCGTGTAGTGCGTGGCACTTGGGACGGTAGGTTGGGACATTACTCGCACCACTCTGGCCACGGAACTGAACGGAGCTGCTGTGGCGAGTTCCCTGCTTAAGTTGGACAAGGTACGAAGTAGTGTGAAACCGAAGAAAGTAAGAGTTGAGAGCCTCAAGTTCAAGATGGGTAAGGGCCGACTACTATGGTATGGACACATGAGAAGAATGGAGAAGAATATGATTCCAAGACAAGCATATGAATTAGTGAATGAGAGAAGAAGAGTGGGAAGACCTATAGGTATAGATGGCAGGACCAGGTACAAGCATATGTGGAGGAGAGAGGAGAGTATTGGGCAGTGGTGGGAGATAGAGAGAGATGGTGGGAAGACAGGAAAAAGAGGAGAGAGTTGGTGTTGCAACAAGAGAAAGAAATACATGAAGATCATGTAGTTCAAGAAAATGATGTAGAGCTTGGCAGACGGATACCGATACCTGGGATGCCCAAGATCAATGGTGGAAACACCCCTTTACCCAACTAAAGGCCAGTGCACATACTTTCCGAAGGTTTAAGGTTTATGGTCTAAGAAATGTTTTTCTATAACGTTTCTAGTACGCGCACTACCATTGGTCGGATTTATGAGAGCTCGTTTCTCATTGGCTGGGTTTAATGTTTAAGAGCCAAGAAGTTGAAATATTTTCATCTTTTTAAACCTTAGACCGTAAACCTTAAGAAATCATGTGAACGCGATAACGCATTGGGCATGTTTCAACTTCGGTAAACCTTAGGAAGTTATGTGCACCGACCTCAAATAGATGTTGGAATAAAGAGTAGCGATGGGTATATGATGTTTAACCTTGGCTTTATAGTAGGCAACTATGAAGCTGTTATGTTAGTACTTTAGACAGAAATTAAAAAAGTGACTACACCGGGGATCGAACCCAGGACCTTAACTGTCCGGGATGTGCTCTTACCAACTGAGCTATGCAGCCACCAATTTAAAACTGTTCAATTTTTGGTCTGTTTTGTACATTGTTAATAACATGTGTAGAGCAAATTGCACTGCCTATTAGACTACTTACAAAATTAACGGGAGAATACAAACCATCTCTGTAACCCTAGAGTTGGGATATATGATGTTTACTTTAACCTTGGCTTTATAGTAGGCAACTATGGCGCCATTATGTTAGTACTTTAGACAGGTTCCATCCCCGGTGTAGTCTTTTGTAATTTCTGTCTAAAGTACTAACATAACAGCGTCATAGTCGCCTATTATAAAGCCAAGGTTAAACATCATATATCCCAACTCTAGGGTTACAGTTACAGAGATGGTAATTGTATTCTCCAGTTAATTTCGTATGTAGTCTAATAGGCAGTGCAATCTGCTCTACACATGTTATTAACAATGTACAAAACAGACCAAAAATTAGACAGTTTTAAATTGGTGGCTGCATAGCTCAGTTGGTAAGAGCATAGCCCAGACATTAGTATCTATGGCCCAGACAGCTAAGGTCCCGGGTTCAATCCCCGGTGTATTCACTTTTTAATTTCCGTCTTAAGTACTAATGTATATGTTTTTGGAGATTTTAGTGGCCGATATGAACACATATACTAGGTTTTTCGGTTATAATGTCATGTATATTTTCATTAGGCCAACGTTTCGACGAGATTTCACTTATCTTCTTCAGGATTTCTTTTCAGTGATTTCTGTTGTTTATATTTGTTGTATTTTGTTTTCCCAGTTTTTTCTGTATTTATCAATGTAATGTAGTTTTCGTTTTTTACATTTTAAGTTGTATTGGCTCTGAAGAAGATGAGTGAAATCTCGTCGAAACGTTGGCCTAATGAAAATATACGTGTCATTATAACCGAAAACCTAGTACAAACACATATATATATACATGTTATTTCACAAACTTTCACGGATTGAATATGCAAACATTGTATTTTCGGGTAGTCTGTATGGCTTTATTAGTTCCAACGTTTCGGGCAGTTCTCCCTGCCCATCTTCAAGGAAATTAAAACATAAAACAATATCAAAAACAAACAAAACCTTAGGTACTTCATAACATACACTGCAACTAGATACATAGACAAAACTAAATTGCTTAGAAAACATAGGTACTCATGCAACCCTCGAAAATTCCACTCGCAAGCTCGCAATTTGCGAGTGGAAATTTGCCAGTTGCGAGTCAGTAATAACCTACTCGCAAAAATAATCCACTCGCAAAAATATAAAACTAGGCTTCCTCGCAAAAAACAAAGAACTAGGCCTCCTTGCATAAACCGTCGGTATGTGATTGATACGTGTTGGCAGTGAGATGGGTTCTGCATTAATGAAGAGCGCTTCGAAGATGGTAATAAAAAGTCATAAATAACATTAAAATCTTCGAGTTCGGAGGGCTGCAGAGCCCATTAGCGCGACCTTGGTCGACCAGTCCCTTATTTATCAATGGGGCGACACAGACAACCACCCATTCATTCCACTCCCCTAAAAATACAATGCAGTAGTTTTACGATATTTTTGTGCTTCTGCTTAGGTTATGAACTATTTAGTTGTAAATTAAAAATATATTTTGGGTTGTATGAAGCTTTTGTCGGCGACCTGCTCAAAGGAAAACGTGCGTATTTTCGAGTTTCGAATTTTGTGATCGCGATCGCAAAACTTCGATACGCAGTCTGGCGGGATAAATGTTCCCCATAGCCAAAGGGTGCAGGCTAGCTGTGTCCAGGCTGGGCGCTTACGGGGCTTGCGTGCAGTGAAATAAGTAAAATGGAATTCCCTCCTATAAAAAGCGAGAAAAGTCTATAGAGTATTGTTATGTTCCGTCTGCAGCACATTGACAAACAAAAATATTAACGTATCCTTCCGTCAGTTCCAAAGGAAACCCAATATGTTAGTGTAACTGACGGCTTTGCCAACTCTGTGGTTATACTTATACCAACAGACGAAAGAAATGGGGACGACTATTAGATTTATTTAGTTGTCCTCCCTTGTAAATCAGTTTCTTAACTGAATTAAATAGACGTGAAATAATTTAATTAATCAATAAATACAAATAACATGTCAGAGTGTACATAGGTAATCGTACCGGCGATACCACCTAACATAGGCTAATAGCTTCCGACCCCACAGTACAATGTGGCAGAGTGGTAGCGAGAGTGAGTTCTATGCGAAAGGTCGGCTGTTCAAATCTTCGTTAGGTCGTTATTTTTTAATATCCTATTTAGGACCAAGTTTTTCTGCAAATGATTTCATCACATTCGACCTCGTCGCGGACGCAATTCTACGTCTGAGATAATATGTGTGGCAAGTACTATATAAAGAGAATCACGAGGTTCACACTGTGCCTCCAACGACTGCGACTAGTGCTGAGTGCATTTATTGTAATTAAGTATTAATATTGAACGTATAACATAGAATGAGAGTTACAAACAAAACGGGAAGATGGTCCATGTGTAATGTTGGCCTAGCCGTAGGCCAATGTTCAGCTATTCAGCACTGCTAGCCTTGAACATAAAACACAAATGGGGTCCTAATTATTATTACGATGTGAAATATGTTTACAATGCATTTTTCAAGAGTCTACTAGAAGCAACTTACCGCATACGCATTCATACAGACAGCTGACCAACAAACTCTCACATCACTGTAGGCCTACCACTTTCATCAGTGACCGTACGTCACTATTATTACGGCACGCCTAGAGCCAATCAAATCTTTGACCGAACAAATGATTTGCGCTATAATAACCTTTAGCCCATTATACATCAAAAGTTATTACGGCTGGCCATAGGAATAAACACTGCCTTGATTATCACCTTGCTTTAAAAATCCGGTAAAGGTGTGTAAATTGGAAGCTAACGCAATTGAATGTAGGCATTGGCATAGCCCCAGCATTTTTAACAATTATCTTGGACACGTTCCACAATCCCGCACGTTACTAAACTACACTATTTATTATCTCCTCGCCTTCTTTTATATTTCTAGTCGATTCACATCCATCTACGTATTTGAAAATAATTATAAATCTCAATCTTAAGTTTGACGTTTCTCCATCTACTACCCTTGTATTTACTTCCCTTGCACCCGTTGCTGCGGCCATGTTGGAAAATGACGTCACCGGCATTTAACCTTGAGACCGCGAATAAAGCATCTTGAATGAATTACAAGCAATATCTGGATGCGCAAAGAAAGTCTTATTTCTACCCTCAAGTTTAAGTTTTGCACACTGTCAGTTTTAGTGTGTTCAAAGCTCTGGAAGAAGCGAACGGTTGTCGGAGTTAGTATCTTTGGTTGTCGGACCCGGGAGATCGCGTGCGCTCGTTTACGTTGACGCTTTCCATTAGATATGTTTATGTTTTAATTAGTTTTGTCGAGTGTTCAGTGAAATAAACATTCAACAGTGTGCTTTTACAATGAAACAGTCGAACATATTTTCCTTTTTAAAAAGAGTGTTAGTGACCGCGAAATAATTAGGCCTAATCAGGTGGAACAATCAGTGCCCAGCACTTCTACATCTCTACAGGCCGAGACCGGTACCAGTGCGGGTGAGAGTGAGACGCGTAGTGTAGAACTTGACATTTCGAATTCGATAGCTGATAGTAGTAAGACAAACAAGAAACAAGGTGGATTTTTGCCTCAATGGCGAAGAGACTTCGTGTGGCTTAATTTTAATATTGAGAAGGAGTTGGCCACATGCAGTGTGTGTACCCAAAATGTAAAACTCGCTACCGAGAAGTGGGTCGTTGGTTTTCCTGGCCCTTATAAAAAAGAAACTTTTGTTTGGCATGCAAAAAGTAAAATGCACTGTGACAGTGTTAAATACAACACAGTTTCACAAAACCCGGCTAAATCAGAGTTAGCAAAATGCGTGCGGAAAATGGAAAAGTCTATGTTTCAGCACCTTACTCACTTATTTCACATTGCGTATTTCATTGGCACAAATGAAAAACCATTCACCGACTTCCCTCGCCAAGTGACATTAGCTCGCAGATTAAATGTTGAACTAAAAGACCAGTACATCAGTGACAAAGCGTGCCATTCATTTATAGAATTTTTATGCATTAGACTTGCTCGAGACAGTGGTTGAAAATGTGAAAGTGTCCCCATACTTCAGCATCCTAATAGATGGTTCAACAGATAGGGCTGGCGATGATAATGCCGATGTGTATGTACGATACATACACAAAGGAGAAATAAAAGAAGATTTATTGGGTTTAGTGGTGTTAGAGAGTGGGACCGCCGCGTCATATTACGCAGCACTAACTGACTTCTTAGATTCCACTACCATTGATTGGCGCCGAGCCAATTATATGTTGAGCCTCGGTACCGACGGAGCGTCTTCGATGGTAGGCCATAAATCAGGCCTGATAACATTGTTGCAACAGAGCGATGTGCCACACTGCATCAGCATACACTGTGTTGCACACCGTTTGCAGCTTGCTATCCTTGATGCCACCTCGAAACTTGATTACTTAATCGAATTCGACAAAGTTGTAAAACGCGTGTTTCATTTTTACCGCGGTTCGAACAAAAGACTTCAAAGTTTACGTAAAACAGCACGTGTTATGGAAGTGGAGATAGTAAAGCTGCGTGACATCCATTCAATACGATGGGTGTCAAGTAAAAGCGACGCAATACGGGCTTTAAACAGGAACTTGGTTGCTGTCATTGTCAACCTAGAGTCTCTCGCCTCTGATTCATCCGTTGCTGGGAGTGGTCAGGCAAAGGGTATTGTAAAGAGCATGCAAAGTTTGAAGTTTGCGAAAACTCTTCACTTCATGATGGATCTGTACTCGGTGCTTGACCCCCTGTGTAAATTATTACAACAAAAAGAACTCGTGTTGTCCCAAATCAGAAACAAAATCACAATTGCGGTAGACTCCCTCGAAGCTCTAATAAATAACGAGGGCCAGGAAGTAAAATGTTTTTTATCTAAACTCGTTTACAACCGCGATCAGGTTAGTTACAACGGACTTAACCTGAAACACGTGATCAAGGGTGAAGAACAATACCAGCTACTGCGCAAAACCATTTTACAGAACACATGTAAATATTTACGCGAGAGGCTTGAGTCGACCGACAATGTTGTAGGCATGAATTGTCATATTCTCGATCCCATGCAGCATCCTGACAATGAAACGTTTCAATCATATGGAAATGAAGAGATCGTTACACTTGCTCGACACTTTAATGTTATTGACAATGAAAACTCACATCAATTGATATCTGAATGGATGGAGTTTAAGTATACGACGCGCGGTCTCGGCCTACAGATACAAGGTTATTTGAAGAGATTGCATGAGTACCCAACACGATTTGTGTTATTACGTCAAGTAATCGAAGCAACAACTTGTGTTGCCGTCTCAACTGCGTCGTGCGAACGAGGGTTCAGTTTTGTGAACAGGATTAAATCAAACAAAGATTAGCCCTTGACACTTCCACCCTCCGTGACCTTTTACAACTAGCTGTAAACGGACCACCCGCCGAGGTCTACGATCCCAGTCGGGCCATAGACAAGTGGTATTTCACGGCTCCAGGGAAACGTCATGTGGGTGGGCACAAGCGCAAGCTGGCGGTAGCCGATTTATAGGTAAGCCCTATTATTATCCTGCACTATTCATTTACAGTATTCTCAACAAGCAAATATGAAAACTCAATTGTAAATAGTTCATCTGAATTGATTTTATTTGGCAGACGCGAGACGTCAGTTCCCGGGCCTACTTTTACGCGGACGTAGGAATTTAATCTAATCAAATTTAATTTAAACAGTTACAAATATATGCAACTTTGGCATTATATTTCACAGTTGTTTTATACCTAAATTTCGCCTCAAAACGCGTTCTAGGGCCATCTTCTTTGTTCTAAACTCAAAAAAAATTTCGCCTATAATTTGCCTCCGCAGCTGGGGCTTCGCCCCAGACCCCAGCTGCCCACGCAACCTAGTTGCGAGTGCAAATTCGTATTTGCGAGTGACTTGTAGGTGGAATTTTAGAGGGTTGTACTCATGACAAAATATACATCCAGAGATTTAAAAAACTGTGAAGACATCAACACACCCTATTACTTTTTTAGCAATTTAGTTTTGTCTATGTATCTAGTTGCAGTGTATGTAATGAAGTAAGGAGTAACATGAACACTGCTAAAAGCGGTATTTAGTATTTGCAAGGACTGCACTCATTCACTGGTCAGAACCAACTGGAGCCATTGGTTGTAGTTGGAAGTTGAAGCAGTTAGTTTACGCAGATCCTAGGCAGATGTAACGAGCCAATTGCACGCACTCACCTGCTGAGTTCTCGCGTGAAATTGTTTTTACCGTGCTATCACTGTTCAGTGTGAATGAAGTTTCATTTACAATTATAATGAAAAATGATAAAATGTCAAATGAGTAGGCTGTACTGCAGGTCAATTATCTTAAAGCTGATTACACGGCAATATGTCAATAAAAATGGAAAATGTTGCAAAACAATTTTTTTTTGTTAGGTCATAGGTAAGCTTTACAATTTTTTATGATACCCATAATGCCATACAACATTTCAAAAGTTGAAGCCACTATAGACATAGACTATATATCACAGAGCTCGGAAACGGTATAGGCAAATTAGTTCGGGTAGAAACGGTTTATAGAATAAGGTGTAATCACCATAAGCAGAAACACTTTGGCCAAAATGATTCAATAATTTGTAAAACGCCAGCCATGTTGAAAATTAGAGCCGCTTTTTACATAAATATCATCATCTCTTGGAAGTTCTATTAGAAGCTCTATTTCAACCTCACTCCACAAAGTACGATCGGCCATCATAAAAAATTAAGTTAATTATTAATATATGCTTATAAAGTGACATACATTTCTTGTAGCTTCGGATCTCAATTCCAAAGTCGAACTTAAGTCAAAAGTCGAACTCTTGGATGGACATATCGCGTTCTCATTTCCCTGAAACGGTTAAAAGTGTACATCAACCACTGATCTATCGATTTGAGTTTTCCCACTTCCACTACTTCAGAAAGTGATTTGGAACTGAAGTGTTTTGGGCCAAAACCGACAGGTACAGTATATCAACAACTTCAAACCGTTTCATCCCGAACCGATTTGCCTAAACCGTTTCCGAGCTCTGTGATACGTAGTCATTGATAATAATATCTACCAGTATAGGCTTATTAATTAGCATACACACAAACCAGAATCTTAAGTGCCATAAAACTTTATGGACAAGGATTGTTATTGGAAAGTTACAAGTCAGTGGTTTCACTAGATGACTTATTGCAATTGCAATTAGGTAAGTTGCAAGTTATAATTAATTCATACTACCTACTACATAATATGAATACACCAAGGGTTTATTCAAGCAACTTCAAAAACAAAATACAAAATTTCTCCCAACAATTTGACAACAGTATTGTTTCATAGCTATACATATTATGTTTGAGATAGGATTCCATTTTATTTTAGTTTGATACCAAAACTAACCGTATTGACTCAATTGCAAGCCAATACTACCAAATACAAGCCGACCAAGTTCATCTAAGAAAAAAAGATCAGCATGTAAATAAATACCCTCATTTGTCATCAATTCAAAGCCAAGGATTCCTTTTTGTACTGCAAAAATGTGTCAAAAAAGGTAAGCTTGCAATCACGTATATATACGGTACTATATTAAATAAGTGTTTATAAATCTGATTTGAGGATTACTATAATCTATAACATTACTACACTACTATCCATGGTCCTTTCTCAGATTGAAATTACTATAATTAATAAGAATGGACTTATAAGTTATAACTTAAATAGATACAATAGTAGTACTACTTGCTAAAAAAAAAAAAAAAATAAAAAAAATTGCTAAAAATTGTGCAAAAACAAAATAAACTTGTTCAAAGCACTTCACATAACTGTCACCAGGCACCATCAAAGCCAGTACAGTAGCCCATCAATAATTGGTTAACACTACTAAGCCATACCGTATTTGTTCAATTACAAGCCGACACCGAATGCAAGCCGACCCCTGATTAAAAGTACATCTAACAAAAAAGTGTAGCATTTACATACTCATAAGTTTGCCATCGATTCCAAGCCGGGGTGCAACTTTGTACTGCAAAATTGTGTCAGAAAAGATAGGCTTGCAATTGGGTAAATACGGTATTTGCTTTTAGTGTCGCTGATGATTAGATGAGGGAGTGCAGCGACTGAGGATTACAATTCAAGAAATATGGCACTTTGGTGATTCTGTGAGTGTGTGTGTACTATAAAAATCAGCCGAATCGCTGGAGAGATTGAGCTGAAATTTTAAACAGACATCCGGTATGAGTTTACTGAGAGCTTCTAAAAAAATTAGAAAAATCCGTTACAATTTAAACCTACAAGAAATAATACATTGAAAAATAGGCTGCATATGAATAGGATTTAATTTAACGACAATTGTTTTGTTCTTGGAGAAATCTTTTTATTTTTTATTTGGTAGGCTGTGAATGCATATGCAATGACCAAGGTGATCTAACATGCTCAAGGTTCCCCTAAATTCTGTTAGGAGATTGAGTAAACCTTGCAATCATAACACAATTTCATACTGGCTGTTTTCCATAGTATTGTTTGCATTTCAAAACATGTTCTTCACTTTTTTTAAATACAATCAATAAATCTTTCCCCACAAGGGGTTTGAACCCAGGTCTTCCACATTTCTGGTATAGGGAGCCTTAGACAACTAGACTAGGAAAATGCCAAAGTCGTTGTCAGACACGTGAGCGAGTCATGTGTTGAGTACCCGGGAACATTTGCATTTAAGTTGATTGATATATATAAATATAAATTATAAGGTTTTGAGTTTAGTTGGTATAATCATCAGTAACCCTCACTTTTCACAATAACCTCTCTGTGAATGTCCCCTTCTGTGAGCCACCTGGTCTCTTTCAGGGCTAATACTAAAATTTTAATATGTATTTGAAGTTCTTAAATAAAATACATAAATTGAACTGAGAAGGGTGCATTAACTGTGGGTCTAAGAACATAAAGTGCCACTCTAGCCTATGATAGGCTAGGGAGGAAAGAAAGATCCATGCTGACTTGATCCAGCCTTAGGTAGGGGGTTGAAAGTGAATTTTACCGGGTACTCAACACATGGCTCACTCACTCGTCTAACAACGACTTTGGTGTTTTCCTAGTAAATAAATATGTAGAGGTTAAGAGTAACTGACCAGCTCCTATATTCTGGAATACGATTTGACTTATTCATTTCTAAATTATTAAACATAACTATTAGGCCTAGTAGTATGGTACTTACAGCCAAAGTGCTAAAATAATGTATGATACGTATGAATATGATACATATGATTCACTGAAGTCAATATAGTTAACATTGTCTATCGGCCAACCACGTACTAGTATTTTCTTTATTACATCCGCTTGAGTAAAATATGTAAAAACTAAATATACTATAAGATTATCGTGTGACAGAGAATCAGAAAAATACTTTCACACCTTAAGGAGAGAACCTTGATAAAGGCTTGCAGTAAGTTTCCAGGATGTAGGAATTTCAGGATTACAGTATATTCATCATCCTCATTACGGTTTATAATCTAGGACAACAGTTATTAAATTCGTCAATGAGCAAGTTTCCGAATCTGGGTAAATGCATTTGAACAACCAAGAGCTATGCCCTACCTTGTGTTCTTCCCAGGCCCTTACTGCAGCTTGACTTTAAATTCAAATAGTAGATTTATTAAATATCAAAGTTAAATACTACTTTTTGTCAAACTTGCCTTTAAAAAAAAGGTAATAAGTAGGCCTACATATTACAATTTAGAATATTTTTCATGTAAACAACCAAATGTACGGTAATTACAATTAAACTAGAATATGTACAAACTCTAAACACAAAACCAATGACATAAAGCAACCTAAAAGGGTCTTCAAAGCATATATAAAAGTAACAAAATGTACTAATCAAGAAAAAGAAAATGGGGGTTAAGCCCGTGAATCCTACTTTTATGTGCCAACCTCTAAACCAAACCACACTACCCGGCAATGTTTAAAAAAATATATACTCGGTGAAACTTTCTGGGGTGATCACTGGCCCTACCAAAGTAAGTAGTAGTAGGACTACTTTGTATTATTTTAATTTATAATAAATATGTACTACTAATACAGTACAGTATTTATTTATAACCCTGCATCCTATGACTATGAGGCCTTAACACAATGAAATAGATTCAAACGTAATACAGGCATGTACTAAAAAAGTGATTTTAATGACTAAGGCCCTAAAGAAATCAATTTTTATGTTTTAAGTAGGCCTAGTGTTCTAGCAAATTGATATACTAATATGGTGTTTTTTTTTTAAGAAAAAAGAAAGAAATTATTGGATGAGCGAAGCGAAGACTTCAATTTCACCGACCCCCCAAAAAATTTATCTTGGGTGTTTTTTTTTTTCTGTCTGTTTGTTCGCTCTCTACCGGGCAAACGGCATATGCGATCTTGATGAAAATTTGAGGGGACCTTTGAAATCTCTGAACTTAGACTTGCTACGTTTTTGGGTACAATCGAAGAAATATTTATCATGAATATCGTACTTTTACGATTTTTTCGATTTTTAGTGCGATATTTTTGTGACATTTGGGCCGATTCTGACCAAACGGGTGGGGCTACAACATTCATATTTCATATGGACATTAAGGTAATGGTGATGTATTGCTTTCTGAAAGAAAAAGTTAGCCAGAATCCATAGAATAAAGGTTTTAATATGAGTTTTTTTAGGTTTATAATAATGATTAACAAGTAACAATAGAAACTTGACAACAATCACCTACAATGCATTCAAAAAGCACTTGCAAAGGAAAAGTGGTCCTACGCAAACTAAAAACTTACAAAAAAGCTCATCCATCAACGCGGCGGGACTTAAGCGTTTTCCTAGTATGTAAAAAATTATATTATCTGATCAATTATCATTAAATCATCATAACTCAATGACGCAATAAGGTATCATTTTCGAGGGTAGAAGGGCAGTTATGGTACTAGTAGTGTAGACTGGTACAGCAACAAAGATCCAAGAAGCTAGCTTTATGTTTACCCAAAGTTTGGCTCTTGTGTCATGCTTGACTAATTGTAGGTACATTAGGTATTTGATCATTGAGACCTAAAATCGACTTGGGAGTCAAATCCCCAGGGGCCCAAGGGCAAAAAAATTATTGTACACTTATTATTTTGGAAGTCTATCGACTTGGGAGTCAAATCCCCAGGGGCCTAAGGGCAAAAAAATTATAGTACGGTTATTATTTTGGAAGTCTATTTCTGCGGAGTTGGTGACACGCACCGTTATTCCAGCGATCTATTTGAGCAAAGCCCATAATGTCTTCCGCCCGCTGCACGTCATGGAACGATGCATTGCGCAAAGTTGCATTGTTGTTTGACGAATGTACTGTCTGCCGTTGTGTGCGATTGGCGTCTGGTGGGGACAGGGAAGGGGCATTAGACACGTGGTTCACCACTCTCCCCACGACGCTCATATGTTAAAATTGTCAAGTACCGTAATGAATTGATGCCTATTCCAGACAGGAATCAATTCCTCCGAAATCCGCCGAAAAGTGGAAAACACAACATTAACCAAACTTAACCTAAAAACGACTGTGAAATGTAAAAAATGCCCAGCCAGCCTTAGCTTCTTTTTTGCAGTACTGACCATGGTTGGGCCAGTGATGTCATTACAAAGTGACTCCTGATTGGCAGGTTTCAACAAACATTTGACGAAAAATAGGACGTGCTCTAAACTAAATGGGATGAATCAAACCCTTTGTTCATGGCCTTAGACAAATTAATTTCAATAATTTGACCATCTAAACGGTACCATTGAAGGAAAAACCATTGAATCAAACCATTGAATTCAATTGCTTGAACGAAACATTGAACCATCTAATTCAGGCTTTAGGCAATCATTTCTTGTTGATTCATTTTCATTCACCCAGTAAATTAAATTTTTGATTCATTTTACAATTTTAATGTACGCTCTACTACAATTTAAATATGTTTAGGGGTGTGCGAGTACTCAAAACGTCGAGTAGTTTGGACTCGACTCAAACGAGTTTTTTTTACGAGATTCAAGTTTTCCCGCCAACTTATTTGGATTCGCGCGCACGTGGTTTACGACATTCGCGGCGTGCATTTCGGCAAATACAAGCACAAAGTGATGTTAATCTCGTGATACAAGTCGTTAAAAAATAATCACGCCAACTAATTTGGAAGAAAATACATCTAGGAAGCCTCCAATGTTAAGTATCTGCCGTAATTTTACAAGCTGAAGAAAGAGAATGTAGTACAAAATCATCAACACGTTCGTCCGACCGCCGTCAGTTGATAGTTGATACAGCCATGGGAAGATCGCGATCTACCTATTACGCCTCCCCCTCCCCCACCCCCGTCAAACCCTGCTTCTAGAATTTAGACCACCCGCAGAGCTCGAATTTAATAATTATTGCATCTTCTTTGAGACATATGGTGCCCATCTCCGAGCTACGTGTGTGTAATAACTAATAATCAATTCCAAATATTTTATTACCGAAAACAACAGCTGTGATAGTTTTCCCGGGTGTCTAGCATATTTTTATCTTGCGACTGTATTATAATGACATGGCTCCAGTAGCAGCATGTAATCTTGTAGATAAGATAAGACCGGCGCTATACTGTGGTCGCAGCGATGTTTCAAGGTCACCACGTCACGTGACTCCCCACCCCACTTCCCGCCTGTCACAGTAACTGGTCGGTTGTGCAAGCGCTCTACATGTCAGCTTATCAGAGCACTGGAAGGCAAGCAAGCAAGGTCCCAGAGCTCGACGCTTCCAGTGTTTATTTATACTCCATACCGATAATGAAAATTACATGTTGACACTTGACAGTAGATTACGCGTTGGACTGCAGTGGCATAGTATACAAGAATAGTAATATGAGGTTTCATTTGGCGCTATTAAGGTGCCCTGTTTTTCCTCTACCAATATTTATTCCTTTCCTGCATCTGTTGATTATATCCAATGCACTGTCTAGGCCTACTCAAAACTCATGCTTTTTTGCTTTTTACTACTCGAACTTGTGAGTTTTTACTACTCGAACTCGACTCGAATTGAAAAAGTGCTACTCGCAACCCCTATGTTATTTATCATGAATAAATATTGTTGTATTGTAGACCTACACTGTTGTTAAGACATAACTATTTAGAAATTTGTTCAATCAGGAATACCCGTTTCTTATTTTGTGTCTTTAGGAAAATTTATAATGATGTATATACATTTAAAATAATGCATCAATTTTGGTTGAATGCCTAGGTAGATCTTTGTTGTGATTTCAAGTGAGGATAGCACAAATAGTGAACTTAGCACCCTACTTCTACTACAATAGTGAGTACTGTGTTATGAAGCCTTGGGCCACCATAAAAAATCAGTGGTATATTTATCCAATTGCACCTGCAAAACCTTTCCATTTTATGTATTATTTTATTCTACTATGTACAGTGTAGGGTACATAAGAAAGCAGTTGGTTTGAGATACCTGTGTTTCCACTACCATATTGAATTTAAGTCTTGCCCACATAATTCAATTCTCATCATATAGGGGTGTGGCATCGCCACCTATAGAGCTCTCGATCATCGAGTGGGGACTCGTGATGGTGCGAGGAGTGGAACGAGCACTGCCGCTCCTTGGAGACTTGGCACTGTTGGGTGTGCCAAATGGTGGATGGCCGCTGCTCGACCGGCCCATGAACATGTTGCTATTGCTGCGCGGGGTCGAGCGACCTGGCTCGTCGTAGCGCGGAGTCATCTTGCGCAGGTCATCAAACCGAGGAGTCGAACTACCGCTGCAACACAACAAGCCAACAACCATGTACATAAGCCTAGTAATTAAATTATTAAATTGAAACTTTAACCTAGATCACACAATACTACTTATAAAAGAATAGGGGTGTGAGAATAGCCTAGGGCGTACTCGATTTCCCTCACTTTCATACGCTTGACAACTGGTCGAGTATGATTTTCAGCTTGATTCATGAAAAGCTGATCCATACACATCGTCATAACCACATAATCTGTGCCACTGAGCATTTATTTTAGTTTTAAAATACCTGGGCCCCAATTAGCAGAGTTAGGTGGTATAAGTGCGGTATAACTCCAAATCGAATTCATGAAGACTTATCCCGCCTCGACCGGGGATAATAAAATACGTAAATAGATGGCGGACATTTTGAATTTTGTGTCTATGTATAAAAAAAAGAAGAAAAGTTGTCATTACTCTCATAAGACAAAACAGAATCCTTCCCCGCCTACGCCCAGACGTAGAAAATTATTTAAAATACAACAGTGTAGGCCTAAAGTTCCCTTAGGCTATATAGGACTAGATATAAACTAACATGACATGTTTGACAAGCCCTAGGCCTCTCCTAGCCAACCCTAGGCCTGCACGACCTTGTTTTGACACATATCACGTACAAATAACTAGTTTTGATTAATAAAAGCCTAATGTAGATAAACATTAGTATGATAGTCCTAGGTTATCTAGGGCGACAGTCGTTCGCCCGCAGCCAAGCGCACGCGACTGCTTAACGACTACATCGACCTGTATACTCATTTCATTTTTCATTTCATTTCATTTTATTATCTTGTTTTGTATAACTAATACTAGCATATAATGTTACAATGTTATGACAAGATAAGATAAACAAGTTATAAACATTATATTATAAGCTAGCTAGCTATTAAACACGTCTTTTCAAAAGACTAAGACTTGAATATTAGGATGTATAGAAAAAACTAAAACTAATTTACATTAATTACAAAATACACTTTTACAACAATACAATAATACACAATAAAAATATATACTTTTACACCAATAGAAGATCGGCTACTAGATAATATAAGTCTAGGCATCTATGCAAAATAAATTGTATTTTCAAGACATATTATTATTGTCCGCCAAGAACTCCTCAATATCGTAATATTCTTTTTCAACAAGAAATGTCCTAAGATCCTTTTTAAATGTATCAGTTGGTTTGTTTTTGATAATGGCAGGTAGCTTATTAAAAAGGATTATTCCTGCATATGTGGGGCTTTTCTCATATACAGCCAGCCTATGGGATGTCACAAATATATCATTTTTCCTCCTAGTATTGTAATTATGAATATTGATGTTTTTTTTTAATCTTCCCTATGATTAATTAAAAATAATATTACTTTGTAAATATAGAGGCATGCAAGAGTAAGAATATTCAATGTTTTGAAATGTCCTCTACATGTATCCCCTTTCTTAATTTTATCTAGTATTCTTAAAGCTTTTTTTTGCATGACAAAGATCTTATGAAAATTGTTTTTTGATGTATTACCCCACGCTATTAACCCATAGCTCAAATGTGACTCAATCAGGGCATAGTACACTACTAACAGCAAACTTCTATCTGCATATATTTTCATTTTACGTAAGACATATATATCGGAGCTTATTTTATTTGCTACATAATCAGTGTGGATGTCCCACGATAAGCACTTGTCAATATACAGTCCTAAGAACTTTGCTGTGTCTATTTGTTCAATAGGAAGGTCTTCATCACATAACCTGATACAAATATTTTGATCTTCCATATTTTTCCTTGGGAATATCATACATTTAGTTTTCTTATTATTCATTATTAGGTTATTTGGTTGCAGCCACTGCGCCACTTCGTTAAAACTGATAAAAGCGGTCTTTTCTAATGTTTCTATAAGTGCATGAGCAAGGGTGGTGGTTGCATCATCTGCATACAGAAGCATATCCCCTTCACTTATTGCACATGGCATGTCATTTATTAGTATATTGAAAAACAAAGGCCCTAGTATTGATCCTTGTGATACTCCCAGTTTAATATATTTCCTCTCAGATTTAGTTTTTTTGTTCAAATGGTCAGAAATTTCTACATATTGCGTCCTTCCATGTAGATACGAAAATATCCATTGCAGAGCATTTCCCTTAATTCCATATGAAAACAGTTTACTTATTAATGTATTATACTCCACACAGTCAAAAGCTTTTGAAAGATCCATATAAATGGCTACTGGTGTTTTTTTCTGATCAAGCGCTGTTACAACATTGTCAATGAAGGCAGCAAGAGCTGTTTCAGTTGATCTCTTTTCTCTGAATCCATGTTGTTCTTTTGCTATTATCTCATTTGCCTCTTAAGTATTCGGACAATCTATTATACATTACTCTTTCAAACACCTTTGAAAAAGCATTAAGTATTAGTATTAGTATTAGTATTAGTACTCCTATCTGAGTTGGGAGGTTATCAGATATCTGCACTTGCCGCCCCGACAGATTTACAATATTGAAACTCGGTATATGACCTGATAGTGATATGTGTCCATGACCTACAAAAAAAAAAATCAGCCCCATCCGATAACCCGTTCTGTGTTAAAAAGGGCCTTTACATAGTTGAAAACCTTCCGGCTGGCTAGCTGGGTGGTTGGGGGATTCTGACGGAGAGGAATAAGAGCCTACAGAGAAAACGGTACATCTTAGAACTATGAAACTTGGACCACACTTAGATGTACCTCAGACGCAGATACTTATGCTTTCAAAACCAAAATCGGGTAACAGGGACCGGAGAAAATCAAAATTTTGGATCACAATCAAAACACGTAATTACTAAGGCATGGTAATTTGTACAAACTTGAAATGAAACATACTCTTAACCAACTGCTAAACTCAAAAAATATATTTCATTCAGGCTAGCTAGTTATGAATTTAGAAATTAACAGAAACATTATTGGGTCCACCATTGACCCCCAAAAAATTGTCAAACTTGGTATTTTTCGAGCTAGGTCCCATCGGCAAAAATCTCCCATAAGAAATAACATGGGGACGATCTTTATGCCCCGTGACCTTGGAGGATTGTGATCCAAAAAAATATTGGCCTTTAATGACGTACTCTACAGCCTTTTCTGTAAATCCTCTATATTTTGTTTTGTAATTTGGGCAAGTGTTTCAGTCAAAATATACAGTTTACTAGGAAGTGGTGTAGTTTTGGAATGCATATTTTTGGTGTTTTTGAGAGTATATTTGTGCCCAGTTTCAAGAAACCATGTTACAAAGGGCTATTTTAGATTGGTATGATGCTCTAGTATCTATGTGGAACAAAAATTATGCAGGTTAAAGCTGATTTAAGAAATTTTGCAAAACGCCAATTTTCGCTATTTTCTGGATTTAAAAAAATGGAAAATTCATATAATTGATGTGGATATTGATTGGATTGATTGGATATTGCTTAACGTCTCATATTTTATGCAACTTGGCTAATCGAGACGAAGGGAGGGACGTAAGGGATGACGCGGGGGGACAAGGGATGGATAGGCCTGTGCTGGTCAGAACCAGCCACAAGCGTATGGGGAGGGCAGGGGTTCCCCCACGTCGTGGTCGTCTCCGTCCGTGTCATCATCCGTCCATGTTGTCATTGTCGTCGCCGTCGGGGAGGTAGTCAAAGGGAAGGGGAAAGTCCCCGACGACGACCTAGAGCTCGCCATTAGTTTCAGGGAGAAAAACACCCCTTATTACGGGCCAAACCACGAGAAGGTTGCGAGTTGGAATTTGATAGCCGCCCCCCCCCCCCCAAAAAAAAAAAATCACAGTTACAAGATATAATTTTTTAAATGGTCATTTTAGTGTAGTAATATGCTATAGATTATGCGATAAAAAATATTTTTTTGGGTTTATAGCCCCTTTAACCATTAGGACTATACATATCTAGCGTCCAAAACACAAAGGGCAAAATTTGGGGGGACCGAGTGCCTTTTGCTTTCAAAATCAAAATCTGATAACAGGAACCGGAAAAAATTAAACTTTTGGAATCAAAACACATAATTACTAAGGCATGGTAATTTGTAAAACTTGAATTAAACATGCACTTTACCATTATAAATTTTTATTCACCTAAATATTCATGCAATTTTCGTAACAAGACGACATTAACCATAGCAAATTTAATAAAAAGCATTGTATATTGCCAACTACAGATTGTAAACAAAAACAAAAGATGTAGCTTTTGTTTCTAGACAATCTGTTTTGAAAGGCACTGTATCCACTGCTTGCTTCATGTATCATGACAAATTTTGTTATTTGCTTCACCCGAAATATTGATATCTAGTTACGTATTTAGAAAGTGAATCAAACTCCGTCTAAGCCGTACATCCGAGCAATTTAGATGGAAAATTACATTTGAAATTTCCTGCTTTCTTTGAATTATCGTTTACAAGTATTTCACACCTTTATATGAAACAAACAACAAAAATATGTGATATCCTCTCAAATACAAAAATTTGTAAAAAAAAAAAAAACAACAGCCAAGCTCTCCTCCAAAAGTCTTCGGCTGTGAATGCTGTGAGATATAGAAGTTGAGCCAAGCATTTCTTTCTTTCTCCCTAGTTTCGCATTGAAAAGAAGTAAGATCATTTCGCCTGTTGACGAGCGCCAAGCCAACAATTTTCGTGGTAAAAAAAAAAAGTTTAAACTCAAAATCCTAAAATAAATTACTTAGCCATTGACTTTTTAGAGTTCTCGTAACAAACCAAATTCAATGGCCAAAACAAAAGACTGTACAAATTTTTAGTGTTCTTTTGATAATTTGCTGATTTAGATGGCTGTGGAAGGCAGTGAAAAATAACATTTGTTGTGTTTGTCGTTGCATTGGAAATTTTTTATTGGATGCGAGTTGCCTAGACTAACCAGTCCTTATCCCGCCTTATACCACCCCAGGGCCCCGATTCATGTACATTTTTATCCCGGTATAAGCAGAGTTAGGTGGTATAAGTGCGGTATAACTCCGAATCCAATTCATGAAGACTTATCTTGCCTCGCACGGGGATAAGAAAATATGTAAACAGATGGCGGACATTTTAAATTTTGCGTCTATGTGTAAAACGAGAAAAGTTACCATTACTCTCATAAAACAAATCAGAAACCATCTCGGGCCTAGGCCCAGATGTAGAAAATTATTCATAATACAACAGTGTAGGCCTAAAGTTCGATTAGGCTATAGGACTAGGTAAAATTAATAGTAACATAACACGTTTGACAAGCCCTTGGCCTCTCCTAGGCAACCCTAGGCCTGCACGACCTTGTTTTGACACACATCCCGCACAAATAACTAGTTTTGATTACTAAAAGCCTTATGCAGATGAACAATAGTATGATAGTCCTAGGCTATTCCAAAATTTACGGCAATAATACGCATTTTCTTTTCTTTTAATGATCTCACGCAATCTTTTGTCAATAAATAAAAATGTAAAACAAAAGACGGTGCAAATTTTTAGTGTTCTTTTGCAAATCTGCTGATTTACATGGCTGTGGAATGCAGTGGAAAAAACATTTGTTGTACTTGTTGTTGGATTGAAAATTTCTGATTGGATGAGAGTTGCTCAGACTTAACCAGGCCTTATCCTGCCATGTCCTGCATTATACCGTCCTTATACCACTTATACCCGGGATAAATGTACATGAATCGGGGCCCAGGGGACCTGGCGGATCAGTCACCGAATGTGAACAGTTGAATCGCAGTCCATTTGTCACATTTTTCAAAATTACAGCATGAAAGAGAACTTAGAAGTGTGTATAATTATTATTATTTCCAACTGGGGAGAAATGGGTTTTATAAATTATAGGGATGTGCGGGTAGTGGTTTTTGAACTCGGGTCGGGCTCGGGTAATTGAAGTACCCTCGGGTCGGGCTCGGGTAGTGAAATTTTTTTTTATTTGTGAATTCATTTTAAAAAAAAATTCCTACAAAACAGTTTTGCATTGGTTGCAGGTAGCCACTCTGGGCTGTGTTGACACAAAGTACTTCCAAATCGGCGTCTTATGAACTTTTGCTTGAGTAGGCCTAGGCCTAGTACAGTGAAACCCCGCTATTATCTTTTTCCTGCATCAATCGTTCGTTATTCTCGGAAATAATATCGTAACAATCGTTTTCTAATATTTCCGATACGAAAACCCCAAGAAAAACCGATGCGATCGCGTATTTTTCTCTTCCGGCCGACGAAATCATGCGTTTGTTTGTACCAGCCATGCATCTGACGAAATCGCGCGTTTGCACCAGCCTTTCGGTCTGACTCCGCCCAACGCTCTGCTGCGCGCAACGATGAGCACTAGATTAGATCGGACTTCTAGATGAATTGCAACTTTGTTCTAGGCCTGCCGCCTCGCCTCCTAGGCATTAGACGATGTTTATTAGCGTTGTTTCTTTTTCACCATTCGCCCACGTACGTAATATTCAACTTGCTTTATGCCGTTATTAGCGTTGAATAACCAGAAGACGAGTAATGACGGTCAGTAGGGCCTATTACTCCAGCGGGGACAGCGCCGGAAGAGCCAAGGACACAGCATCATAGCATAGCCGCGCCCACGTCGTAGCGATTGGTCCGCTCCGACGTCAGCTGTTCGTTTGGCGTGTGAGCGGGAGGTTTAAAAGGAGCAGATTGGCGTGTTTCTTTATTACTTCTACCCGACCCGACTTTTTCGGGTAGGAATTGACGGCCCGACCCGAGGTCGGGTAATTTTACCTACCCGAAAATTACCCGTTTTTCGGGTACCCGCACATCCCTAATAAATTATATCATTTCATGTTGAAAGAAAAATGTACAAGACTTAGAGGTAGGCTCTTACTAGCTTGGCAGAGTCGATAAAGAAGTTTCCCCGTTGGGGAGGTCCTCCAACTCCCTATAAAAATAACTAGGAAAACGTCAAAGTCATTAAACGAGTGAGTGAGCCATGTGTTGAGTACCCGGTAACATTCCTTTTATTCCCCCGTCCTTAGGCCTCCCTAGTCTATCATAGGCTAGAGTGGCGCATTATGGCCTTATAGTTGACGCGCCCTTATACCAACTAACTTTAAAAACCTATTATTTATACTAATATAATTATCAAACTTAAATGCAAATGTTTTCGGGTACTCAACACATGATTCGCTCACTCGTCTAACAACGACTTTGGCGTTTTGGCTAAGGCGCCGTTATATCCGCAATGTGGGACACCTGGGTTCAATCCCCTGGTCGGGAAGATTTTGCAATTTCTGGATTGTATTTTTAAAATGTTTTGAATTGCATATAACGCAGTGTAGTCTATCATCTGTGACAATACTATTGAAAACATAGCCAGTACGAAATACATGTAAATATTGCAAGGTTTACTCAATCTCAGAGCGGAATTTGGGGGTCCTTGTGCGTGCAAGATTCGATAAACATAAACTTTGGGCACTGCATTTCACAGCCAGTCAAGAATAACAAATAAAAAATATTTTGTTAAAAACAAAACCATTGTTGTTAAAATAATTCCTACACATTAGCAGCCTCTTTCTCAATTTGTTATTAATTTTCTTGTAGGTTTAAATCGCAATGGTCTAGCTGATTTTGTTGGCATTCTCAGTAAACTCGTACCGGATGTCTGGTTAAAATTTCAGCGCAATCTGTTCAGCAATTCGGCTGATTTTCGACGTACACTTACACACACAAACTCACGAATGAGCGCCATTTGAGTTGAATGGAGACACTCAGTCGCTTCGCTCCCTCGTTTAAAAAGTTGTTTTTTGGCATTTGGAATCCAACGTTCCACGCGACTGTGTGACAATTGATGGAACTACTTCAATAAAACTAAGTCACTTTTCTGTAGTATAAATTGGAGAAGGGTGGACAGGTTGGGAAAGCATAGAGAACATAAAGCCCAGCCTGAAGGGCTGGGGGCGACATAACTTTTCACCTGCTGATGCTTCTATGCTTTCCCAACCTATCAACTCTTCTCCAATCTACTATACTAAAATAGCCGGTTGGCCTTTTCCAAACTAATGTAAGTAACTTTTCTACTAGAAGTTAACAGTAGTTGACGATGAATGCCGTGAAACGTCAAAATATTAAATACGGTCGAATGTGGTTAAATGTTTTGGCTTAAAGCAAACAATCTTTATTGATGAGGATATTTCTTTCTGATGTAGTAAACCTAAACCTAGGACCAAGGCCGACAATATGTATTGTTTACGGTTTCGATTTGAATGCCAAGGGCGTACTTACGTCTGAAAACTGTATTGTGGCCTTGGGCCTAAGTACAATAACAAAACCATAGTTAATAGTTTTATAAGGGTAGGGCCATGGGCTAATATGATTGAAATACAATTGAAATTTGACGTTTCGTCTGTCATTTGTAAATAGCAGTGTCACTGCACATCGATAATCAACTGACCGTACTTAGATTGCAGTGCTTTCAGTAGTTTCACATTTGAGTTACCCACAGCGCGCAGAACGTTAGATTCCGTTTGACTTGGGAGTTGAAGGACCTCGCCAAAGGGGAAACTTCTTTATCGACTCTGCTATAGGTAAGTTTTTCTTTGAGCATGATATGAGCATTTGAGCATATACTTAATATTATTATATTGGGAACGTTAATATCCAGTTGTGTTTACGTCTAGGTTCGGGCATATCTCTTGTATTTCTCTAATCTAAAATAATTAAATATATATATATAGATGGACAAAAAAAGTGCATCCCTTTCAACCACGACTGGTTCGATTACCGACGGACACATAGGAATCAAATCCAATAGGGAAGTCTCACCAGTTTTAGATATTAGCGCTGGTGTACAGAATCAGTAGATAATCACTTAATAACACCATCGCCGTAGTTTATAACACTCTAAAGAAGAAACTGTATATTCCACAGAGATACAAAGTTTAACGTTTACTCTTTCCCGCGCTTTTATCGTGAAAAGACGTGCGACGTCATAACCCTAAAGACATTGTTGGTAATGAATGAAATTGACCACGGTCTTCTAGATCACGGAGCTAAATTCACCTCTCGGCCGTTCACCAGCTCGTGTTAAAACAAAAGTCTATTGTTGACAATTTCTTTATAAATGTTTGCGTAAAACCATTAATCGTTAAAAATGTATACACAAATGTGCAAATGTTATATCTTGTTATAAAATTATTGTTTATTAGTATTTCTTAATCATACAACAAAGAAATTTTATTCTAAAAGTGCTTCTAGAAGTAAGATAATCATCAAAAATGCTGTTTATTCAATAAGATGTGTATGGTTGCTTGGACAGTTGGTACATACCAGTAAATTAATGACCTGCATGAAGTATTTGGTGTATATTTTGTGTTCTGTGATTGTTATGTGTACTTGTTGACAATGTATTATGGCTGATACATAGATACCATGTTCCATGTAACAAATGTATGCCATGTAATGAAACTGCTAAATAAACTGAACTGAAAGGCCTAGGTCTAGCCTGGGCATTGCTTAAACATTTAGGCCTAGGGACCTACATTGTAGGCCTACAAGCTAGACTGAGGCCCAAGCCTAAACCCTAAGCTACTTAGACTTGTAAATTAGTAGGCCTAGCCTAGGCCGAAGTAATTAATGCAACACATAGGCCTGGGCTAGAAAAACACTCATCACAATCGACAACATTTTATGACATAACGTGCACTACAATTGCAAAATTCAATGTAGTACTACAAAGTTCTATTTTTGTGTGTTGTAGATGCTACAAAATGCTGTTTTTTAAATCCATCAAGCAATTTTTATGAAACCAAAGTGCTACAAGTCAGTGTCTCTACATTATCCCAGGGCTGCCGTTTTAACGGATTTTATCCGTTTTTACGGATATTTAGGGTGCAAAACGGATAAACGGATTTTTAGTCTTATTCACGGATATTTCGTTAATTGCATTTTCTATGCTTATTTTTGTATATTTGAATCTGCGCGGGCTAATTTCGATTGTAAACATTGAAGGCGGGGCGATAATCGATTCGACTTTCGATAGGGGGCGGAGCAAGGGCGGAGCCGTGTCCTAGGCATTGTAGGAACTTCTTCTGCCAGAACAGTTGCTTTTGGGAGTGGGAGGAGCCAAGAGCAAACAATGGAGATTGGAGCCTACAAAATTGTTTTCTTTCGTTTTTGTTTATAAAGTTCGGATTATGTGATCATAAACGTGAAAAATAGAATAAGTATATGATTAAAATGTTATTAACAAGTTCTGCAAGACTGTAATGTTATTAATGAACACAACACATGGGCCTAGGTCAAAATTGTGATGCAACATTCCTAGGGGCCTAGGCCTAGGTAGGCGGCTAGGCCTAAGAATTTTTTAACCAGGTCAGATTTAAAACAGATTTTCTGTAAATAAGTAACATTTTACATTTTTATGCAATCTTAATTAAAGCAACCACGGGCGTTTCTGGCTCATTTATTCTCGTCTGTGCATAGGCCTAGGCCCTTGGCAACTTTCAGGTTATGATGATGGTAACAAATATAAACATAACATTTAGCCATTTTCATAGTTTGATCAATGAAATGAACGTTTTTAGACTTTTCATGGATTTTTGCGGATTTTTAACGTCCCTCAACAGGATTTTCTAAAAATGTCAGTGGCAGCCCTGCATTATCCTATTCTATTACTAATAATTACTGACCTATGTTGTCTGGGAGTATTTCTTCCATCTTGTCTTGGCGTGCCAGTACTGGACTCACGGTTCTTTTTAGCCCAAGCTTCTGCTGCCTTCTTCCAATCCATTGGCTCACTTGAAGAATGGCTAATGATAGGCAGTATAGGTTGTGGCCTAGAAGAGAAGACAAGATGTATCAGTATCGTCAATATCAGACATTCATCACGTTAGGTGTCTAAAGTGTCATAAGCTAACATGGACAAGATGGAATAATCAGTATCACAGATGGTTCACCACAGTCCACATTACGTGTCTAAACCAGGGGTTGAAAAATATCCCAAAATGTAGGAGCCAGGGACATTGCGTGGGTAAACCGGGGCCTATAGTTATTATAAACACAGTAGCAATAAAATTCTAGAAGATTGCGCAGGGGAAGGGAGGGGGATATATTCATCATAACACACTGCCACAAGATGGTGGCATAAGGACAATAAATCAAAAGAAAAATGCCAACAAGCACAAAAGATACAAGAATGAGCATGTTTTCATTGGCCTTTGGCTTACAATGTGAGATCTCAATTCAGGAACCAGGTTTTGCAGGTAAACGGGTACTGGAAACACGAACCCGCACCCAACGTTGTCGGGCAGGTAGCACGTACCCGTTATCATCCCTAATCAAGACGACACCACACTACATTATTCACCGACTCGCTGTTATCTTGTTGGGCCCTTCATGGGAGGGGGGGGGGGGGGGGGGTTAGGAGTGAGAAGTTTGGAAGACAGTATTTTATCGCCTATGACATGCATCTCTTGCGCGAGAGAGATAAGATAAGACCGGCCAGCCGGCGGCCCGTCACACACATCATAAGAACATAATAACACACGTTTAGTATTTTTGTAGAAACAGTAAACGTGTACACTATCCCATCCCTAGTTAGCACTACAATAAACAACAATTGCAACTATAATAGCGATGTATGTAACTACATAGTAGTAAAACGCCAAAGTTTCAATTCAATTCAATCCAGGAAAAAGGTAGTGGTATGCGTGCGTATAGCTGCCTAGGCCTACCACCACAAATTAAGCACTGGCTAGTATCCAAGCTGTGCTAGCCACACGGTGTTCTGTGCCGTATAAGTTAAAATGAAAAGGGACCACATTCAGATTAATAATAATTACTATGTGGTTTTTACTTTTTACATACACACTGGATAACATGTTGTCCCAGAAGGACGAAATGCGTCGTGGATAGGGTTTTGTTGCCGGTTTTTACGTAAATTAGTAATAGCCTAAATATTTAAAAAACCAACCTATTCATTGCTTCGTTCCCAAATAATGAGTAAACATTGCTCTTCTCCACTTCCCCATGATGACCTAACCGGCTAACCCCCACCCCCTCTCTAGTGTCTCTACCTAGCCGAACTCGACAGAACAGCGATCGAGCCGAGCGAAGCTGAAGTCTGAACAGACTGAACACTGCACAGCAGTCCGCTGTCAATGCAGAAATTCAGTCAGTCGCTCCCACGCGAAGTTTGGGACAGGTTGTAATAGTTAGTTTACTTAGTTAAAAATAAAGACAACAAAAATAATTTATACATGGTGTATTTGGTATTTATTATCCTTAAACCACTTATGAATAAAAATATGCCAATTCTAATTATGAATACTCAGCAAATCAGCGGATGTAATATAATCTATCACCTCAGTGACCCACTTCTTTTAAGTAGTTTTCCAGGTTTGACTGCATAAAAACAATATTATTTCGGTATTGCATTCAGCCTACCACTTTATTCTAAAACGCACCAAAACACACTCTAAAAAGCTGAATTTAAAAGATTTCAAATGCGGCGCTATTAGAGGTGTGCAAATTCATGTTTTTCATTTCGAATCCGAATCGAATCTTTCTGAAGATTCGCGAATCCGAATCTATTCCAATGGAATTTTGCGTAGCCTATCGTTAAGAGATGTGCAAAAATGTTTTTTTTCAGCTTGAAAATTCGCGTCATAAAAATAAAAATTTGCGTAATTCGTTATTTACCAAAAAAACAATTTGATATAATGCACAACTAAAAAAAAAAAAAAAAACATTCAGTAGGGGGCTATCACAAATTCCAGGACAATTTATAATTAATTTAAAAGAAAAACAAGCACATGAGAGTGAGAATCAGTTTTAATTTTAAGCTGAATTTCAGCCTTCAGTTTTCTAAGTTTCCGACAGTTTTTACCACCAGATTAATTTCGACTACACGGCACCTCCACCAAAATTACGAAATTATGCATTTTTTGTGTAATGTCAATATTGTGATATGAAGTTGTTTGAGCTTACTCACGGTCAAACGATTATTACGATCTCACAATTGCGCTTTATGACCTGGCATCTCCACCATATGTACCAGCCAGGAGCCCAGGATTAATTTAATTTTGACTACTTACCCGGCACCTCCACCAAAACTTTGAAAAATGCCTTGTTTGAAATTTCGTGACCTAATTCACGTTTAAAACAATAATTGCTGCCTTCCTGATACACGCGGGAAAACGGCGGGATATTCAAATTTTTTAATACTTCGAAAACTCGAATGTGCCAAAAATTGACTCGAATCCGAATCCATCTTGGATTCTGATTCAAATTTCGTGGATTTGTACAGCCCTAGGCGCTATAGTTTAGGGGGGGGGGGGGGGGGCTCTGCCCCCAAAAACTCCCATACTTGGTCCCTTTGGGACATGGGAGTCCGTTTTTTTTCCCGGTCAGAGTTAACAAACAACTTTGAATTAGCTGCAGTTATTATCAGCAGGTGAAAAGAGAAAAGAGTTGTCGCCCCCAGGGCGTGCTTCCTTTCTTTTCCAACTCAACTCTTCAACAATCTTCACTTTGCAACCATTATACGAAGGGATAAAAGGCCTACGCTATATTATAATTTCAAATTTATATATATATATATATGTGTGTGTGTTTCCCGACTAACCAAATCAAGAAATATATATATGTATATATGTTTAAACTTGGCTTTATAGTAGGCGACTATGACGCTGTTATGTTATATATATATATATATATATGTTAGCACGTAGGTTTTCACGAACAGTCATAGGTACATCCAAATTTGGTTTTAGGGTTTTTGTTCGTGTATTTTCTCTTCTCTCTAGCTGGCCTACACAAGGACCATTGTCAGCTGGTCGACGTTTCGGCTGAATCACATCAGCCATCATCAGGACGAGACCCTTACCTACCTAACCCCAGCTGTACCTACCTAACCTGTACCTACCTAACCCCAGCTGTAAGGGTCTCGTCCTGATGATGGCTGATGTGATTCAGCCGAAACGTCGACCAGCTGACAATGGTCCTTGTGTAGGCCAGCTAGAGAGAAGAGAAAATACACGAACAAAAACCCTAAAACCAAATTTGGATGTATATATATATATATTTTGTCCTAAGCTTTCGTGATCCATGGGTAATGTTTTAATTATCTTTACGGTAAATATCACGCACATATAAAATAACTTCTAATCCCGACGTTTGATGAGGAATGAGGAATCCAGCAGAATGATGTCTAGAAGTCATACTGCAGCTCTTGAAAAGTATGAGACTGAGCCGCCTGTGGTACCAAGACAGGAAGACAGCAATAGGCCTGCTAGAATGGTCACAAGAAGTCACACTTATAATGCAACCATGTAATTTGGTTTTAGGGTCACTGCAATTGGATCTTAATTTTCTATGTTTGCAAGGTAGTGTGTTTTTTGTTTCTTCTATTTGTTTATTTTTATAATGCTGTTGTTGTTTTATTGAATTTTGTTTTACCCTTCCCTTGAAAATGGAAACCTAGTTTTCCGAAACGTCGGGATTAAAAGTCATTTTCTATAATACTGTGGGTGATATTTACCGTAAAGATATACGGTATATATATATATATATATATATATGTTATATCGCAGACTTTCACGGATTGAATATGCAGACATTGTATTTTCGGGTAGTCCGTGTGGTTTTATTATTAGTTCCAACGTTTCAGGCAGTTCTCCCTGTCCATCTTCAAGGAAATTTAAAACATAAAACAATATCAAAACAAACAAAACCTTACTTCTTAACAAACACTGCAACTGGATACAAAGACAAAACCAAAAAGCTTAGAAAACATAGGTACTAATGACAACATATTATGAACATCCAGATATTTTAAAAACTGTGAAGACATCAACACACTCTATTACTTTTTAGATGACCTCAGCGTACGAGTAGATGGCTCAAGGGGTTCTTGTTGAGTTTTCTTCCTCTTGTCAACTCTTGTTGTCGGAGGTGGACGGCCTAAAAACATGTCCACAGGGAGAGCTTTTGGTTGAATATGACAGCCTTGCAAAACATGTTTCCATGTGGCTGGAAGTCTTTTAGCATCGTCCCGTGTGTTCATGTTGTGTTTCCGTTTCTCCATCTCCACCGCCTCTCTTACGATTCGGGGCACTTCATGTTCCACTTTGGCTAAGGTTTTAGCTTCATCAAAGTTAATCCAGTGCTCCTTGTCGAAAGCATGTTGGAAAAGAGCTGAGGTGGTTTCCATACGTCTAACTGCAACTCTATGTTCGTCGATGCGGACAGATATTTTACGGTTAGTTCTTCCTACGTAAGTCTTTTCGCAGCTTCCACACGGAATTTCATATATACCATGGGACTCGTTAGGAATGGTGTCTTTAGCGTTACGTAACATAGATGAAATCTTCCGATCCGTGCTAAAAACAGTTCTTATATTCTGTTTTTTGAGTAAACGGCTTATTTTATCAGTGGTTCCTTGGACGTAAGGCAGAAACGCAGTTGATCGGGGTTCATCTTTTGGAATATCTTGATCAAAAAAAAAATTTCCTTGAAGATGGGCAGGGAGAACTGCCCGAAACGTTGGAACTAATAATAAAACCACACGGACTACCCGAAAATACAATGTCTGCATATATATATATATGTTCTGTTGTAGGCTTTCGTGATTCATGGTTTATGTTAAGTTATACTTTACGGAAATAATCACGCTTTATCGGATGCTCAAAACAAATATTTAATTAAAACTTCAACGTTTCAGAAGACTAGGCTTCCATTTTCAAGAATGGTATACCAACTCTTCTTGAAAATGGAAGCCCAGTCCTCTGAAACGTGAAGTTTTAATTAAATATTTGTTTTAAACATCCAATAAAGCGTGATTATTTCCGTAAAGTATAACTTAAAATATATATATATATATATATATATCTTTAGTACTTTAGATAGAAATTAAAAAAGTGACTACACCGGGGTTTGAACCCGGGACCTTAGCTTACCGGGCTATGCTCTTACCAAAGTACTAACATAACAGCGTCATAGTCGCCTACTATAAAGCCAAGGTAAAACAATATATATATATATATAAAACGGATATCAACGGTCAAGAAAAAAATTGTAGTGTACGCCTACATGTTATTAGTTATATTAGATATCACATTATACTAATGCTTATTATTATATCATATATTATACTAATCACTGATTGTGAACTAACAAACAAGTAAGGCCTTCACATAGCGGAGCCCTGCAAGATGAATTATGGCTAAACAGCTTCGATACAAGATATGTGATAATAATGCGAGAAATGTTTCAATAAGTAATAGGTAGGGTATGGTATACTCTATTTATTTATACAGCCGTCTAAAATTCACTCTGAAGCATGTTACAAAAAATATTCAATATGTAGGCATACACGAAAGAGTACCGTATGTGCATTACATTAATTTGACATTTCCTACAAAATATTTCTAAAAAATATAGTAATTTATGTGTGGATTTTTTATTAGGTAGCATTGCATCCAATGAGAATACTGGGTCTACACACCTTGACTGTGGCTGCTGCTGTTGCTGTGGTTGAGGTTGATGGTGTGGTTGCGGTTGTGCCTGAGGTTGCGGGCGATGGGAAGGCGTGCGGTGTGCCGGGGTGACCGCACCAGGGTGTAAGAAAGGACCGGCCGAGGGGGTCTGTTGGCCGTAGCGCGGGGTGTGGTACGGAGTCATGAAGGGCGTCTGTCCAGACGGAGTATAGGGTGTATTAGGGTAGGCCGCCTGCAAGGTCGCTCCGTACGCGCCGCCTCCCGGGGTGTGGGGGTAGTGGGGAGTGTGGCTAGCCACCTGGGAGAGACTGTGCAACATGTGACTGGGTAAATTCTGTGCCACTCGCTGGATGGCTTCTTGGTTCATGCCTGATAAGAAGAACAGAAATACAACAATCAGTTTATTCAGGCTTTATTTTGAATGAACTATCAAGAGGAGCATGAGAAGTCTGGCACTCAGATTCATTCACAAAGAATACCCAGAGAAGGAGTGGCTGCATATATACTCGGATGGATCAGCAACACCAGGAGAGGGAAATGCAGGCGCAGGAATAGAATATACAGTACGTAGAGAGTTTGAGGAGCACGATCAAATGGGAAAAATTATGATAGGGAGATGAGAGCAATAAGCAAAGCATTGGAGATGATTGAACACTTTAGAGAAAGGATGGTGGTGATACTAACAAACAAGAGCATCTACCCAGGCTATAGTGAGTAAAGAAGAAGTAGAAGCAGAAATATGAAACTGCAAGATCAAAATCCTGAGGTTGATGAACGCTGGGTGTAACACTACAGTGGATACTGGCACACTGGGGCATAAACGGAAACGAGAAAGCTGATTTCCTTGCGCTAAGTCACATCTGAAATCAGTCAGCAACTCGGAAGTAAAGAAAGCATGGAAGGAGATTTAGTGTGGAGTGAGCTGGTTAATACAAGGAAAAGAAGAAATGATAAGACAAACCATTATAGAAGAACTACAACAGCACAGTTCAGACTAGATACGAGCCATGAATTGCTAGCAAAGCACCTACATAGAATAGGTGTGATTGAAAGCAGCACATGTAAGCTCTGCGGTAATGGAACACAGGACAGACAACATCTAATTAAATGCACTACACTGAAAGGACACTATGAAGAAATGCAAAGAGGTATGGACAGGAAGGAACAGGAGTCCTGTCTTTACTGGTTGTCAAGACACATGATGACATAAATATGTCAATGTGGGCATAAGAGAAGAAGAGAAGAGATTTTGAATAAATACTTAAGCCTATGTCAATACTGTCTTTCTGTGGTCCCGGACGGGCCTATGCCCCCCTCGATCCCATCACTAAAGAACAGGAGCATCTTACATTTTGCTGTGCTGTTCAATTAATAGATTTGCCAATAAAGACATAGGGTAAAGAATACAATACTTTTTCAAATTTTTTAAAGGTTTTTCTTCCTTGAATTTTTATTTCTAATTAGGAATACTGAGAATAATTATGGCGGAAAAATATGCTATGTCACAGTGAGCAATTGGAAATCAAGCAATCACAAGATGATGAATCAAACAACTTATTTTGCAGAATCAACAGCTCTATACTTCACATGCAAAGCAATAAAGGGTAGAAACGAGTTTAACATACCAGCTGTTATAGGTGTGTGGCGGACTGCATCTCCCACAGTCTACCAGAGTCATGCCTTTTTTTAGCAAGGAAATTGGCATGTGAAACCCTCTTTCTCCATATTCTCATATTGACATGATTAATAATGTCCAAAATAAAATAAATAATATGCTTTGCATGTGCAATACCTATATAGGCTAGCGCTGGTGATTCTAAAAGTCTTCTATGTTCTATTGATGTTTGGCAGTATCCTTTTACTACAATCATGAAGAATGAGATATGCTTTCAATTACTGATAGTAAAAATTTATCACTATCAACTAAAGTTTCAACAAAAACCTTTGTATCTCTTTAATTAATAATGCCAAGTTGGAGGCTTAAGCCTGTGACCCAAGGTGACCAAGAAAAAGAAAAGACACATAAAAACAACTCCTGGGTCTTCTCAAGGCAGGCATCCAAGTCCATAATACTAGAAGGAATTAAATTGGGTAAAATAATCCAAATCCATCTCGATTCTTTAAACCCAGGGCTGCCGTTTTTTATCCGTTTTTACGGATATTTAGGGTGCAAAACAGATAAACGGATTTTTAGTCTTATTCACGGATATTTCGTTAATTGCATTTTCTATGCTTATTTTTGTATATTTGAATCTGCGCGGGCTAATTTCGATTGTAAACATTGAAGGCGGGGCGATAATCGATTCGACTTTCGATAGGGGGCGGAGCAAGGGCGGAGCCGTGTCCTAGGCATTGTAGGAACTTCTTCTGCCAGAACAGTTGCTTTTGGGAGTGGGAGGAGCCAAGAGCAAACAATGGAGATTGGAGCCTACAAAATTGTTTTCTTTCGTTTTTGTTTATAAAGTTCGGATTATGTGATCATAAACGTGAAAAATAGAATAAGTATATGATTAAAATGTTATTAACAAGTTCTGCAAGACTGTAATGTTATTAATGAACACAACACATGGGCCTAGGTCAAAATTGTGATGCAACATTCCTAGGGGCCTAGGCCTAGGTAGGCGGCTAGGCCTAAGAATTTTTTAACCAGGTCAGATTTTAAAACAGATTTTCTGTAAATAAGTAACATTTTACATTTTTATGCAATCTTAATTAAAGCAACCACGGGCGTTTCTGGCTCATTTATTCTCGTCTGTGCATAGGCCTAGGCCCTTGGCAACTTTCAGGTTATGATGATGGTAACAAATATAAACATAACATTTAGCCATTTTCATAGTTTGATCAATGAAATGAACGTTTTTAGACTTTTCATGGATTTTTGCGGATTTTTAACGTCCCTCAACAGGATTTTCTAAAAATGTCAGTGGCAGCCCTGTTTAAACCTATTCTATTCTATACTGATTAAGTACCGGATTTTATCGACTTGCAATCAAAGTGTTGTAATATAATACAACACATAATAGTAAGACTATTACAAGTTGTGTAAACAAATTCATTCATCTGAAAAATATTGATTGTGGAGTAATAGGCTATTTGCACAAATTCTCCAAGTGTATTTTTTCGATAGCCACTAACACCCTATAGAACACACAAAAAATTGGATCTCTACATTTATTAGTTTGGCCGTAATATTGTTTTTAGTTTTCTTGGTCAAATTAGCGTTTTGAAACGCACCTGGTCGCGCGCCATTTTCATGACGTCACCGGCCATGTAGGCTACCAGTGGACAAGTGTAAGCATTGGGGATAACACGCGCAGGGGCCCTGCTTTCACGGCCATCAGCAAAAATAGATCGAATTATAAGTATTGTGTTGTTCCTTTATGCACTAGCACTTGTGTAGCTACGCTACATAAACTGTATTTAAGTGTTCCCAAAGATTTGAGGCGTAAATCGACATGTAGCATAGACTATAGGGAATGTTGTGGTTGCCAATATGAACTTTTAAACTGTAGGCCGAGCTATATGCTCGGCCTATAGGCCTGTAATCTCGGGGCTTATGCATGGTAAAACATATTTGTTTGGTACGTTATATTCATTATTAATTAGTGGTGGCATTGAATTATGATAAATTATTAATAATAATTTATCTTACTGTATAAGTTGCACGAATGTATTTTTTTGAATGCATTACCCTTCTAGGCATCAAAATAGCCAACCTACGTGAAAGTGAAAATCCTGATCGCTAACCTCACAGTGGTAAATTAACATGAGTTGTGATTGCCAAAAATAGTATGCTAATAATAGGGTTGCACAATGTCAATTGACCGGTCAAATGACTGGTCAAATACTTTGGTCAATTGACCAGTCAATTGACTTAAAGATAACATGTGTATATTTCATTAAAAACTTAAAATTATTTGAATTTGAATTGTTATGTAAACGATAACATTTCTTTCTTTCTTTTTTCAATTAAAAATGTTTTAATTAGGTAATATTTTATTTTAATTATTATTTTTTATGTAGTTATATTATGAATTATTGAGCGAGCGAAGCGAGCGTTTCCATTTGACTCTGCCGGAAAAAATAGTCACTGTTTTTTTTTTTTTTTTTTGTACCTATGTCTCGCGATAACGTTCGAACGGAGGCTCGGATCGAGTTGAAATTTTGACCATCCGCAAGCTTTGTTCTCAATTGAATGCCATTAGTTTTGTGGCAAAATCGTTCAAAAAGTTAAAAAGTTACATTAAAGTTAATCGAAAGTTTTTTTTTCAAACTTCACGGCGACAAAATCTGAGATGGCCAAATCATTTAGAATGTCCATCCGGTCATGAATAAGTTAATTTTATTTTGATCCGATAAGTAGTGTAGATGGAAATTACATTATAACAAAGTACGGTTACCATGGCAACGGAAAGTCGTGCAGCTTTTTTGGCTCATTATAGCGGTCGAACGGAGGCTCGGTTCGAGTTGAAATTTTCACCATCCGCAAGCTTTGTTCTCGATTGAATGCCTAGTTTTGTGGCAAAATCGTTCAAAAAGTTATAAAGTTACATTAAAGTTAATCGAAAGTTTTTTTTTCAAACTCAACGGCGACAAAATCTGAGATAGCCAAATCATTAAGAATGTCCGTCCGGTCACGAATATGTTAATTTTATTTTGATCCGATAAGTAGTGTAGATGGAAATTACATTATAACAAAAGTAACGTTGCCATGGCAACGAAAAGACGCGCGAAGTTTCTAATGCACTGCCACCTATAAGCAAATACTGTAATAGACGCTTCGCTTAATACAGGAAACTGGCCGTAAAACGGGAGACAAGCGACAGCAGCGCTCCAAGCGTCGCTGGCGTGCTCGCACTACTTGTTTATCTATGCAAACCATGCTAGTTTCTTACGATTTGTGTCGCTAAATGTGAAAATACCATGTCTGGAGGTATTTGTGTCGTTTTTTGACTGTAATAATTATGAAGTGAAGAGTCGGACATTGTCGTATTTTCGATTTCAGAAGAACCCTGAGCTGAGAACCTGAGATGTAAGATCTATGAAATCAAATGTTTTCCTCGGCCCTTGCAACTTGGTTCTAAGCTAGGCCGTAGCCCGTAGGCTAGGGCCATTGAAATATTAAAATACACAAAGCTAGATAATTACTAGAGCTATTAGAATGGGGAGGAACTACTATTTTTATTTATATAAATATAAAACTTTTTAGGATTCATTGATTTTTTTAATTTCAGGTTTATTATTTTATTTATTTGTTTGACATTATTTGTTCCATTATTTCTTACTTGATTTTATAAAATTTCATTCTTGTTTATATATTTATTTTAAGTTTATTCTACATGTAAGTTTATGCGGGTTATAGTATTGTTTATTCTATAAGACTAAATTTGTATTGATTTATTTGCAGTAATTTGGAATTAGTGAATTTTGTAGTTGTGTTGGCTAGACGAGGGGCTCAAGTAAATATTTTAAGTTTAGTAGTATGATGATTATCTATGAAAGTAAGTTTAATATTTTTGGGTGAAATTTTAAAATTAACTAGGAAGCTTCGCAAACGCTTTTTCAGGCGCGTTGTTGGATGAGCGAAATTTTTTTTAGCGAAAAAGGGTAAAATTGCGATTTTCATGAGAAATTATTTTTCGATTGCGCTCCAATTTCACACCAATATATTAATTCATTAAGGTAAGGTTCTGTGAAAACATCATTACAATCGGATAAAGCATGTAGGTGTTATAAGTCAAAGAATTTTTTTTTTAAATCGAAAAAAATCGTAAAATAGCGATTTTTATGAGAAATAATTTTTTAATTGCGCTAAAAAAAAGTGGCAGTTCTTAGTTCAGAGATTTCAAAGGTCTCCAGAAAATTTCATCACAATTGGAGTATCGGTTTAGCCGGAATCGTGTTAACAGACAGACAAAAAGAAAAAAAAGAAAACATTCCGGATTTTTTTCTTCAGTGTTGTGAAATGGAATCTTCGCTTCGCTCGCTACGCTCATCTCATGCAATTAATTTCTTAAATTGTTTTTGAAGCTATGAAATTTAAATTTTAAACTAGGATTAGATACCCTTTTATTTTTAAATGTTAAATGTGAATACTTGAGTTGTAGTAGTTATGGTCTTGAAACTCAAAGAATTTGTCGGTATTTTAGTCCTTTCAGAGGAACCTGTCCCGTAACTGATAGTACACGTTATACCTTACCTAATTTTGTAGTTATGAGTCAATGTATGTATGTATGATCAATGTGAATAAAAAAACTTAACTAAATTACAAAACAAAAACCCACCAAGTATTGTGAGTTACCTCCTTGCTTGTCATAGTGTGAACATAAATGCGTGACATACTAAACGGGCATTTGATTTGAGGTGTTAGCTAACAGTTTTCGAAAAACGTTTTGTATAAAACCTGAAACGTCCCACCTGATACACTGAAACCTGCAAAATGTAGGTAAGAAACAACGTTAACACACGCCAGGATTTGAAATTCGCGGTCAGCCAGCACGCCAGCGCCACCGGGAGCGCTGACGAGCTTGTCTCCTCTCCACACAATAGAAAAGGGGCGGAGTTTCCTGTATTAAGCGAAGCGTCTATTACAGTATTTGCTATAAGTAATCAAAATACTTTCGAGGAAGCAGTCTATTATTTGTCAACAAAGAGTTTAAATAGTTTTCCCAAGGAGTCAAGGTCCTCTAGATGGCGGTGGATTTTAAAGTAAAGATTCAAACACGGGTTTACCCAAATACCTTGGCAATAATAAATAATACTGGAAACGCGAACGTCGTAAATTTTTAAATTTAAAAAAATGTGCAATGTGGGTCTAGCTATAGCACGTGCTCGCTTATCAACGCGTCCAACTGAGCGTTTTCCTAGTATTAGACAAATAGAATATAATAGCTTCTGGGTAAGCTGAAGCTGAATCGGAGAAAGGGACTGATGACAGCATTGACGATGATGATGATGACGATGATGATAGGCCTATGCCACTTAATATGCATTTAACAAGCTTTAAAATAAAAAAAATGTTTGTCACCACAACATTTAAAAAATAAATATACTAGTTATTTAATAAAATAAAATTTATGATTTTTTACATTTGACTGTCAATTGACCGTGAATTGACCAAATTTGAATTTGACCGGTCAAATCCCATCCCTACTAATAATTAATGTCCTTGAGCCTTTAAACTATTTTCTTGTATATAAAAGTGCAAAATGAGCTTTTAATTGTAGGCCGAGCTATGCCCGCCTATAGGCCTACAATCTCGGGGGTTATGCACGGGAAATTGTATTTGTTTGGTACGTTATATTTAAGCGAGCGAAGCGAGCGTTTCCATTTGACTCTGCCGGAAAAATTTGTCACTCGTTTTGTTTTGTTTTTTTTTGTTTTTTTGTTTGTATGTCTCGCCATAACGTTCAAACGGAGGCTCGGATCGAGTTGAAATTTTGACCATCCGCAAGCTTTGTTCTCGATTGAATGCCATTAGTTTTGTGGCAAAATCGTTCAAAAAGTTAAAAAGTTACATTAAAGTTAATCGAAAGTTTTTTTTCAAACTAACCGGCGACAAAATCTGAGATAGCCAAATCATTTAGAATGTCCGTCCGGTCACGAATATGTTAATTTTAGTTTGATCCGATAAGTAGTGTAGATGGAAATTACATTATAACAAAAGTAACGTTGCCATGGCAACGAAAAGACGCGCGAAGTTTCTAATGCACTGCCACCTAGAAGTAATCAAAATACTTTCGAGGAAGCAGTCTATTATTTGTCACCAAAGAGTTTAAATATTTTCCCAATGAGTCAAGGTCCTCTAGATGGCGGTGGATTTTATCCACAAAGTAAAGATTTACATACGGGTTTACCCAAATACCTTGGCAATAATAAATAATATCGGAAACATGGCCCTGTGGACAGCGAACGTCGCAAATTTTAAAATTAAAAAAAATGTGCATTGTGGGTCTAGCTATAGCACGTGCTCGCTTATCAACGTGTCCAACTGAGCGTTTCCTAGTTGTAATTAATTAATGGTGGCATTGTATTATGATAAATTACTCATGTGTCTTACTGTATAAATTACATGAATATATTTTCTTGTATACATTGCCCTTCTAGGCGCCGAATAGCCAAATCTTTACTTGAAAATCCTACGGTGGTTTCGCGCACGGAGGTTTTGCGGGAAAGTTAATTTGGGTAGGTTTGTATGTTATCTTATCATCGAATGGCAGTGAAGTATGGCTAATTACTCATTTACCTATTAGAATCAGAGACTTCTGGTTAATTAATATTATTAGCCTCTGCCTTCCTTAAATCCATAATATTCTGCCATGGTAGGCGGAGGCCTGCGTATTGGATTTGCACGTCAACCAAGCAAGTCTAATACCTCTACTGCCTCTACCATGGCGGGTGACGTCACGACCAATCAGAGCGCGTTATCGGTTGCCACGGCGGCATTTGAAAATTACGCATTTTCAAACACAGTTTTCTTATAGAATACATTTTTTTAAACGTTCAAACCAATTTTTTTGTGTTTAGAATTAAAAAGGCATCAGGAAACACCCATTAATTAGCATTTTTGAACTTCTTGCATATACCCTATTCTTGCTGATTGAGGAGTGATCAATTTTCGATTGAAACCAATAAAATATATTATATATAAACATATTTTTCTTGGTAGCACTCTCTCCTATTGGGGCTTGTCCAGGGGGGGGGGGGGGCTCGGAAAGCTTGGCCCTCCCCAAACCAAATCCCAGCTTTAATTGTAATAATTCTGCAAATTATCTAAGTTCAAGTACAAAATCATTTATTTCTCGAATTTCTAAGTCAGGAAATACTCCCGTAACATATTCTTAAACACTTAAAACCACGTCAAAAACACGTATTTTTCAAAAAATCGCCTGCGGCGCTGTTAGTGGGGGGTTACCCCCCACACCCCCCATTGTTTTGTTTCTCCGGTCCCTTTTCCCTTTAAGTAGATTGTCCTGGATTTTATGATTTCAAATATGGTCACCTTACTCATAACCGAATACATAGGCTCTAGCTTTTTATTAATCTATATATAAATCATAACATTATCCTTGCTAGGGATACGCATAAACCTAGTTGAGAAGTTCTTGTGTTTGTTTTTATTAGCTTCTAGTAGATCTATTGCCAGAGACGATGGAAAACATCAAACTCCCAGGCTTCGTCTATGAACTGAAGACGTTCCGTTGGGACAACAAAATCATAGTTTAGGGTACTTTAAATTTAGGCCAATCCATTGAAAACCCAAACATATGGCCTGGTAGTCTAGCCTTAGCATATAAAGTATAATTTGTCCAATAATTTGTAATACACGACACCTCAGACAGTGGCGGCTTGAACCCCTGAAAACTCGCGGGGCCAACTTCATAGTATTACACCCACCCACGCATGGGCGCCCGCAAAAAATTTGGCATGGGGGGAAAAGCTACAGTTTGTACTTTCGTTTAGTAAGCACGGGGGGTTTGGGGGGCTCCGCCCCCCAACTATAGCGCCGCAGGCGAAAATTTGGAAAATCAGGTTTTTAGAATGCGTTTGGTGGGTTTTAGAAAAAAGTAGTGGGCTGAATACAACACCAAAATTATGCAATTTTTGTGCAGTCGATACTCGAAACTAGAAAACCACCAAAAGGAAACCTTCAAAATAATAATTTCCCCCCCCCTTTTTTTGTCCTTTAGTCAAAAGCTTCAGATTCTCAACATTTAGTTGGGCGGTTATTAGCTTTTTTGTCCACTGAGATAATCTGACTTCCCCTACCTTACATCTTCGCTTTTCCAAACCTTTTATTGTGACGGTCAAAACTCGCATTAATCCATGGAGTGGTCAACACATCAAATGAGGGCAAATTAACACTTCTGCTTGCTCGGGGCCAGAGGGAATCCGCCCTTCTGCGGGCGCCCATGCACCCAATTTTGGTGTCCTAAAACACGTATTCAAGTGAGCCCTTGAATACGTCGTGGCAAACTAAGCATACTTACCGGCAAGGGCGTCCACAAGAATCTTGTCCGGACGGGCAAAATTAAACAACAGCGCCGCAGGCGAAAATTTTTAAATCATGTTTTTAGAGTGCATTTGGTGCGTTTAAAAAAAAGTAGTGGTTAAATGCAACATCAAAATAATGTAGTTTCTGTGCAGTTGAATTGACATTACCAGGATATTCAGGCGACGTGTGTACCCTTCTCAATTTTTAATATTAATTAATTTATATAAAAATGCAACAAATATTCTAATTTACAACCAAACTATTCTAAAATAATATATGCATATAAATAATAGAGTGGAGTTGATTTACCTGTACATTTATTTTATTCGTCGGAGATGGCAATAGTTGGATATGTCCTTGATTTTTATTATAATTGGTATAGGCGCCTTACAATAATGTTATTTATGATTTAAGGGGTGTTGTAATTTTCTATTTTTAATGTACCTATTAAATTATTTTAGTTAATTGTCTTACCACAGCGCTAACACAAATCAGTGTAAATACACTTTTTCCTGTGTCTACGCAAGTAATATATAGGTTCATACAATAATCATTGGTATGGTTTGCGGCCGCTACCTTACTCCCGTGGGGTGGGCGCTATACTGTCCTGGAAGGTCTCGTCTTTGAGCTCGATCGGGGTTGGGTCTTGCTTGAGTATAAAGCTAATTCATGCATTTCGATTTTAACAAAAATGTTGGCTCAAGAAGAAACCGAAAAAAATAAGACTATCAAATGTTAAAAGCTTGGCTAGGGATCTTGGAAGCAAAACCAGGGGGGGGGGGGCACCTGCCCCCACCCCTTGCGGACACCCATACCCACCGGGCACCATTGGTAGTAGTGGTTACAGAAAAATATTAGATACTTGATGGTACCTTGTTCTTTTTCAGTTTATTTGGCACGATCTTTTGAGCGCGCATTTTAAAACCATTACAATAATTACATTCCCATCTGACACGGGTATTGCTTGTTCAGGAAATTTTCATCACATAGGTACGATACTATTTCTTTTATGGCTCATATTTATGCAGCTAACACTCAATGATTAATTGGCCTACTTACGTCCACACAACGATCATCCACCCCCCACCCACCACCCCCATACACCCTGAGCTGACCACCCACCCACCTATTTTCCGCGGGGCCATGGCCCCGAATTTGTATGGTCGGGCCGCCACTGACCTCAGAGGGTCCCTATAGGACCAGACAAGGCGATGCTCAAGAACAAGGAAAGTATGTCTGTTGTCCGCTCATTAGCCTATCTGTATGTACGTGAAAATTGATCAACACTATTTTCAGTAATTATTGTAGATTAGTGTGCAAGTAAATCCAAACGTATGCCTGCAATTCCTTAGGTCTAGGCTGTGGTTTTTGTCGCATTACTGTGAGCATAAATTGCGGGCCTACAGTCATCCGTGCAAACAAGAGCATAAATTGCGGGCCTACAGTCATCCGTGCAAACAAGATCGAGTGCCGTGTATCTTTGGGCACGTCAGTGGCTAGATTACTTGAAAGGAGGCATATTTGAAGTATCCAGGTGTTATTATAAACAACGCTAGATTGTATGTATGTATGTATGTATGTATGTATGTATGTATGTATGTATGTATGTATGTATGTATGTATGTATGTATGTATGTATGTATGTATGTATGTATGTATTAAGGTGACCAGACGTACCGGTGTACAGTACCGTTTTCAGAACACTTGTACCGGTGTCCCGAGAGACTCGTTAAAATGACGTATTTGTACCGGTTTTCAATTTTGGATGGGAAATGTCCCGGTATTCTGTCAACTGTACCGTGGGGAAGGATAATGTTTTAATTAAAAATACACTCCTCTGATAAATACTAACAGTAATAACATTGATATAGTTCTTCCGCTCCCAAGAAGATAATTCATTTTCTCTAGGGGTGTACTAGTACTATTCAATGATTTTGGTGGAGGTGCCGGGTCGCGCTTGAGTGTGAAAACGTAAATATCGTTATCTATTCTTGGCGTTACCTTACCCCAGTAGCGTAGGTATGTAGTAATGTAGTAAATATGCACTTACACTTATATACAATTCGACAGTCACCTTGGTAAAATGATTATGTTCGGGTGTATGCTTCGTCATTACATAAAAAATTAGGTTGAAATTTACTAAAATGGGCCACTTCACGTTCATTTTTTGAGTTTTTAGAACGCAGATAGTTGTAGTAAAACATCGTTTACAGAGTCCGAAAGCAGTTAAAACATGACGAAATAACTGTAGTCTGGTGAAAATTGTTTCGCCTTCGGCGAAAGGGCCTCTAGCGGCTGGGGCTTTGCCCCAGACCCCAGCTGCAGCATAATCTTCTGATGGATTTGCCCCCCCCCCCTTCAAAACGATCCGACGCGCCTGACCAACCCTGAATATCCATTATACTAACCTCATTATTTTGATACCCATTTGTGTACTTTTGGGAAGTTCTAAACTTTTTTTTGGGCACAAATAATAACAATGCCACTATAATGTCTGTATCAACATTTTTAAACAAGTGAGCGCAGCAAACGGAGTGATCTCCATTCAACTTAAATGGCGCTCATTCTGTTAGTCTGCGTGCGTGTGTGTGTACGTTGAAAATCAGCCGAATCGCTGAACAGATTGCGCTGAAATTTTAAACAGACATCCGGTACGAGTTTACTGAGAACTGCTAACAAAATCAGCTAGATCCATTGCGATTTAAACCTACAAGAAATAATAAATTGAAAAGTAGGCTTCTTATGTTAGGAAATTATTTTAACAACAATGGTTTAGATTTTGAAAAGATAATTTTTGTTTGTTATTTGCCTGGCCGTGAAATGCCGTGCCCACGGTGGATCGAATTTTGCACGCCCAAGGTATCCCCAAATTCCGCTCGGAGATTGAGTAAACCTTGCAATATTTACACGTATTTCGTATTGGCTATGTTTTCCATAGTATTGTCACAGATGATAGACTACACTGCGTTATATGCATTTCAAAACATGTTTAATAATTTTTTAAATACAATCTAGAAATTACAAAATTTTTCCCGGCCAGGGGATTGAACCCACGTCTCCCACATTTTGGCTATAACGGCGCTTTAGCCAACTAGACTTGGGAAACGCCAAAGTCGTTGTTAGACGAGTGAGCGAGTCATGTGTTGAGTACACGCGGGAACATTTGCATTTAAGTTTGATAATTATATTCGTATAAATAATAGTTTTTTATGTTAAGTTGGTAAAAGGGCGCGTCAACTGTAAGGCCATAATGCGCCTCTCTAGCCTATGATAGGCTAGGGAGGCTTAAGGTAAGGGGAAGAAAAGTAATGTTACCGGGTACTCAACACATGGCTCACTCGCTCGTTTAACAACGACTTTGGCGTTTCCCTAGTCAAGTAATACCACTAACAATAGAAATATGTCATAGCCTAGCCCTAATAACATCATTTATTAAAATGATCTAGTGAGAGATAACAAAAAAAATCAATTATAAAAAAAAAAATCAAAATCAATTAGATGTTACTCTTTCCCTTTTGGAGCCAACATATAGACATATCAGTAAATAAAATTAATATTGATCATAATTTAAAAAAAAATTATAGTCAAAGCGCATCAAATTTTAAAAAAAGACAAATTACTCGGACTTGACTCGAATAAAAAAATCAGGACTTGCACACCCCTAATTTTCTCAGTCATTATTTGCATTGATTTTGTTTATAGATATAATGAAATATCATAATGTAGGCCTAATAATCATGTAACTGAAGTACGTTTTTGATTGATTATATACCTACACTAATAATTTTGTTGTGAAGACAAAATGTATTAAAAGTTAAATCATCCATATTATGTTATACAAATTCAATGCATTTTCAATTATCTTTATTATTGACTAGGAAAACGCTTAAGTCCCGCAGTGTTGTTGGATGAGCGTAATTGGTGCATTGAGCTGCCATGTGTTATGCAAATTTTCTGTTGTTCTGTGGAAAAACCATTATTTTGTTGAAATGTTTTTAAAATTAAATTAAATTAAACTAAAAATTAACTTGATTTTTTTAAATTTGTTTTAATTAATCGTAATTGTTAAAAAAAATCGTAAAATTGCGATTTATATATGAAATAATTTCTCGATTGCGCTCAAATTTAACACGAATATATTAATTCATAAAATTAAGGTTCTGCGAAAAAATGATTACAATCGGATAAAGCATGTAGGTGTTATAAGTCAAAGAATTGTTAAAAAAAGAAAAAAACGTAAAATTTGATTTTTATGATAAATATTTTTTCAATAGGGAATATTCCACTTGATATTTTATATTTTATTTTAATTCTTATTCATGTCTTAATAGTCACTGCACTTTTTTTTATTTAAAAAAAATGTTTTTTTGTGTAATTTAAACAAGAAGTAAATTGGACACCCAGTTTGCGCGCCAAAAACGAGCGTGCGCCATCTTGGACGGTACTACGTCATAACTGGTGTTGAGTCAAGGCCAATTGGAAACTAAATGTACGTATATTTGTACATATTTACATACAGACGGCGGTGCTCGCCCATCCGCTCAACACAAACAACTCCACAGGGATGTACATTTTCACCGTCTTTTGTTTTTCTTTTTTCGTGTGTGACAGGAGATTTCGCGAGATCATTGTGATAAAGAATAACGAGCATTTTGTCTTGAATTTTTGCATAGCCTAGGACTATCATGGTATTCTTTATCTACAATAGGCTTTAATTATTCATCAAAGTAAGGTTTTTGTGCGGGATGTGTGTCAGAACACGGAAGTGCAGGTTAGGGTTGGCAAGTTAAGCCTAGGGCTTGTCAAGTGAGTAATTTTAGTATTCACATACCAATGCCTATATCCTACAGGAACGATTGGCCTAGACTGTTGTATTATAAATAATTTTCTACGTCTAGGCCTAGACCCAGGACTGTTTCAGTTTTGTTTTTTGATTGCAATGTCAACTTTTCTCGTTTTCTGGCTAGGCGTTAAATGTAAAATGTCCGCCATCTGTTTACATTACTGTAGGCTACGCTAGGCGCTGCTTTGTTTAAAAACACGCCGTCTTGATGTATATCTCGATCCTACTATTATACTATTCCAACATCTTTGGTCTGGATGTATGTTTATCCAGACGGCGTTGGATCAACACAGTTCTGACGTCACAGTCGTTTTTGCCGCTTTAAAAAACTGCTGCTTTTAAAACGGCTATAAATCACTGGATTATTATTTCACGGAAAAACAAAGTATATATTTGTAATCGGGACGAAATACTTCTTCTAAAAAATCTATTCATACAGTATTTGGCAGAAGTGGAATATTCCCTATTGTGCTCAAATTTCACAAGAATATCTTAATTCAATAAAGGTTCTGTGCAATAATCATTAAAATCGGATAAAGCATGTAGGTGTTATAAGTCGAAGAAATGTTTTAAAAATCGTAAAAATCGTAAAATTGGGATTTTCATGAGAAAAAAATTTCCGATTGCGCTCAAAAACGTGGCAGTTCTAAGTTCAGAGATTTCGAAGGTCTCCATAGAATTTCATCGCAATCGGAGTATCGGTTCAGCCGGAATCGTGTGGACAAACAGACAAAAATACAAAAAAAAAAAGAATCTTCGCTTCGCTCGCTACGGTCGTTACGCTCATCCAATAAAGACTTCATTAGTATGATGCCCTCATCAATACATTACTCGCATTATTTTCTGCCGAGTGTTTGTATTTTATTTTGTACTATCATTTTTAAACAACTAGTTAAAGATTTTATGACTACGAAAAAGTACACATGAAAACGATTTTTAATTCATATTTTAGTCAGAAAGCTGTTTTCTGGGCATTTGACCAAATTTATCTCGAAACAAAATGTGCCTCCTGCGGCTGGGGCTATGCCCCAGACCCTGAAATGGTCTATGGAATACAAAGTACATATTCTCACACTTGAGTTGTCCCGGTTTGTAACTCTCAAAATATGGTCACCTTTGTATGTATGTATGTATGTATGTATGTATGTATGTATGTATGTATGTATTTGTACAGTGGTACACTCTACAATCACACTGCAGTTCTTAAGAGAGGGTTGACAAAATATATGATAGAACAGAGAACTGTCACCGAGTTGGCGCGAAATCACAGAAATCATAACAAACTAGTTTATAGGACTATTCCTACATGGTTATATTTAATTATCAATGATAACAACTGGACCTACTTGCTCTCCATTGCTTTGCAAATAAACTACAAGAGTATTTGATATTTTGTCCTATGCTTTATCCCACAAATATATCCTAAACTAGGTCTATGCCTACTGTCGGCTATGTAATCACAGCTTAAATCAGCACATGACAGCCGGTGCCGCTTTTGGCACCAAAAAAGATCTCTCACCAGCAGTGCGATTCTGTAAATAGTCGCTATGATAGCGATAGCGATCACGGTTGATATGAAATATCATCGTTATAAATTATCGTTATCGACACTGATTCTGTAAATAGTCGCTACGGCCGCCGATTTATCGTATCTTGATAGCATAGCATAGTGACTCCTTTTTCATTCTCGTTATCATAGCGGTCGCTATCAGGTTTACAGGATCAGTGCGACACGCAAATTGTCGCTAAAGTGCCGGATAACGATCGTTATCTTCCATAACGATTTTACAGAATCAGACCGCAGCTCTCTTTATGACATTTCACCATGTAAAAAGGGAGATTGGCTTGATCATGGAAAAGGTCTTCAAAAACAGCACAGAGGTGGGTGCAACAATGAAATCTTGGTGGGATGAGATCAAAAAAGGGCCAGACAAAAACTGGTCTCGTAAAACTGCCACAGCGCCCAATTCAGACTTGCAACTAGCCATGACGTTCTGCGACACCATCTGAACAGGTTCAACATCACCACCGAACCGGCCACTTGTAAATTATGTCATGTCAAATCCCAAGACAGAGCACACCTTTTCAGGTGTGCCGCACTTCAGAATGACATTGACTTCCTGCCCAATGATATGAGCAGGTCAGAGAAAGAAGCCATTTTATACAGGATAGCAAGAAAGGAGAAGCCCCTCTCTGCACAGGAAAAAAAGGCCTAAGTGACTCGACAAACAACTCAAGGTCAAACAAAGAACACGCCTGTATTTGCAGGGCGAGCCCAGCAACCTATCTAATACGTTTTTCCATTCTGTTACGTACAAAAATTGGTTAAAAAATGAACTTTTGCAACAAAAGATAAGTTTTTACTAGCCGCGCACGCACATTTGCATCAGCCTGCTGTCCGTGTTCTTCATCGAGTAGCGCCCGTGTCTATGTGTGTGAGAGTAGTATGGGAAAAGAATTTGCGAGTACATATTATTAGGCATCCGCCTAACTATGATTGATTTTTTAATGGTACTGGTGTAATTACATTAGTTGCAAAATAAGAGTAGCGTCAATTTTACGCTACAGCTACCTGTTAATGGTAGCTTACTACTTGCTACTTTACTACATTTTCACAAGTATCGCGCTACCGTCGCTACCGTACTCAAAAAAGTAACATGTTACAAGTAGCGCACAACTTAACAACACTGCCAAAGATCTTCAATGGCAAGACAATGGTCCGCAAGATATAGGTTGTATTAACGTTATTGCGTTAACATTCGCTGTTATTAGCTCGTGGACCAGCATTATAGTCGAAATAGTGCAAGGTTGTCTCCCCCCCGGCTACCTGCTAGATGGTACTGCTGTTCCTTTGCTTTACAGTTAGTAACGATTTCTTGAGTTGTTTACCAAATAAATTATTTTCAAATACTGTGATGGGTGAAAAATAAATTATTTAACCAGTGATAATGATACCAATCAACTTAGGTGGCTTACTGCATAGGCGGATAACAAAGAAGGTACAGTAATTGTAATTACTTTGAAATAATAATTGACAATGCACGGCTATGAAGGTTGAAATATCTTACTCAGATTGTGACTTGGCGTGTTGTGGTACGGCGTCCGTCCAGTCATCGCGCCAAGCGGAGTGCTTGGAGTGCCTGGCAGCGGATCTCGGAAGTGTTCTTTGAACCAACGAAACAGAGACCCGATGGATTCAAATGTATGCGCTCTGAAGCGGTAGCCCTCCGGGGATATACTGATGAACTCGTGGCGGCAGCGAGTCCTAGGACAATAGGACAGCAAAAACTTGCCAGGAACACTTTTTGAGGCACTGACAAAGTAATGAATCTTTGACGGGGCTTTTTTTTTCTCTTCCTTTATAAGTTCCTCAGCTTTATCCTTGATCCCGTCGACAGCACGATAGTACCGGAAGGAGAGAATGTCTCGAGCATGAGCGGCCATTGGATTCACATAGCGTGCTATGATTTCATCAAGGTCTTCAAACTCTTCATTAGCAATCCAAAGAGATTGTCCCAAACTGAATGTATTTTCCTTACCTTCCTCTCTGACATCAACATGCTGATAAATACCATCAGTCACTTTCCAAGTCACTGTCAAATGATCAGGTCCCTTACTAGATGGCCGCACAATCACTTCTCCTTGATCAAAATTCTCCATCAACTTCTCACACTCTTTATACGAGATGTTGTGAAATGCTGGATGAACGATAACCCGCTTGATGTACGTTTGCCGTTGCTTAAGTTTTTTGCCATCTTCTTCCATTTGTATATCATTCTCTTCAGCTTTGTGGTCATAAAAGGGATCCTTTGGTGGTCTCCATTCATTATTTTTATCTGCAAGATCTGAACTTTTTGAAGTGCATTCAATCGAGAAACGTTCCACATCTATTTTGAGGATGCGACAATTAATAACTTGGTTTCGCTTTACTCTCTCTTCAGGGTTGGTTACATGCTTATCAGAGAGATTTTTAACATGGATATATCCGCTAATGCCATTATCTAGGCGTAACCGAATGCCAGTTGCTTGGCCTGGACAGCCCCCTGCATCAAAGTGATTCCACACTTCCGATAGTTCTGGGAAGTCATTTTTCAAACAAAACGGGCACTGCCAAAGCCCAGTTTCATCATTTCGATTCGGATTTGCCTGGTCTAGTTGGTCTCCTTGAGGTTTGCGGTGACTTATTCCATTTACCGTAGCTAGGACCATTTTCCCAATGAAGAATGTTTCTGGGTTTTCCTTAGTAAGCATATCAAATAATTCTACAGGGTTTGGAGAAACGTAGGAAGTACGCAGATCTTTGTACCTTTCATTCAACTCTGCTCGAATGTCGTACAAAGTAATACTTTTATTGCCAAATCCCTGTCTTTCCAGTTCTTCTGCAAAAGCATCTAGGTCCAAGTCCTTTAGTCGTTCCGGAGAATCTAAGATCTCTTCCAAAGCTCCCGCGGGGTTTGCATCTTCGTCATCATACTCCAAAGCATCTACAGCCATTTTGCGAGCCCATTCATATGTCTCAGGGTGGACCCTTGAGCCATCAAGAACTTCTACATATGCCTCTGTACTATCTCCTAGAGAACTGGTGTCTATTTTTATGAATCCAGAACAATTAATAAACACTTTGGGTCCAATATGACCAGCAGTGACTAATTGTGTTCGGTTTTCTAAGCGCTGATTATGGGACTTGAGAGCTTTTAGGAGGGCCTGAGACTTTCTTGGTCCCAAGCCACACACAAACTGAACCAGATTACTGGTATATGTCTGTTGAACAGCCATATTAACATCAACACCAACTTCATTGGTGCGGTTCACAAACTCGAGGTACAAAGCTTCCAAGAGCTCCTCCCGGGGGATCTGCTCTTGAAGTGGATGGTAGCGAAGACATAAAATCTCCTCATCTGAACTGCACAGTTGTGAAAATTCGATGAGAGGGTCTTGCATTCGACGGGCAAGGGAAACGGCTTGACGCAATAAAGGCGGATAATCCTTGAAATCGCTTTCCCCTTTATTCGAGTTTGAATATATCTTGGCCAGTTCGTTGTCGCAAATCTCAACTGCGATTGAAGGGAATTGTTCATCCTCAACCAATTGGGAAATGATCTCCTTGAGATCAGCAACAACCATCATTGCCTCACGTGATTCTCCCCCCACGCAAATTAAGTGAGGTTTCTTACTCGAGATGAAAAGACGCAATGCCAACAAATCAGCTTCCTGAAAGAAAATAGATGCATTGAAATGAATACAAAACTAAGATTACAAGATTATTAAAAATAATCCAAGCATAAAATATGGAGCCCATCAAGAGGATTTGGCAAATTTTAGGGAATTGACAGAGAGAAACCACAACAAAATCAATTTAATAAATTTAAGACGGTTAAGCATCAATAAAATTTTTAGCCTGGGTGGGTGAACCTAACAGTTTTAGACCTTTGGGGAACTCGAACTTTAATTCGAAGGGTACCGTACCGGTTCGAACGTTGAATTGAACTTCCATCAGAATAGGCCTGAAATGTTTAAAAGTAGGTACATATTGCGGGGGCTAAGATAAAGCAAGTGCCTAAGTAAAGATAACAAACAGTTATGTTTGACCATGCCTAGACGAATCATACACATTTCAAGATCAAAATGTACACCAACCAAAACCTGGAAGCATCGAAAACCTTCCAAAACCAATTAAAGCTAATATACCGCATTTAGGTACCCAATAGCCAGGCTATTTGGCATGAATAGTAGATTTAAGATAAACATATTTATCTTTAGAGAATAAAACGTCCTGAATCCCAATATTGCGTTTATTTTAGGAGTGTACGAGTACTCGAAAAGTCGAGTCGAGTTGAGTAGTTCGACTCGACTCAAACGAGTTTTTTTTTACGAAATTCGAGTTGAGTTCAAGTTTTTCCGACAACTTGTTTGAATTCGCGCGCGCGTGGTTTACGACGTTCGCAGCGTGCATTTTGGCAGATGTAAGCACAAAGTGATGTTAATCTCGTGATACAAGTCATTAAAAAATAAGCCAACTAATTCAGAAAAAAAATACATCTTGGAAGCCTCCAATGCTAAGTATCTGCTGTAATTTTACAAGCTGAAGGAAGAGAATGTAGTACAAAATCATCAACACGATCAAAGACAGCTCAACACGTTCGTCCGACAGCCGTCAGTCGATAGTTGATACAGCCGTGGGAAGATCGCGATCTATTACGCCCCCCAACCCACCCCCCACCCCCACCGTCAAACCCTGCTTTTAGAATCTAGACCACCCGCAGAGTTCAAATTTAATAATTATTGCATCTTCTTTGAGACATATGGTGCCCTCTCCGAGCTACATGTGTGTAATAACTAATAACATAATCAATTCCAAATATTTTATTACCAAAAACAACAGCTGTGAATAGTTTTCCCGGGTGTCTAGCATATTTTTATCTCGCAACTGTATTATAATGACGTGGCTCCAGTAGCGGCATGTAACCTTGTAGATAAGATTAGACCGACCCGTATACTGTGGTCGCAGCGATGTTTTAAGGTCACCACGTCACGTGACTCCCCACCCCATTTCCCGCCCGTCACAGCAACTGGTCGGTTGTGCAAGCGCTCTACATGCCAGCTCATCAGAGCACTGGAAGGCAAGCAAGCAAGGTCCCAGAGCTCGACGCTTCCAGTGTTTATTTATACTCCATACCGATAATGAAAATTACATGTTGATACTTGACAGTAGATTACGCGTTGGACTGCAGTGGCATATACAAGAATAATAATATGTGGTTTCATTTGGTGCTATTCAGGTGCCCTGTTTTTCCTCTACCAATACTTATTAATTTCCTGCATCTGTTGATTATATTCAATGCACTGTGAAGGCCTACTCAAAACTCATGCTTTTTTTTGCTTCTAACTACTCGAACTCGTGAGTTTTTTACTACTCGAACTCGGCTCATATTGAAAAAGTGCTACTCGCACACCCCTAGTTTATTTCGTATATAAAAATGATTTCGATATAGATGTTGTAGCTTGAACCGTCTTATGTTGGAACATACTGTGAAAAGCGCTGTCATTCATCATTCCATTATGACGCCAATTCAAAAACATGATTTTGGCTCGATTTTATTCAAGATTTCACACAACTGCATTAAAGTAGTACTTTAGAGTAGAGACATACAGTGAGTGCATTGCACTCGGCTGTGCAAATCGATTGAATATTGATGGATTCTTACGTTACCTCTTATTGTAAGTTCGAAAGAACACGACCAAGAATAAAAATTAGATGTAATCAATTAAACACAAAAACTGGAACCCTGTAAAAGCACATGGCATGGCCTAGAGCGTGGACCAGAGCTTGTCAAGACCGCGCCACCCCAGCCTTGTATACATAGTTGTTGGAGGATAATCCAAAACCCTTGCTATTCCAAAGATATTATTTTTGCGATATACTGCGCAGCATGAGGAAGACCTTGGCTAATATAGGGCCTCATTACGCCACACTTTTGGCACGGAGTTTTAACGTCATTTTTTAAACACGATTAACATTTTTTTTTATAAAATACATTAATAAGGGCTTCAAATTTTGTTTTGGGACTGTTTATAAAATGTAGAATCATAAAAGAATTTCAATTTTTTTATAATTTCATGCAAATAGACTATTGCAACTTGCAAGCCAACCTTTTTTGAGACATTTTTGTAGTTCACTAAGTATCTAGGCTTGGAATTAATGGCAAACTTGTGGGTACAGTACTAATCAATTGGGGTTACTTTGCCTACTATTTCATGTTTTTTATTAATGGTATACACATTTCTTATTTTAAAGCATTTTTCTTCAAATACGCTCGCTTCGCTCGGGGTAATGTGGGTAATGGGGAACAAAGGGTAATCGGGAACAGTGGCATTCCCTTGTTTCCGTTTGAAAACAAAATTATGAAAATTACTGTACTGTTTAGCTCCATTGATGTTTATGGCCAGGCAATTACAATTACGTGCATTGCTACTTATGTTTAGTATTTTTTTTTTGTCACCCTGTAAAAAAATCATGCTATTGTTTTTACACTTTTTCTACTTTCAATTATTTTACGGGCTAATGCAGTAACACAAATTAAAATAGCATGCATAGAAAGTTACCTACTTCTTGTGTCAACATGATCATGATTTTCATTATTTTTTAACATTTATGCATCATTAAATTTAATGATGTTCCTCATTACCCTAACAAGTTAATTTTGAGGGTAAAGAGGAACACACAATGAGGGTAATCAGGAACAACGTAGGTAAAGAGGAACAAGCCATTTATCACTGGATTAATATCTGTGGGGTAAATGGGAACAAACATACACACACATCGGCACACATTGGCATTGGCATTGGGGACATTGGCAGTTGGTCAATACATTCTAGCTCAATTTGAATCGGGAAAAAGAAAAGCACAAACTTTTCGATTTGTGTGCATCATACAAGACATTGTTGTTCCTGAATATCGTGTATTGGGTACCAAGTCAGTGAACGATGATCATTATCTAGGCTATGTATAGCAGTAGAGTGATGTATCCATTATGACTATTTCTGACATAATTGCAATCCTCCCATTTCCCGACATGGATGGGGCTAAAGATCGCATCAAGTATAAGTTTGCCTTTAAAGTTGATGTGAAAGAGGCCTAAATGCACTATGCCATAGCATTATTCAGACATGTGGGCCTGATTCATGACTTCTGTCAACTCACTTTGTTTAAAGTAGGCCTCTAGTCATGTTTATATGCATTTCTACCTTTATCGCTCTTTTCTGTTCCTTTTTACCTTAAGTTGGAAGTGTGGTCAAATCTGACCTATTGGTACAAAGACTCATCTAATAATATGTAAGCTGCTTACATAATGACCATAAAAATAAGTGAAAGCTAATATCAAAATGTTTTTTGTTTTCATTGTCATTAGTTTTAACTATTGTCACCCCTGTTTCCAGGGTTGTTTCCCAGATAAAGTATTTTTCATTGTTCAATTACCCGTAAAATTTCCATTTATTGTCACATTTTATTTTGGCAAATTGCAATGGAATTGTGGCGTCAAGCTCTATGTTCCTGATTTCCCCAAATATTTTACAACATGACCCTATGGCTATAGCAAGCTTAAGGGTAATGAGGAACAAACTCTTATTTTTTTTTAAAATTACCTCGCTTATTCTGGATTTAAAAACAAAGTTTATTGGATGAGCATAGCGAGCGAAGCGAAGATTCCATTCTACTAGACTGGAGAAAAAATTCCGGAATATATTTTTTTCTATCTTTTTTTCTTTTTGTATTTTTGTCCACACGATTCCGGCTAAACCGATACTCCGATTGCGATGAAATTTTATGGAGGCCTTCGAAATCTCTGAACTTAGAACTGCCACGTTTTTGAGCGCAATCGAAAAATTATTTCTCATGAAAATCACAATTTTACGATTTTTTTTTTTTTTTTTTAAATTTCTTCAATTAACCCATCTGCACCCATAAGCGTACCAGTACGCATATTTAATACCCAACACTATAGCCATAAGCGTACTGGTACGCAATTGCGCGCGCCTGCATTCAAATAAGCATAGGCGGCAAACTACTGGTCGGAAAGTCGATCGAACAGCTTTTTCTTGAAGGTCTAGCATGTGGCTCTACCTAGCGTCACTTTTATGAACTTGGTTCATTTATTTTCGATTTATCATCGACTCTTTTATTGAGCGGAATATTGGCGAACTTCTGAGCAAACATGGCGTGTTCTGACAGGCGTGATTTCGGTTTGCGTAAGAAAAACGACAATATTTCTCAGATTTTGGATGTTTTTGGCTCGGATTTTTGTGACAGTTATAGTGAAAGTGAAAACAATGACTCGTGTTTGCTTAGGCCAAGGCCTGTAACAGTTATAAGTGATAGTGACAGTGATGATGCAGATGTAAATATTGACGACAGTAGTGAAGAGAATGTAAATATTGATGATAGATCGGTGATGGAAGTGGATGAAGCTAGTGATGAAGACCCGCCAAACGTAAATGTGCGTAGGGCTAGGCCTAGGGTGGATGTTTTGGGAGGGGGTGGTGATCGTTAAGTTTTGACACTTTTAGTGGAACTCTGTAACTAAGTGGAGCGCGCCTGAATAGTGCGTGGTTTCGGGGGTCGCGCGCCTTATTGACCGTGCGGGTGGGATGGGTTAAAACACCTAGGCCTACATGCTTTATCCGATTTTAATGATTTTTTCACAGAACCTTAATTTTATGAATTTAGGTATTCGTGTGAAATTTGAGCGCAATCGAAAAATTATTTCTCATGAAAATAGAAATTTTACGTTTTTTTTCTTTTTTAAATCAATTCTTTGCCTTAAAACACCAACATGCTTTATCCGATTGTAATGATTTTTTCACAGAACCTTAATTTTTTGAATTAATATATTCATTTGGAATTTGAGTACAATCGAATAATTATTTCTTATGAAAATCGAAGTTTGACGATTTTTTTCTTTTTTTAAATTACGATTAATAAAAAAAATAAAAAAATAAAGTTTATTTTTAAATTAATTTAAATAAATTTAAAAAAATCTTCAACTTAGTAATGATTTTTTCACAGAACAACAGAAAATCCGCATAACACTTGGCTACTCAATGCACCAATTACACTCATCCAACAACGCGGCGGGACTTAAGCGTTTTCCTAGTAATTCCCACAGGACTAAAGGATATACCCCACAGACTCTATGAAAAAAAAATTGTTGAAAAAAGTTAACCACAAAATTACAATTAATTAACAAAGTGAAATCATTCAAAAAGTGTTCCCAATTACCCACATTACCCCGATATGTAATACATACAATTAAGGTGATTTAAGATTTTACTCTCAAGTACTTTCCATTTGTTTAGTTAAAGAGTTAAGTTAAAGAGTAGGCAATGTTACCCCTTGATTGGGGTGACTTTGCCTACAGTTGAAAATACCACTATAATTCCCTTTATAAGAGTTGTGTAGGCAAAGTTACCCCTCCATTGTGGTAACTTTGCCTTTTGATGAAATTATGCAACTCAAACTTCAAACTGCCCAAGGCCATTCATAGCTATTTTCCACATGTCTTTTGCTTTAAAAACTTCATCATGACTTGTTTGTTTTTCGAGATTTCTATCACACGGCCTATGTGCATCCCTGTATCATAGAATGCAGCATAGTATATTTAAGTAAAATTATTTAAAAGTAAAAAATCTTAAATACAGTAAGATCTCTCTGATGATGATGAGACCGGGGGCACCTCCGATTTGCGAAAAACTCGGATGGCGCGGATCAATTGTTTATTTGCTCTCGTAGCATAGCCTGATGTGGTAAAATGATATATGACACATGTAATGGATAAAGGAACATAAAAATACACACGATACACTTCGTGGAGGGTATACTAAATGATTTTAATAGCTTGTAAATCAAGCTCACAAACACACGTAAACAATTAGGCCTACATGTCGTAATAAAAACGTATGTCTAGGCCTAAACTCGACGCAGTAGGCCTAGGCTAGGCCTACAATGCAAACATAGGCCTAGGCTAGGCCTAGCTCTCTTTCTCATGTGGGAAAACCTCTCACTACTATATCCCGCGCTGAAGCTCTCGTCGCAAGATAAGCCTGGGAAAGAAAGAACATAAGCCCAGGAATAACAATCCTATGCGTCGTGATAACGAATTTCGTGAATCGGTTGAAAGATGATTGCATTGCGAATTCTTCTTCTTCACCCAACCATCTTTGTCAGTCAGCTGTGAGTGTGAGTTGGTTGGATCGTACGCGCATCTCGTACTGCGCAGACGGCAGTGTCCCAAGATTTATTGCCGCATCTTTCTCTCTTGCACTCACTCGTGGCATGGGCGCGACTCGCCGAGACGGACGGAAGCACGTGATAGCTTACAACGCGCTCTGTCGTCAACTCCAGTTACTCTTTAGACAGCGGGCACGCTCCGCGGGAAAGACCGCAACCGCGTACCGCGTAATTTTAAACTGGTGAATTAGCCTAAAAACGGCCGCGAAATATACCCGGATCTAAAATCGTCTCCGGGTAATTTCTGGAACCGGGTACCCGATGTCATCCCTACTCGTAAGGCATGCCTACAAATGTATGCGAGTACATTTAAAAAAGTGCGGCGCGGCGTCTGTAATTATTTTTATGTTTTATTTACGTATTTAAAACTTTAATTTTTTTAATTTTTTTTTTTTTTTTTTTTGGGCGGCTCGGTTAACACGGAACATCGGATAAGAGGAGATCGGATAAGAGGGATCTTACTGTATAGTGATTTTTAAAGTTAGGCAAAGTTACCTCTAAGTGATTTTCAAAGCATGGGGAAACATTGCCTAGCCCCAAAACTACCTCAATTAAAAAAAATCATGCTAGTGTTAGAAATTTACTCTTACCACACATTTAATATAGCTGCAAAAAATAAAACAAATTCATACCTTGACTTTTGAAGCAACTTTCCAGCAGAAGTTATCAATTTGACCAAAATACTTAAAGAAGAGCTTAAATGTCAAGGGTCTATAGAAATTGTGCCAAAACCAGTGGCGACCATCTTAAATTCAGAAAACATTATCATAGTGCACCAACTTTATTGAACGAGTGAGCGTAGCGAACGGAGTGATCTCCATTCGACTTAAACGGCCCTTATTGTTTTTCTGCGTGCGTGCGTGTGTGTACGTTGAAAATCAGCCGAATCGCTGAACAGACTGCGCTGAAATTTTAAACAGACATCCGGTACGAACTGAGAACTGCTAACAAAATCAGCGAGATCCATTGTGATTTAAACCTACAAGAAATAAAAATGTGATATTTTAAAATATCGATAGCATTTTGTTTAGATTTTTCATTTGAAAAATAGGCCACAGCCTTCGATATAAAAACAATTCAGATAGTCACTATCAGTGTTAAATCTTTCAAAGTCAGTGTCTTTTCTTTTGGTTTGTTGTCAATACGTCATTCTCTAAAACTGTCATTATTCTTGTTTAGATTTTTCAACTAATTAATAATGATGATTGATGACCATCAACAAGAAGCAGTGCAACACCGCAGTATATACGCAGTATTACACCGTATAAAGGTATAATTAAAATCGTAGACTAGACCATCCTACTTTATTCTAACTGACGATATGTGTATGCTTAACGTAGGCCGAAGCCGTATGGTCGGGCATAACTTATGCCCGACCTTATGCCTTATGCCGCATAAGGCACAGAGCATGGCTCTGCTAATCGTAAAAGACAAGGAAAGAGTAAGTCCATCTCGCAAACATCAGCTGGTTAGTATAAAAGATAAGTATATATTACTCCCCGAAAAGACGCGACCACTGGCAGTCGTCGCCGGGGACTTCTACCCCTTCCCCGACGACCTCCTTGACGACGACGACCATGATAATACGAACGATGCCAAAGACGATGACGACCACGACGTGAAAACCCCCTTTTTTTTTCACAGCTACCCGAGGCTTGTTCTGACCAGCATAGGATTTTCCTCCCTATATCACTAAGGCTAGAGTGGCGCATTATAACCGAATGGTTAACGCGCCCTGAAACCAAATAAACTAAAAAACATTTTCTCTGTTCACCTATAGGCCTAAATTGTCTTTAATTTTTCATAAGCCTACATTGACGCTGGAGGTAATCGTAGGTCTACACTAGCTGGCCTTCCCATTTAGCCTGGCGTGTATCAGTTGAACAAGAGTATGCGACCACAAATATTTGTGCAATGATTATACTAGGGAATCGCCAAAGTCGTAGATAGATGAGTGAGTGAGCCATGTGTTGAGTACCCGGGAACATTTGCATTTAAGTTTGATGATAATAATTCTATAGGTTGGCCTATAATTAATAGGGTTTTGAGTTGAGTTGGTTTAAGGGCGCGTCAACTGTAAGGCCATAATGCGCCACTCTAGCCAATAATAGGCTAGGGAGGTCTTAGGTAGGAGGAGGAAAGGGAACGTTACCAGGTACTCAACACATAGCTCACTCACTCGTTTAACGACTTTGGCGTTTCCCTAGTAAAAAATAATAGTTCCAATATTTTGAGTAAAATCACAGCCTTGTATGACGGGATATTCAAAAATATAAGAATAACAGGCAAAGTCACCCCTGTAGGCAAAGTAACCCCATTTGACGGTATTTAAATGGTATACTTTAATGTTTGTTGAATTTTTAATTAGGGGTCAGCTTTCAATTGAGCAAATACGGTATCTTAGTGACCAACATGTATGAAAACAAACTCTTGAATATTATATTAGTGATGACATTAGGTAGTAAATATTGGAGTCGGCTCTGGAGCTTTGTGAATTGAGTAGGAGTCGACTCCTCGATCGACGATTAAGATAAGGTAAAAGTGGTTGACCTTGACCAATGTAAAACACCCTCCAATAGTTATTCCGAAGCAAGTATGCCGATGCATGCGGTTTAGGGGAGCGAATGAGCAATCAGAAATTTAAATTTGGGACTGCTGATGCAATACACCCACCAGTGACGTCAGTATCGATGTAAGTATGCCGATGCATGCGGTTTTGGCGGGCCAATGAGTGAACAGTATTTTAACTTGGGGACCGTTGATTGGCTGCAATCCACCCGCCGGTGACATCAGCATCGGCTTACTTGCTTCGGGACAACTACATCAGGCCTAATTTGTTCCAGGAGAGCAAAAAAAAAAAAAAAAACAGTTTTGGAAGTAATAATACTTTATTGGTCGTTTGCAAGGTTGACTTGGATTTTTAATTCTGAAACAAGAAAGTTATTTTAATTTTAGCTTACTACGCTAGTGGCCCAAGATGTAGAACCACGACGAGCCATGAGCAAGTACGTATGCTAGGTCAGTCTGAGGCTTCAGGCAAAGGGACTCGCTGCTGGTAAGTTATGAAGATAAGATGAGGCAATCAGTCATCATCAGCATAGAGAGAAGGGACGAGCTGACTGTATCTAGACAGAGATTGAGAGAGAGAGAGAGAGAGAGAGAGAGAGAGAGAGAGAGAGAGAGAGAGACAAAGCGAGGAAGAAAGAGCGAGAGCTAGTGCGTGCACCAGGGACCAGCCTGAATTCATAATTGGGACATACCAGATAGGTACATAGCCTAGTCAAGTAGATAGAGGCAGTACCTACCTTTTGTAATTTCTCTTCTTCTCTAAAAGAGTTCTTTCTCTTCAGTAAGTGTGGTAGCCTCAAATGATCACTACAATCTCCATCGGGGGCCATGATGCAAGCAAACGCTGCTTGTGTGTAGTCGGGCACGTAAGCCAAAGCCATCACTCGCAGTCCCTTGCCAGTGTCCCACTCTTCCTCCTCTTCATCAGCATACTCCACTGAAAGATATTTATTTTGAAAAAACTAGAATGTGTAACCTATTTTACACTATTGCCAATACCAATTTACAATATTCTTATTGTGCTATCAGGGCAGGGTAACGTCGCTTTATTTAGATACGTAACGCGTTTAGATATTTATTAGGGCTCACCGCCTGGCAAATGTATTGGTTCCCTGACAGTTCCTATGGGAATCCTAGCAAAGGCAGTGAGCCCCAGGTCTTGGTTACCATGGCAACCAGAGTCGATAACGAAGTTTCCCCGGTTTAGCGTCGATAATCAACCCATGTACCAAACAAAGTACAATGTTGAATATATAAATTTGCAGATAAAGTAAGGTATTGTTCATTGACAGTGGATTTTATAATATATACACATTTTTATAGTAGATATTATCATTATTAGGTGTAGGCTCATGCCTCAGGCAAACTATTAGAATACAGTACCGTATTGTTCCAAATATAGCGCGATGTTTTTTTCCGAAAATACAATCTCAAAAACAGCACTCGCGTTATTTCCGCGCGCTTGCATTTGAAATAGCGCCTGAACATAGGCCACGCCTCTATACAACTCCCGCGCACCGTCTGCTGCGCTTCGCCCCGCCCACCCACTCGATGCCACTGAACTCGGCCGAACCTTGGGCGAAACTGTCTGCTAGTCGTCAGAATCCTTGGCCGTGATCACATCGCGACCTAGCTTGACCTACATAGATTTTGTTCGTCGGGGTTGTCTATCTACGTTGCTAAGAGTCTACGTAACGTAATAATGAGTGATGAAGGAGGAGATGAAATGGCTCAAGATGAACAAATGAAGACTGCTGATCGCGTGGAAAAGAAAGGTTCCTCTGCCTTACAAATCAGCAAGGGATTGCGAAGGAGCTAGGCCTAGGCCTACGACGTAAACATTGAAGACCAGGAATCAGACTGGTGAACTGTGGTTGACATGTGAGCTTGTGCTTGGCCCTACCCTGTTAAAAACCATAGGCCTAGGCCCTAACATTGTTCAAAATGTTTTGTTGTAAGTGTTTCATGTACATTTTAATTTTCTTTGATTTTTTTCTTTTTTCTTGAAATGATTCTGAAAAATTGGGGGTCGTGTTATATTCGAGGTGGTGCTATATTCGGAACAATACGGTATATTAAATTACTTGGCATGGATTTAACTACATCCAGTTACATACTTTTGGACGGTGAGAACGCAACATTTCTAGGGCGGTGGGTCCCAGAAATTTTTAACACAGGAACATCCAAACGCGCTTCTCTGTTAACGTAGTTAATAAGATCCAGGTTATCTAGGGCAGGGTAGCTCTAAGTATGGACTCAACTAATAGTTAAAGAATCTTAGGCCCAGTGGTTAATTTGGGGCGGTCAAAACAATACTAACAATGTTGTAGGCCTAACACAATATTATTTACCAAAATGCAATGTTTGAGTTGTAGGCCTAAAAGTTTTTGTTTTTTCCATTAGGCCTACTAATAATAAAAAAAATAAACTTGTTTTTGGGCATTTGATTTAAAAGTAGCAAATTTTACATTTTTCGCCTTCGGCCATAATAACCATTGGCAAAACTGGAACGTTACTCCGGCACACCCGTATTAGTTTTGCAAGGTCCCCCCCCCCCCCCCCTTTATCCAGCCAATTGTCAATTTCTGGATACACTACTGTTTGCAATGTTGTCTGTTTTTGTAAATTAGGGTAGGCCTGTAGTAAAATGAACTTATTTTTTTTAGTTAAATAAATTCATATCCTATTTTAACATCCCAAAGCTAGCTATAAAGTACCGAACGAAAAAAAACGCCTTGCGAGGCTATATGCTCACCCCCCTTCCCCCCACCCCTAAATTAAGGATAGTGTTGTTACTTGTTTCGTCTTGCAACTTATTAGAAAATATCCTGCCTGCGCCCATGAACAACACAAAATGTGCCGTTCTGGCGTGTTTGAGAAGTTCTGAAAATTTTGAAGTGACAAGTCATTGTAAACTGACATGTAAATCTTGACAATATCAACCAGAGCATACTAAAAACTAATAAAATATCACCATTTGTAATGTAAAAAAATCCAATAATTTCAGAGTTTATGCGAATGTGCCCCACACCCGCACTAGCTAAGGAGCATACTCCCAGACCTCCCATTGTACCAGGATACATAGGCTACTTTTCGCAAAACAATTGTTTAATGGGGAGTTCTACATATTTCTTAATAATATAGATCCCGGGTCGAGCGTCCGCACACTTATTATTTTAGAAATTAACCACTGTTTACGCCTATGTAGAAGGATCTCTGCTGCAAAGAAGACAGTACACTTTATTAGGAAGCGTTTGTTTAAGTCCAAAATTGAATTGGCCTTCCCGCTATGGGTGCCAATGGATACAACCAAAGGCATAATCAAATTTCAGCATTAAGCAGTAAGTGCCCCCCCCCCCAAATTACACGCCATACGTACATACGTTAGTCAATTTGTTACAACAATATTTTTGACTAATTAGAAAAGTAGACCTACCTGCAAATGGAGCCACCTTGAGCCAATTGTATAGTTTGCGACAGCACATCTTTAGTACTGAGTCCCGTGCTTCATGTAGAAGTTGGGACTTAAGTTCTTTACGCAGGTCGGGAAACAGTAATCGTGTTAAAGCAAGTTCTACACATTGCACACGAAGTGAATTCCACTCCTGGACATTTTTACTGAATTCATCCTAGAAAATAACAATACAGGACATTCTAGAGTTCAAACTAATGTAGTTACTAGTTTAGTGCACACAATGGTCTAGTTTACAGTAACTAGTAGTAATGATTATCAAATTATTATTATAATTTGTGCAAGAGTTTTGAATGTTTTTGGCTACTTAGTACAATTTATAAGTTGGAACACCTGCTGGTTTCTATTCTATGTACATTTGAATATCAATTTTCTTGTATAGGCTGTATGCAATTGACGGTACTTCTTCGGTTGGTAGCCCCCAACTTGTTAACAAGGGGAAAAGTAAGTTAGGGGGATGGGGGGGGGGGTAAAGTGCGTATGTTTTAATAATAATAATAATAATAATAATAATAATAATAATAATAATAATAATTTATAATGATAACATTGTAAAACATATGCACTTTGCCCCCCCCACCCCCCAACCTTGTTTTCCCCTAAAATCACAGTGTTAAAAAGTAGGGGGCTACCAACCGAAGAAGTGCCCAATTGACATCATCACAGTCTGATATCACCATCGGGAGGTTTTGTCTCCTAAGCGATCCTATACCCTTTTGCCATATTGAGATTCTTAATATTATCTACAGTTTTTACTCACCTAAATATTCATGTAATTTTCGTAACATGACGACAGTAACCCTAGTAAATTTAATAAAAAACATTGTATCTTGGCAACTACAGATTGTAAACAGAATAAACAAAAGATGGTGGCTTTTGTTTCTAGAGAATCTGTTTTGAGTTTTACCCCATCCACCGCTTGCTTTATGGATCAAGAGAAATTAACTAACTAGGAAAACGCTTAAGTACCGCCGCATTGATGGATGAATTTTTTGTAAGTTTTTAGTTTGCTTAGGACCACTTTTCCTATGCAAGTGCTTTTTGAATGCATTGTAGGTGATTGATGTCAAGTTTCTATTGTTACTTGTTAATTGTTATTATAAACCTTAAAAAAATCATATTAAAACCTTTATTCTATGGATTCTGGCTAACTTTCAACTTTTTCTTTCAGAAAGCAATACATCACCATTACCTTAATGTCCATGTAAAATATGAACGTTGTAGCCCCACCCGTTTGGTCAGAATCGGCCCAAATGTCACGAAAATATTGCACTCAAAATCGAAAAAAATCGTAAAAGTATAATATTCATGAGAAATATTTCATCGATTGTACCCAAAAACGTGGCAGGTCTAAGTTCAGAGATTTCGAAGGTCCCCAATTTTCATCAAGATCGCATATGCCGTTTGCCCGGTAGCGTGTGAACAAACAGACAGAAAAAAAAGTTTTTTTTTTTTTTGAGGGGTCAGTGAAATTGAAGTCTTTGCTTCGCTCATCCAATAATTACGTTTACATTATTTTATCATCACATGATATAATTTAGTGAAGAATAAAATGTGTATTGGTTAGGGAAGACGACGAAGTCGGGTACGGGTACGTGTTTCCACTACCCGTTTACCCATAAAACCCGATTCCTGAATTGAGGTGTCACATTGTAGGCGGAAGGCTAATGTAAACATGCGCTTTCTCATGTCTTTTGTGCTTGGCGGCGATTTTCTTTTAAATTGTAATGTCCTTTGATCATGCTGCCGACTTGTGGCAATGTGTTGAGTATGCCCCCCTCCGCCCTTACCACTCGTGCTATATAGGTACTGCGTAAATAATTACATCATCACTTATGTTTTCAATCTGCTAGAAGTCAAAACTCAAAAGCCATCACTCATGGTGAAAAATGGAATTAAGCACATGGGAATAGAGGGGCTGCAGAGGTTGGCCTCTCCTTATCTTGTTTACTCTCATTCCAGCTCCAGTCCCCCCCTCCCACCCACGCCCTGCACCAACTATACTGTGTAAATAATTACCACAACATCACTTATGTTTTCAATCTGCTAGAAGTCAAAACTCAAAAGCTATCACCCATGGGTGATAAATGGAATTAAGCACATGGGAATAGAGGTACTGCAGAGGCAGGCCTTTCCTTATCTTGTTTACTCTCATTCAGGCTCCAGTCCCCCCCCCACGCCAACATATTGTGACCTTGACTAGACTGACAAGATATAAAGCAGATGCAATGAACAGTGAGTGTTATCTTAATGGCCCACTGCTGTTCCTCTTTTGTGATTATGAAATACTACTTCACCAGAAGGTCATTGTTTATAGAACAGCATTACGTCTGAGATATTACGATAATTGATGAGCGCGTTTCTTCCCAGTTCATTATTCATTAGACACCCCACACAATTTTTTTGTGTTACTACGCGGGTAATGTGGACGGGTACCCGGGTCGTAAAAAAGTTGGGTTTCGTCATCCCTAGTATTGGTGAAAGTTTACAATGTCAGGTTAGTTAAACAGAAAGAAATAAATTAAAATTATTCCAAAATTCTACATCGAACAATCCCAAGGCTTTGTCACACTTATAAGTTTAGACGAAGGCGGTGCTCTGTACTGACAGGCATTACCTCACAATGGTGGCTATTGCATACTTCCTATAGGTAAATTATGCAAATTAAAACATTATTATTGATTCATTGCAGTTGTCGAAAAAATTTACCCCGACTAGAGGGTTTTGTCCTTAACCACATGAACACACGTGACGCATACGGGTGCGTCATGAGGACGCGCGTCCTCCCATACACATGACACTAACGTAGTGCGTCATGCATTTTTCAAAGTCTCCCGCCAGCTTCACGTTCATATTCCCGCTTAAAGCTTGACTGAAGTAGTTCAAGTAAGTTGCCGTTAGATAGCAGCACTAGCTAGACTTGTGTTCTCGTTTCTCGGAAGGTCAATACAGTAATCTATTTGATAGCTGGAAGTGTCAACATGTGTTTCCAAGATGGCTACGCGTAAATTACGAAACAAATGATATTTCTTTCAATAATCTTTGATGAGACCGGGGAAAAAATGAAGGTGTATCTAGTGGTTCAGAACATGATTATTTATCAAGCGATAGTGAGGAATCGGTGCAGGACAGTAGTGATATATTGGGAAGTGGGAATGAAAGTGGTGGTGGGGGTGTGACGGATGATGGACAAGACAGGCCTAGGCCTAGATCTAGCCAAAACACGCGGAAAAGTAGCAAAGTAGGGCTCAACATCGAGTCCTGCTTTGTAAAATATTTCAAAAGCAAGTGAAATGGGCAAGAACAACAAAATAACAAATTTAAGTTAAAAAGGGGGAGGGGGCGGGGGGGAAATGGTTTAAGGAGATTTTTTGGGATTTCTTGGTGTATATGGGGCCACAAAATGTCTAAAAATGGGTGTGTTCAAGGGGTTAAGAGGATGGGATACTCACGAAATTAAAAATACGCGAAATTACAGTTTTTTCGTGATATCTCGAGAACGATGCAAAATATCTAAAAAGGATGCTAGACCAAATTGTAGTTTTGTTAGAACTATATAATGCAAGAAAAAATATTCAAATATAATAATTGGTGCGGTTTATATTTAAAATATGCATTTAATTAATTAAATTTCTAATTAAAAACTTAATTACCATCACATTACAATATTTTTTCTTGCATTATATAGTTCTAACAAAACCACAATTCGGTCTAGACTCTAGAATCAGTTTTTAGATATTTTGCGTCGTTCTCGACTCTCGAGATATCACGAAAAAACCGTATTTTCGTGTGGTTTTAATTTCGCTACTATCCCATCCTCTTAAAGCGGGCTTATGCTTAAAAACCTGTTATTATTATTATTATTATTATTATTATTATTATTATTATTATTATTATTATTATTATTATTATATTATTTAACATTAGGAAATCATCAGTGCTAAGTTAACCCCAACCTGACTTAAGTGACTTTAGATTAACTAACACACGAAACTAGTTATCTTATAAAGGCCCATATCTACTTAATTAAATTTTATGCAAGATGCCGGATTTTGAACCATCTATGAAATATTTTGTTTTAAAAAACTTGTAAAAAATGCAGTAAAAGAGGGGTAGTTTAATTCCCATTATAAAAATGCTTTTACCTTCGTCATTAATATTATGTACCGTAGGCCTATTTGTGTGATGTTTTCTTGAAATGGTTACATGGAACTTTTTATAATGAATTTTTAATCCTTTCAAGCCCGAATTAAATTCGTGAAAATTAGATAATAAACAAACAATTCGAGGTATTCATTTTTTTCTAAGAATTTTAGTATTTTATCTTATTTTTTTTTATCATGAATTTTAATTAATTTCACACATAGCGTTTTAGAGGCTACCGTTGAACTGGTATCTTTAAAGGGATCATTTGACTGAGACTACAAATTGCAATTTTAGCAGTTTCCGTTTGATGGGCGATACGATTGTGAATGCAAACTCTGAGATAGCCGATCAATCGGGCACATATCAGTCTCCATCTAGTAGATGAGTGCGTTGTCTGGCTACAGTAAACAACTAAACGACTGGCACTGTACTGCACTGGATGGTCGCTCTCATTTAAGTTTGTAGGGAAGTAGTAAATTAAATACCAGACACAATTATTTCGTACTACTCAGGTAGGCCTAACGAGTAGTAACAGAGTTGTAAAAAAATTGGGTTTTGTCATTCCTACTCTTATTTGAGTATATTAAATTCTGTATTTATGCAAATATAGGCCACAAGTATATTTTAAAATAATTTATAAACTGCGCAGCCAATTTTTAATAGTACTAGGCTATACATAAGATTGCAGCTATTAACTGGTGGCAACCTACAATCGCATGATATGACAAAGGCCCTACCATAATGTAGCTACCTACTTGGAATATAAACGCATGGCTATCCATGTTTAACCCCCTTAAATCCATAAGCGTACTGGTACGCTCTGCGCCGCCTGGGCTAGATCACCATAAGCGTATATATACGCGCTAGCGCTGAGCTGATTTGAATTACGCTTAAAATCTACGCCGTTTGCTCTAGAAGTTCAAATTTTCGCGCACTTTGCGATTGAAGTTCCACTAAATCACGCTAGATGGAAGCACCATACGGGACCTTCTTTTATCGGCAATTCTTTACCGATCTTTCCGTAGCAACGCCGTGTTTTATTTGATGAAGTTGTAATGGCGACCTGTCAGTTTCGTACGTAAATAAAGCCAACCCAAATGATCCTTACGGCCTTGTAGGCTTGTATATTATCGAAGGAGGGTGTAATTTACGAGTTTTGTATCATTTAGAATCTGTTTATATAACATTACAACGATTATAATGCAATTATCATCCCAAGTTTCATTTCGTCTAGGCCTAGCAGTGACAGCTGAGATTAGTCCTAGGGCTTGGATGATCGGCGATTTTTATTACATTCTAGGATATATACTAGGCCTACCGTAGGGCCTAATACTTGGTTTTAGTTGACAATCAGTAAGTAGGCTAGGGCAAGGGTACCTGCAAATGATTGATCATGAAGTTACGATGCTGTACATAAATAGTTTGGTAAAGCCCTAGGCCCAAGCCTTATTGTCACTGAATCTGTGAATCTGTAGCAATTGCCTATAGGCCCTAGGCCCTATAGGCATTTCATAGAAGACCCTTGTTTTATAAATAAAATGATATTAGGCCTAGTGGATTTCCGACAAAAACAACAATGTAAGTAGGCCTTGACCCATGCATTGGAGATAAATTAAATTAAACTGAATCCCTACCAATAGGCCTAGTCCTACATTTTCGAATTTCCTCTAGGCCTACTTTATTCTAAAGAACTATCTCAAAGTTTAAAACCAATATTTTTATAGAGATGGGTTTGTTGTGATTAATTTCATACCAACAACTTCCTTGTAGGTTGCCTACAACCGGAGCTTCATCGATTTAAATAATGAAACTCGTAATTCAATTTTATGTCCAGTACCTGCAGGATTACTAGGGTTTTTAAGGGGCTGAGCTGCCGGATGCAAGGGGGTTAAAGAACAATTTTAATTCATGGTCGAGTATTATTGGATGAGCGAAGCGAAGACTTCAATTTGACTTTCCGTTTTTTTTTTTTTCACTTACGTTACCCCAAGAAAAATAGCTCGGGTGTTTAGTTTTTTGTTAGTTTTTCTGTCTGTTTGTTCGCACGCTACCGGGCAAACGGCATATGCTATCTTTATGAAAATTTGAGGGGACATTCGTTTTCTCTGAACTTAGACTTGCCACGTTTTTGGGTACAATCGAAGAAATATTTCTCATGAATATCGATTTTTTTCGATTTTTAGTGCAATATTTTCGTGACATTTGGGCCGATTCTGACCAAACGGGTGGGACTACAACTTTCATATTTCACATGGACATTAAGGCAATGGTGATGTATTGCTTTTTGAAAGAAAAAGTTGAAAAAATTATCCAGAAACCATATAAATGAAGGTTTTAAATTAAGTTTTTTGAGGTATTTAATAACAATTAAGAAGTAAGACTAGAAACTTAACAACAATCACCTACAATGCGTTCAAAAAGCACTTGATAAGTAAAGAGATCCCACTCCAACTAAAAACTTACAAAAAAGCTCATCCATCAACGCGACTAAAAAAGCGTTTGCGAAGCTTCCTAGGTTATTAAAGCTGCTTAAACTCATGTTAAAACTTTCATCTTACTCGGTAGTATAGCTGTTTCACTTCTTCGATGTATGATTTTGAAGTAACGCCAGTACCATCAATTTGTTCACTGATGGTAAGTACAAGCAACTTGTCCTCTTCTGCAATCGACAGTTTGAGAAACTGGTCGCCAGTAAGGTCCCGAACAGGTTTATCCTTTACGTACTTCAAGCTGCAACAATGAAACCCATACAAAAATATTGTTGAATTCTAAGACGATTTTACATAGGATGCTGATAAAAATTTGTGAATCACATCTGAACCCTGATATACCTGGATGTTGATGTAAGGCCAGATTGCAATCTGAAATATTATGTAGGTAGCAAAGTCAAGGGTAATAGTACGGTTACCTATTATAAACTATAAACTAATTAATTATTGATCCTGTGTTGTTTCCAGAAAACGATTGTCACATGGTACTACAATAACATTGCCAGGTGCGGTTTATAGCCTAGCCCCCTCATGCATAAAGATTTACCGACGCAAAGTTGGGTCTCGTTAAAAAAGGCGGACTCAGGCAAATACGTATGTTAAATCATAGGGCTATAAAATCTGTATGCACAAATAGTCGCGTCAGCAGACTTGCGTCCCTAAGTCGCTAGATGCATTGGTAAAGTTGCGGCTACTCTGGATGTGCCGCAAATTTCGACCCCTGCCTTTTTTGAATCAGGAAATAAATACTATTTCAAGTAAAATGTATGAACCCACATACGCCTCTCGATGATATATTGTAGAAATCTATGTCAAATATTTGTTACCTTATATTCTGTTTCTTTTTTTCCCTTCTATTTTATACTGATCTTGTACATTAAGAATTTAGTTAATTAATCTTTTTCACTATCTGTAGGCCTACATACAATTTATTGCAACTTTACCATAGGTATATGGCATAGGTATGTTTATTATTATTCTTCTTACAAATAAATTATAAATTGTATCTGTAACTGTATTCTAGGTCTCTAGATTAAGAAATGTTCACTTACATACATCTGTGTGACATTTTTCTCTAAGTCGAAGCGCCATCTTTCATAAAAATTATAGTAAATTACATTTGAATACTCCCACGCACAGGGCTACGGCTCTAGGTGGGTATTCTTTCTTCTACTTATAGGCCAAAACCGGCTAAACATGTCTGTAACTGTTGTGTTTTGTACTCATATTGAAGAAGAATAAAAGTATCCATCTATCTATCTGTAGTAAAGCAGACAAGAATTTAAAAAAAAAAATGAGTAAAAAATTGCAAAATCTTAAAAAATTAATTGAAATTTGAACTTTCAACCTTTCGCAAAGAAATGCCTTTTGTTAACCACTACTCCAAAGTAGTTGATAAATATTGTGAGTTTTAACCACAACATACGTTGTACTTGCAGGTTGCCAAAACACATAATTTAATAAAAGTTTGCTGTTTTCAATCTAAATAGTAGAGATGTGCGAACCAACTATTTTGACTTCGAACTCGAACTTTCCCAGTTAAAAAATCCGAACTTCGAACTTTACAAAAATTTCAAACTGTATCGAACTCGAACCCAACTTAAAGGTATAACAAACCGTCATAATAGGAAAAATAGTGATAAGTCTGGACCGGCACCTCCACCAAGAAACTATGTAACTTCTGGACCGGCATCTCCACCATCCATTTTTTGGTTTTTATTTTAAATTTGTACCTGTAAACTGGGAACCATTTTTTGACTTGTCAAATAATTTGTGACCACACACCACTACAAATTAGTAAAAAAAAAAAAAAAAATCGAACTTCGAACTTTTTTCGAACTCGAACTTAAAAAGAGTTCGAGTTCGAATTTCGAACGTTCGCACATCCCTACTAAATAGGCCATAATCACACAATACTTTTAGTGCTGCAATAATTTATCTGTGTCATTTGGGACTAGTTTATGCTTGCATTTCGGCTCCATTCATCTCTTAACATCGCCAGAGACAATTCAGCCATCTTTGCCAATATTTGCGTTCGCAACTTACCGACGCAAGCCTTTGAGCATTTAGGTAGGCAAATAAACAGAAAAGTTCCCGGGCAGAGAAAAATTTTGATTCTAGATTTTATTTTGTTACATACTTTTAAAGATGTTTTGAATCCACTTTATATCGTTAGTTTTGTGGTTCGGGCATTAATAAGTTTTTGTGTGTAGGGAGGGTCCATGCAAATTAATATAGGCCTGCCGATTGGTCTATGTCTACAGTGACGTCAACTGTAAACATTTTTGTAACTTTGGTCATGTTACAAATTTAATTGTTATATGTAGGTCTATGCTTATTCCTTTTTTCAATTTCTCTTTCAGGGCAAAGCAAGGCCAGGAGGGCCTTCCAGCATTCCGAGCCTGGAGAGAAAACTGATTATCTACTTAATTATCTCCTTCAGCAGCAGCCGTTTTTCTTATGGCAGTTTTCGACTTTTATCTTCGGCCAGCTCACTTTGGAAAGAATGCAAGGGATCATCTGCTTAACCTGCCTATAGATAACCGACTGATCACAGCTCAGAGTACCAACATGATCAGATAAGTATTTGTAAGCGGGTGGGTTGATAGGAATCTGGTTCCATAAGGTCAGGTTTGGATCTGTTAGTGATTGGATAACAACCCATCAGTGTTCTCCCCAGGAAAATAGTATCAATGGTTATTCCAAAAACATTGTCGGGTATTGTATTCATAGGGTAGGGACTTGTACAAAGCTGCTGCTGCTGCTCCTACCACTACCACTACCACCACCACCACCACCACCACCACCACCACCACTACTACAAAAATGGGGGTCCGGGGGCTCGATTCGATTTGGTTAGTGTTTAAGAGATTTTTGAAGCCCTCTTAAAGTAACTTACTTTAGTTGGTTTTGTGGTAAGAGCATTTAGAATTTTATTAAAATTTTAGTCTACGCCTACATTATTTCTCCTTTGTCTACAAGGCTATGCAAATTACTGTAGTCCATAGATATCTTAACACCTATAGTAGGCTAGATTAGCAGTCATTGGTCCACTTCCGTGACAATTAGAAGCCATTTTGAAATCCCAGTTTGCATGTTAATTACATGGGAGCGATTTGTACACCGAATATTTTTAAAGATGGCCGTCAGTTTGACAGCCGAGCATACTAGCCTTTAACATCAAACGATTACTAAATTCCCTTTATGCAATAACGTCTTATTGTTTCTGTTTGTTCAATCCCATGCTGCACAAGCTAAAACCATGTCAAACAATCCAGAAAAATACTTTATTGCATTAAAAAAGCATAAATTAAAACGCCAAATCGCCATTTTGAATTGGCTTTTCGACGCTTCAATTTGCTACGCTCGCGCCTGTGCGGAGGTATTGGACACTGCTAATCTAGCTTACAATAGGTGTTCAATATCTATGCTATAGTCCTATTGCTTTACTACAATGAGTGCAACATTAATGTGTTGTAGGTAATATGCCCTTATAAAGGTGATTATGTTATTTCTTGTAAGTGGTTGCCATTATTATCTAGGATTTGTATTATTTTTACTACTAGGAAACGCTCTGTTGGACGCGTTGATAAGCGAGCACGTGCTATAGCTCTAGACCCACATTGCAATTTATTAAAATTGTAAAATTTGCGACGTTCGCTGTCCACGGGGCCATGTTTCCAATATTATTTATTATTGCCAATGTAGGCCTATTTGGGTAAACCTTTAATTTGTGGATAAAATCCACCGCCATCTAGAGGACCTTGACATCATTTCTTTGGGAAAACGTAACAAATAATAGACTGCTTCCACGATAGTATTTTGATTACTTCTAGGTGGCAGTGCATAGTACGAACCTCGTGCGACTTTTCGTTGCCATGGTAACATTACTTTTGTTATAATGTAATTTCCATCTACACTACTTATCGGATCAAAATAAAATTAACATATTCGTGACCGGACGGACATTCTAAATGATTTGGCCACCTCAGATTTTGTCGCCGTTTAGTTTTAAAAAAAAACTTTCGATTAACTTTAATGTAACTTTTTAACGATTTTGCCACAAAACTAATGGCATTCAATCCAGATCGAAGCTTGCGGATGGTCCAAATTTCAACTCGATCCGAACCTCCGTTCGACCGCTATCATGAGCCAAAAAAGCTGCGCGACTTTCCGTTGCCATGGTAACGGTACTTTGTTATAATGTAATTTCCATCTACACTACTTATCGGATCAAAATAAAATTAACATATTCGTGACCGGACGGACATTCTAAATGATTTGGCCACCTCAGATTTTGTGTCCGTTTAGTTTGAAAAAAAAACTTTCGATTAACTTTAATGTAACTTTTTAACTTTTTGAACGATTTTGCCACAAAACTAATGGCATTCAATCGAGAACGAAGCTTGTGGATGGTCAAAATTTCAACTCGATCCGAGCCTCCGTTCGAACGTTATGGCGAGACATACAAACAAACAAACAAACAAAAAAACAAAAAAAAAAAAAAAAAAACACAAAAAAACAAAACCAGTGACTAATTTTTCCGGCAGAGTCAAATGGAAACGCTCGCTTCGCTCGCTTAATTATTACTACAACTTGAAACATTGTTGTATTTGATGACTTTATTTTTATGACTTAGAAATTATTTGTCTTAACAATCAATCAAAAATTCAAAATCATCAAAATACAAAATATATGTACGTAGGGCCTATATACACACTATACAGTAAAACCCGGAACCGCTATGGATTGTTTTTCCAGGGTTAAATAATAGATGCAAAACAATGAATGTGCTGCCAACCAAAAATAGAAACAAAAATTAAAAAGTTTTTTAAAACTTATCTTGCAATCGTGTTTCCGCAAATTTAATTGTGTTACAACTAGGAAACGCTCAGTTGGACGCGTTGATAAGCGAGCACGTGCTATAGCTAGACCCACATTGCACATTTTTTTTAAATTTTAAAATTTGCGACGTTCGCTGTCCACAGGGCCATGTTTCCAATAGTATTTATATTATTGTCAAGGTATTTGGGTAAACCCGTGTGTAAACCTTATCCATTGCCATCTAGAGGACCTTGACTCCTTGGGAAAACTATTTTAACTCTTTGTTGACAAATAATAGACTGCTTCCTCGAAAGTATTTTGACTACTTTTAGGTGGCAGTGCATTAGAAACTTTGCGCGTCTTTTCGTTGCCATGGCAACGTTACTTTTGTTATAATGTAATTTCCATCTACACTACTTATCGGATCAAAATAAAATTAACATATTCGTGACCGGACGGACATTCTAAATGATTTGGCTATCTCAGATTTTGTCGCCGTTTAGTTTGAAAAAAAACTTTCGATTAACTTTAATGTAACTTTTTAACTTTTTGAACGATTTTGCCACAAAACTAATGGCATTCAATCGAGAACGAAGTTTGCGGATGGTCAAAATTTCAACTCGATCCGAGCCTCCGTTCGAACGTTATGGCGAGACATACAAAAAAAAAAAAAAAAAAAACAGTGACTAATTTTTCCGGCAGAGTCAAATGGAAACGCTCGCTTCGCTCGCTTAATTATTATTGTTAATACGTAGGCCCAACAAAATTTTAAAAAAACAATGGGGGGGGGGGTCAAACTATGCCGGTCGGCAATGAATTTTTGCCAGCAAAGGGGAGAACACTGCTCATTGATGATGTTGTTTTTGCGTGTACACATTTGAGTTTTCTAAATTTCCACTTGCCCTAGTCTATTTGTGTATGGGCCCCATCAATAAATCTTTATTTACAACGTTGAACACAAAATTTTTTTTTAATGTTTTAGCTTGAATACAATTTTTTTTATGAGGTGCTATATACCACACAATTATCAAAATTGCTTGTAAGTAGAAGGACAACATAGGCTCATCTTATATCAATTAAAACAAATTAGGATAGGGAATTAATTTTTTAAACTCCTCATGCCTGGATTAAAATGGAATTTTTAAATAAAACTTTCTAGTACCAAGGGAGTTACTAGGGAAACGCCAAAGTCGTTGTAAAACGAGTGAGTGAGAGAGTTGAGTACCCGGGAAGATCCCCTTTCCTCCCCTATATCTAAGGCTGGATCTAAACCAGTATAGGGAATGATACCGGGTACTCAACACATGGCTCACTCACTCGTTTAACAACGACTTTAACGTTTCCCTATTTATTTAAATTGAACATTCAAAATGCGAATCGTGTTCTAAACGTATTAGCGTGAAACATCAATAAATTTCCAAGATAAAACAAAATCACCTAATTTTATTTCCCATTTAACACCCCTCAAAAATAATATGTGGGTGTAAAAATATAAAAAAGTTCTAACTAACGGGCATCGAACCCCAAGCCCCCGTGCGGTAGGCTAAATGCTTACCACTAGGCCATGCCAGCCAGGTAGACTCATCCCGCTAGCTGCTACTAAACAAATGCTATCGATATTTTAAAAAATCATATTTTTATGCAATGGATCTAGCTGATTTTGTTAACAGTTCTCAGTAAACTCGTACCGGATGTCTGTTTAAAATTTCAGCGCAATCTGTTCAGCAATTCGGCTGATTTTTGCCGTACAGACAGACAGACACACACAGAATCACAGAATGAGGGCCGTTTGAGTTGAATGGAGACACTCAGTCGCTCCGCTCCCTCGTTTAATTATTCACTTATATTTAATGAAGTTTATAAGTCCAGTCCTACACAACAATTACCTGTAACATGGATGATTTTCATCTATTTCCTTTATTCCCTTCTTAGTGGGATGGATGTTAATTTTGGCACGTTCAAAGAAAGTTTCACGGACACATTTTCTCACCAACGGTTCTCGAGACAACTGGATTGCCACCATCAGTTTGACAGCATGTAAAACATCTTCAGGAGATGTAAACTTAGCAGTAACGAATTCTTTGGCAACTTCAACTGGCTCAGTGGCCTCCTGTTCTACCTCATTCCTTTGATAGTTATCTCGCAAGTTCTCAGCAAATTGTTCGGGAGATAAACCAAATCTTTTGGCCAACCCATCTAAAAAATAAATCATGCATTAAGCATTATTATGGAAAACAAATTAGACAATCTAAATATAATTCACCAACTTTTGAGTGCAACCTTGTAAGCTTACCCAAGCCTGCTTTTCTGCACATAGAATAAGGTCCACCTCTAATTGCATTATGCCTTTTTGTTTCTTCTTCAGGTTCTTCTTCTACAGGTTCGACCTCATCCTCCTCAGGGACATCTTCACCATCCTCCCCTTCTCTTTCAAGCCTCCTGCGATTCTTCCTCTCTTCACGTACACGCTCTCGTTCCTTGGTCTTCCATGCAGCTTGCATAGCCTCGACATCGTGTGCATAGTACAACAAGAAGTGGGCATGCACGTCTTTCAGTTCTTCGGGGGTCTCTACTAGCTTTAACCTGTCAATATCTTCATCAGTCAGCACACGGACATTCTCGGGGATTGGCGCATCTGGATCCTTCATCAATAGATCGCCTTGATAAGTTTGCATCTTTTCAAACAAAGACACCAACCCCATTTTCCTTGTACGAAGTTGACACCACTGTAAAACATTATACGGTTATGAATGATGCTGTCCAATTTAATACACACTACACAGAGAAATGTCTTGTATATTACTTGACTAATATTAATAAAATACATATAATGTGTTTCATGGTTTATGCCAATGTTTGAGTTTATTGAACACTTTATGTCTGGAACAATGTTGGAGTTCCCTTCTAAATGTAGTAGTTCCAAAACATTGCCTATAAATAACATAATATAAACATATTAAATATAGTAAGGGGCTGTTATGCTGCTATGTTAGTATCTTAACAGAATTTTACAAACAATTGGGGTTACTCGGATCGTCCGCTTGCTGGACAGGTACTCTACCAGTAAGCTATGAAGGTGAAGAAACAAGTATAGTTTATAATGTAACATTACATTTGACATGGATCTTGACATTCAAAGCAGAAAATCATGTTGGAACAGGAAAAATTAAGCACCTAAGAAATATACTGTAAGAACGACATTATCAGGAGCAGTTTAATCGGGGAAAGACTAGGTGTTGAAAGTGTGCAATGCAAGTACCAAGAACTGGCAAGAAAAGAATTTGAATTACTAAAAGGGCATAAGAAAAAATTGAGTACATCATGACTCATGGTCCAAGAGACAAGTGGGATTTTAAGATCAAATGAAGACAGTGTTGAGGAATAACATGGAATTAAGTGTAAGCAGCAAAACTGTGGGAAAACAGTCAGACATGGAGGGAACTATTAAACTTGCATCTGGCAGCAGTAATTGAGGGTGTGGTTATGTCAGGCCTGGCTAGCCAACAACAAAGATACTGTATTATTACTGAGCCTAGACTGCTTCCCCAACCTGATTTAATGTTGGACTAGGATACGGGGTCTTCTAAGTGGGATTAAGGCCAGCAAGGCCAGCAAGGCCTTAATATTATATAGTATATATATAATCATATTAATAGGGACTCTGAATTTTTGTGAATCACTGAAAAATCTTCTTTTCTGTTCAATGTGAAAATCAAGATCGATAAGGATAACCATATACAATATGCATGGAATCAATACTCATTTAAAAATACATCTACAAGAGTGTTAATATCTTTTAAGTTTTAACTCAAATCGATAACCACATCAAAATATATATAGAAACACTTAAATCAATTTGTCTTATCAAATTCTAAATTAGGCATATATGCATGCCTAGTAGGCCTTAAAAATTAAATAAATATTTAGTCTGAAAAATGAAACAATCTACTGGTACTTGTTACTACAAATCACAAAATCAGTGATATAAATTAAAATTACCTTTTCATCAAATTTATAAACTTTCCAAAGATCATTAATATTAAGTTCAGGTTGAACATATTCCTTTCTGTAGAATGCTATAAAAGGAACCTCCCAGTGCTGATTTCTCATAAAATCCAGGGCCTTCTTGATCTTCCCTATGGTGTTTGGTCCCTTCTTCGATGACCTGCCTTCCCCACCCTCCTGGGAGGAAATGGTCGGCTTACAGAATGCATACTTGTAGATCCACTCGGCCTCATCATCCAGCTCGTCTGAGCCCTCCGGAACCGGAGTGACCGGCACATCTCGCAGCTGGATTCGCTCAGGAATGTCCGCGTCTCTGATCTCCATATCGTAGTTGGTGAAGTGGCCACGCTTCAGCTCACTGGGTTCATAGATTTCATAGATCGACTTTTTGGTAGGCTTCTTACGAGGTGTCTTCTTGGGTCTTCGCCTAGTAAATTTATGAACAAAATTTAACAAAATGAATACAATAAGAATAATTAGGAAAATACCAATAGTATTTCAAAAACTGAATCTGTAACTTATACAATAATATACCTCTTCTCTGTGTCCTCACCCTCACCCTCTTCATCCACATACTCATCTTCTTCTTCCTCCTCCTCTTCGTATTCATCCTCACCATACTTCTCATTCACATCATCATAGTCAAAGTCCACACCAAAAATGTCTTGAGCTTCTTGGAGTGCCCTGAAAGAAATAATATTTTAAACAAAAACTAGATTTAGGCCTACATGAATAAAATGGATGCTTTTACTCAAAAGTACTATTTGATGATTATTTACTGCAGTTATAGAAAGCTATATATTTAACTACTAGTATTTACGGAATTACACTGAGAGTCCTATGTGTTACTGGTTTATTAGTAATTGTTGAAAACTTGTGAATAGTTCAATAAAATTATTTATTTTGCAGCTTCTACAACAATAGTACTAAACATAAATAACATACCTTCATTAAAAATAATTAAATTACTATATTTTAACTGTATTTATGTTCGGTAACGGAATTATCCTACGAATTATACATTTAAATAATGCTTGCATGTGGTCTAATCTAGCTCTTAATGATGGTCTAATGAAAAAAAGGGTGATAACTAAACAAGGGAGTCTACCTTATCAACATTTAATACTGTTTTGTGTTTTCAAAGCAATAGTGTTCTGTAATTCTGTTACCGTAATTTTGTTACCAATGAAATGAGGAGTAAATACATATTTTTAAAACTATTTTTGATTAAACTCTTCCTTTATTTTAGTGAAACACTAGAAAAAAAACTACTTTTGTCATCAATTAAGTATACAAATACAAAGATATTAAAAAATAATTGATTTTCGGTAACGGAATTACATTAGGAAACAGTGTATTGGTAAAACTAGTTTAATGGCGAGCCTCGCCTCACCGCTCGATCCGTTGACCACCACGAACATCACATGCCCCCGACTCCCGTCAAAACAGCCCATTGTAAAGGGAGTAGGGTCACCCATGGATGCCAAACATGGCGGAATTCTCATTTTTTGTGGGTCTTCTTGAAGATAATAGTTACTTTGTTTTATGTGACAGTATGCCTTTAAGGGAGGGGACTGGGGAGGTAGCAGCATCAAAGCCAAAAAAGGTCTGAACGGAAAGAGAGACGACCTTCACAAAGACAGTAAGCACAAGAGTATTGTTACTAATGTATACACTACTTGTCGCTACAATAACAGCTGTCAGTCAAGAGCGGGAGGGGGAACGGTATAATGACGCTGTGTATTGTCTGTCCCATAAAAAAGATCGTGACGGAAAACACGTTTTAAACAGCTGAAGTATCCATACTAGGAAAACGCTTAAGTCCCGCCGCGTTGTTGGATGAGCGTAATTGGTGCATTGAGCTGCCATGTGTTATGCTGATTTTCTGTTGTTCTGTGAAAAAATCATTACTAAGTTGAAGATTTTTTTAATTAAATAAATTAAATAAAAATTAACTTAATTTAATTTTTTTTATTATGTAATTTAAAAAAGGAAAAAGTTGTAATATTGAAATTTTCGTAAGAAATATTATTCGATGCGCAAAAATTTTTACAGAATATATTAATTCAAAAAATTAAGGTTCTGTGAAAAAATCATTACAATAGGATAAAGCATGTAGGTGTTTACAAGTCAAAAAATTGTGTTAAAAAAGAAAAAAAACGTAAAATTTCGATTTTCATGAGAAATAGTTTTTTGATTGTGCTCAAATTTCACATGAATACCTAAATTTGTAAAATTAAGGTTCTGTGAAAAATCATTAAAATCGGATAAAGCATGTAGGTGTTATAAGCTGAAGAAATTTTTTAAAAATCGTAAAAAATCGTAAAATTGCGATTTTAATGAGAAATAATTTTTCGATTGCGCTCAAAAACGTGGCAGCTCTTGGTTCAGAGATTTCGAAGACCTCCATAAAAATTTCATCGCAATTGGAGTATCGGTTTAGCCGGAATCGTGCTAACAAACACACAATAATACAAAAAAAAAAAAAAAATCTCCAGTGTAGTGAAATGGAATCTTCGCTTCGCTCACTACGCTCATCCAAAAAATCCACGAATCAGAATTTTTTGTTGTAATCACGTTTGTTTATAATCATGGCCGAAAATAGTAGGTCGTAGAATGATATTTTCGTTGTAATGTCTCTTTTTTAACATTACAAATGCAGGAATTCGGGGTGCGCGACGAGCAATAACAGTTCAATAACCTCAGGCCAACACTGCTGGCTCAAACTTGTTTTGTCTTCAATGCCGTCCACCCATGTTCATTGACGATTTGAGGGTGCTGACGGAGCGGGTGGGCAAAGTCGTGGCCATCATTGGTGGGTTGGGTGTGTGTGTGTGTGTGTGTGTGTGTGTATGTATGTATGTATGTATGTACACATAACAAAAACTTGTAGAAATACAGCCAAACCTTACACACTCAAAAGAAATTAGATCTAAAAAAGGGCCAAGCTCATCATCTACCCTTCCACATTTGCGCATTCTTAATTCATAAACGTACAGTGTCCCGTAACAGCATCCTTGAAAAGCTTGGCAAAATAGAATTTGCAATTATTAATTTAAATGTAATAGTTCATCCAAGTTCTTTTTTCTAATTAATTTAAACGTAATATCATGCAAATTCTATTTTGACAAGCTTTTCAAGGATGCTGTTACGGGACACTGTACGTTTATGAATTAAGAATGTGCAAATGTGGAAGGGTAGATGAGCTTGGCCCTTTTTTAGATCTCATTTCTTTTGAGTGTGTAAGGTTTGGCTGTATTTCTACAAGTTTTTGTTATGTGTGTGATCTCAATACTTTTTCAAGTTCCATTGCAAAATTATTTGTTAAAATATAATAATTTTATCAAAGTTGATTTAATTTCTATGGTATTAGCAATAACAATAGGATGTAAAATATCTAGGCCCGGATTCATGTACATTTATCCTGGGTATAGGTGGTATAACCATGGTATAACGACGGTATAAGGACTGGTTAAGTCTAGGCAACTAACATCCAATCAAAACTTTCCCATGCAACAACAATCACAACTAATGTTATTTTCCACATAGATATTGAACTATAATTGGCTAGATCAGCAGTCATTGGTCCACTTCCGTGACAATTTGAAGCCATCTTGAAAATGGAAGTTTGCATGTAAATCAAATGGGAGCGATTTGTTGCCCAAATAGTTCTCAAGATTGCCGCCTGGTTGACAGGTAAGCATACTAGACTTTAACACCAAATGATTACTAAATTCCCTTATGCAATAACTTCTTATTGTTTCTGTTTGTTCATTACCATGCTGCACAAGCTAAAACCATATCAAACAATCCAGTAAAATACTTAAATGCATTAAAAAAGCTAAAAATTAAAATGCCGAATCGCCATTTTGTTTATGGCAGATTGAGTCTTCAATTTGCTACGCTCGCGCCTGTGCGGAGGTATTGGAGACTGAGTATCTAGCCTACAATAGGTGTTTAATATCAATGATTTACACCTTTTCCACTGCATTCCACAGCCATGTAAATCAGCAGATTATCAAAAGAACACTGAAAATTTGCACCGTCTTTTGTTTTACATTTTTATGATAGAAGAAAAATAATCCTTGGACAGGAGTTTTGCGCGAGATCATTGAAAGAAAAGAAAAGGCGTATTATTTCCGTACATTTTTGTATAGCCTAGGTGGACAATCATACTATTGTTTATCTGCATTAGGCTTTTAGTAATCAAAACTAGTTATTTGTGCGGGAAGTGTGTCAGAACAAGGTTGTGCAGGCCTAGGGTTGGCTAGGAAAGGCCTAGGGCTTGTCAAACATGTAATGTTAGTATTAATTTTATCTAGTTCTATAGCCTAATGGAACTTTAGGCCTACACTTTTATTATAAATAATTTTCTACATCTGGGCCTAGGCCAGGGAACGGTTTCTGATTTGTTTTATGAGAGTAATGACAACTTTTTATCGTTTCACACATAGAAGCAAAATTTAAATGTCCCTCCATTTTTTACGTATTTTCTTATCCCCGTAGAAGGCGGAACCGCACTTTACCGCCAAACTCTGCTTATACCGTCAACAAGTGTCAAGTAACTAAAGTTACTTGTTGATTGTATGCCTGTATAAGGCTTATTTTAAAATCTTTATTTGGAAGCCTTCCAGCAAACTTTACGATCTAGTCGGACTTGGTTCGACTAGTGAAAAGTCCCATAAGCTACATGCTTACTCTACTTCCAAAAAGTTACTTTTTCTCTTTCACTTTTTCTTTTCACTTCCCAGTGTAACGTCCGCTTAAGGTAAGGGGAAGAAAAGAAATGTTACCGGGTACTCAACACATGACTCACTCACTCGTCTAACAACGACTTTGGCGTTTCCCTAGTTCTATTTACACAGCTGTCATGATTTTATGGTAAGAACACCTATACTCTCCCAAATCACTGATCCTTCAAGTTAAGTAGTCTAAAAGTGTACCAATATTTATTGATCAGCAACCAATTAACAGATTGATTATTGATTGATAAATATTATTATTTATATTGTTATATCACTTAATCACTTATCACTTAATATTATTGTAATTATTTAAAACTAGGCGTTTTAGCATTATCAAATTGTTTTCTTTTTGGTAAATAACGAAAAATCACAATTTTTTATTTTTAAGATGCGAAACTTAAAAAAAAACATTTTTGTACATCTCTATAAATGAGTCAATTTGAATTATATTATCCAGTTTCATTCCTTCTGTTGGTACATAATATGTGCCTGCCTTGAGAAGATGCAGGACCGGTTTTTATGTGTAAACTATTTTTTCATTGTCTTCTGGGGTAACTAACGCAGCTCCAACCAGGGCTCGACAAATTTAAAAAATTCTACTTGCCCAGCTGGGCAAGTGGCCCAAAATCTTAGTTGCCCAGACTCAATTCAAGGTTGACACAATAATTTTCTTTATTTTTACATATGTCGACAATTTTCTTTATTTTAACAACAGCCACGAATCAAAAACTTTACAGACTTTACGTACCGTACCCGCTTTTTATCATACTCTCGGTCATATTTTACTTTTTTGGTAGGTTCATTAGCTAGGTCTAGCCTAGACAATGATGGGCCTATCTCATCTTCGTTAATTGTGAGTGGCTTAGTAGCCGTAGGCCGAGATGTAGAAGCTGCTCCACTAGGCCTACAGTTAAAAAAGTTCCTTAAATCCATTTAAGAATGGTTCAATATTACGCAATGTTTTTAAAGTGTAAAAAATGGTTGGAATTTCACGAAACAGGAGAAGGTAAACAAGCCTCAGATCTCCATTTTCTCGACAGCTGTGAATACTGAATTATGGGTAAAGTCGATAGGTCGATATCGATCGGAATGCGATTGTAGTGGTGCGTGGTGCAGCCTGTGGCAAGTCTTGGAACTACATCGAGCGTCTGTCGCCTGTCGATAAAGTAGGTTTCTACTTAGTGAAATCTTACGCGATTCGAGTTTTGAACCAAATTTGTTGGTTGCCCGTACGGGCAACTAACTATAAATTATAGTTGCCCGTGCCTGGAGTGTTAGTTGCCCCGGGCAACTCGGGCATAGGAATTTTCGAGCCCTGTCCAACTTTACATGATTATTAAATTTAGACTACGAATAGGCCTAAAGAAATATAAAAGCTTTAGTTGACTCTTTAATGGAACATAATATGAATGATAGAATTGATAAAATAATTTGATCCTTATTTTGGGAAACTTGACCAAGACTGTCGCACGCGGCACACCGCACACCATAATATTTCAACATTCTTGCTGTTTTTATACAATTAGGACTAGGCATATGATTGTTTCGATGTCCTTGTCAGAAATGCAATGTTGAAACTTTTAAGTTTTAACCCAATGGTATCCCTACTAAACTTAGTTAATTGTTCAAGTACTTACGCATCAGTGTAAATAGGTTTCCTCTTCTTTCTTTTATCTGCAATTGGTCGACCATCATCGTCAACAATAAAGTCATCTTCATCAGAATACTCTTCTCCCTCCTCATCCTCATCATATCTGTCTGGTTCTAGGCGTTGACCCCTCTCCGAGCTCCTTTCCTCTTCCTACAATGCCACAAAATATTTTGTTTATAGAACGTATTTTTCTATATCTATAAAATGATTATCAGCAGTAAGGATAAAGTATGAAACCTACCATATCATCCCTCTCCTATAATGTGTAGGTATGCAGAAAGGTATAGAACAGACAAAACAAAAGCATTAAAACACAAAGCAGTCATAAAAGCCAAAACAACTACTTGGGTAAATAAATCAGGTAAGTAAATCAATAAATTATTGAGTTAGCCGTATTACTCGGTTGTAGGTCGCACCCCAGTTTTCAGATGTCTAAAATCAAAAAGTTGTTTTGCATGCGAATGTAGGTTGCACTAACGTAATATGTGGGATAGTGGGTATGGGTAGACAAATATCCTGAAATTCTTCTTCAAAAGTTCAAATAAATATCAAGTTAAATAATTAAATAAATAAACAACACAACTCAAATGGCACAAGATCTGTTTTTGTCTGTAAATGAGTGAGTGACTTTGCTGCAGAACAGCCGAACGGCTAAATAGATTAAGCTGAAATTTTAAAGTGACATCCGGTACAAGTATTTAGCGGTCATTTTGAGTAAAGTCCGTTACGATTTAAACCCACAATAAATAATAAATTGGAAATATGCTGAGAATGTTACAATTACACAATTTAACGACAATGTTTTTTGATTATGAAAAATCGTTTTTAACAAATCATGTTTGCATGCAGTGACCAAGGTGTATCGAATGTTGCACGCTCAAGATTACCTAAAATTCCGCTCGGAGATTGAGTAAACCTTGCAATAATACGTTCGTATTTTGTATTGGCCATGTTGTCCATTGTCATGTCCATGGTGGTTACTGCAGTGTGGTTGCAACATGCAATCGTTGGTTGATTAGATCACCAGGAAGCATTTTAGGCGAAAGAATGACGGATTTGTCATTCTTTGGCGCAACAAGGAAGGCGAATAATGCAGATTGTAACTTTTGTAACCCTTACAAATTGCTGCAAACTGGCCTCTATTAGGAAGTACTAGATCCAGGAGTGCTGACCAGGCGGAAGGGACATGGAGCCGATAACGCACGGGGAGAAGGGAGAAGGGCGGTGGATTGGTGGGTAGTACCCACGTGGGCCGTGCTCGGGTCACGCGCGGCAGGGAACTCGGCGAGAGGACGGGGAGTTCTAGTGAGACGGGCGAGAGGACTAGGGGTCCGATACGAGGTGTCCGAATAGAGAGTTGAGCTCAAGAGGTGATAGATCTAGTGATCGCACGTGAAGAGCAGCTACAGTGTTGATACAAGTGAATACATAATTGGAGTGCCCATTACGAGAAGAGGATTGGGAATCTAACCATACAAGAGGTGAAGACGACTGGAACCGTGCCGACCACATCTCTGTTCATGCCGTCCAACAAGGGGTCTGGGATCTTCCATAACGACTTCCTCATACCAGGGTTTAGAGGGGTAAGCCATGCTAGCTCAGTATCCTGTTGTCTAAGAGTAAGGAATGAACCCACGTCCCTCCGAGGGTCATGCACGGGCACGCCAATGACCAGAACAGGCTGTTACTTGCTTTCAATACAGTGTCTCTTTGGTTAAATCAGGTGTCTATGTGTTCTACCCTTAACTAAACACCACAACCTGGAACCCTAATTCAGCTAAACCGGTCACTAAATAGGGAATGTAGCGATTACCACCCAATAGGCTACGCCCCAAAATCAGTCTACCTCGGTGATAACATCTATACCGGAAGCTACATTGCATTTCAATATGTGTTCTATAATTTTGAAGAAATAATAAAATAATCCAGAAACAACAAAATCTATCCCGAGCGTTATTTGAACCCGCGGGTCTCCAACATTCCGGGTACAAAGGCGCCTCAGCCAAATAGACTAGGAAAACGCCAAAGTCGTTGTTGGACGATTCATGTGTTGGCATTTAAGTTAATTCATTTATAATGTATAAATGATGGGGTTTTGAGCTTGTTTGGAATAAGTGCGCGTCAACCGTTCCGTTAGGCCGTAATGCGCCGCTCTAGGGGAGGAATGGAACATTACTGGATACGCAACACATGACTCGCTCACTCGTCTAACAACGACTTTGGCGATTTCCTAGCAACAAGGTAAGTAACCCCTCAACAGGTCATCATCATTCATCAACCATGTATCCAAAGAAGTCCTTGGATGCTGCCAAAATATTACACAGTAGGCAAGGCTTGTGCAGTGGTATATAATTTTATCACAACTTGGAATTCAATATCAGTAAATTCGTATTATTGCATACTGAATGTATCACTCACTGTGTTGCACACGCACAATCCTTTTTATACGCACTAAGACCCGGCGGAGGTGCCGGGTAGAACTTTAAAAATGTTTGCATGCGAATGTAAGACGTACCCCAGCCTTTTAATTTTCAATTCTATGTGCAACCTACAATCGAGAAAATACAGTAACACATCTAACAAAAATGCATAGGTTTGTCAATGCACAATTCAAGCTAGAAAAATTGAACCCAGTGGCATATCCAAGGGAGGGGAGAGGGGGGACAACCCTCCCCCCATTTTGCAAAAAAAAGTGTGGAAGTGTACTTTAACGTTTCAATGGTGAATATCGTAGTACGGTACTTAGGTATGAAGTAGAAATGCCATCTGACCAAAAATTGGATGTAGATCCATATCCGAGATCTTGCCAGTTGCTATAAATCTTAGGTCCGTGGGATCGATATTGCCTGGCCAGTGGCCACCCCGCACCATCTATTATACTCTCAATTATAGCAACACCTGTTTATCGTAGACTGCATCATCTAGCCAGACTTGTTTTCTTGACCGCGGCCGTTATGCACTTGCCAATGTTTGTTGAACCTCGATTGTTTTATTTATGCATGTCAATTGTATTTGTAATTAAATGCAAAAATAATTGAGGAAATTAAAAATTTGATTGTATTTAAACATTCATGCACTGAATATCGTGATTAGTGGAACTTGACGTTGGTGCATAAAGATTAAAAAGAGAATTTTAGTAGATAAGAAGTTGGTCGTTTTGATTAGTGCTGGGCTATGACATATCATTCAATTATCGATATCACACGAGCAATTTTGATATGATATTGATATATCACTAGGAAGGTTCGCAAACGCTTTTTCAGGCGGGTTGTTGGATGAGCGTAATTATTTTTGAACGAAAATCGTAAAATTGTGATTTTCATGAGAAATTATTTTTCAATGGGGCTCAAATTTCACACCACTAGGCCTATATCAATTCATAAAATTAAGGTTCTGTAAAAAATCATTACAATCGGATAAAGCATGGAGGTGTTAAGTCAATTTTTTTAAAGCGTAAATTTGTGATTTTAAGAGAAATTATTTTTCGATTGCGCTCAAATTTCACACCAATGTATTAATAAAACTTAAGGTTCTGTGAAAAAAGCATTACAATCGAATAAAGCATGTAGGTGTTATAAGTCGAAGAAATGTTTTAAAAATCCAAAAAATCGTAAAATTGCGATTTTCATGAGAAATAATTTTTTGATTGCGCTCAAATTTCACACGAATAGGCCTATATTAATTTACAAAATTTAGGTACTTTGGAAAAGTCATCGCAATCAGATAAAGCATGTAGGTGTTATAAGTCAAAGAAAGTTTTTAATTAAAAATCGAACAAAATCGTAAAATTGCGATTTTCATGAGAAATAATTTTTCAATTGCGCCCAAAAAAGTGGCAGTTCCAAGTTCAAAGATTTTGAAGGCTTCCAGAAAATGTTATCGCAATTATTGGAGTATTGGTTTAGCCGGAATCGTGTTAACAAACAGCCAAAAATACAGGGAAAAAAAAAACATTCCGGATTTTTTTCTCTAGTGTAGTGAAATGGAATCTTCGCTTCACTCGCTACGCTCATCCAAAAATGTAATTTTTTGTATTTTGTATTTTTTTTTTAATCAAATATTATTAAAAAAGTGGGTCTGTTATTCATAATTTGTGGCCAAATAGGGTTGATAAGGTATCAGCATAACATAAAGTCCCATCCAACTATATTTACGATCTCACAATCGTGTTTTATAACCCGGCGCTCCACCGTTTGCACCAGCCAGGTTAATTTAATTTCGACTACCTCCACCAATATAATTAAATTTAGCAACTTCGATATTTCGATATGAAGCCAAATACATATTGATATCGAAAATATTTCCACTTATCGATATCGTATCGAAATATAGATTTTATTGACCAGCCCTAGTTTTGAATTTCGATGCTTTAAAACGCACAGATTTTCACCAAAATAACTTTGAAAGAAAAATTTACTATGGACTTAACAAGTTAACAACATGAAGGCTTTTATGATAGATAACACTGTCAAGCACGTATTTTTGCAGTTAATTATACTTTAGCCTCAATTATTTTTTCATCATGTTACTACCCGGATAACCTGTTAGTGTTGCCAACGCATACCAGAGAAGAAAAAGAAGACGATTTGGTCATCCCTAAATAACAAAGTTTTTAATCTTCAGGTTCTCTTTGATGACTGGGGAGGACTTCCACTTACAAAATGCCAAGTAAAATAACAAAAAACAACCTTAGAAACAGAGGTAGTGAAATCTCACGCATATAAAAAGCAAAGCTAAACCTTACACATTTAAAACTCAAAAGCTTGTTTAAAAGGACCAACTCAATTAAACCTACACACATCCTAACACTAAAAATTAGGGATATTGAAAAAACTGGGTCAGAACTTCCGAGTGATCATGACATTGTTGTAACGTCTGGCTTTTTTCATGTTAAAGTGGTTCTCAAGTCTCAGCAAAAGAATGCAGATACTAGCTTCAAAATCTAGCACAGATAATTCTTGCTTGTGTTGGCTATTTCAGCTTTTATATATGTTGTGTATATTATTATGTTTAGTTTCTGTATTTCATATGAGCCGCCGCGCACTGATATTTCCGCGCACTATTTTCCGCGGACTACTTTTCACGCAGCGACTGCGCCGTGAAGTCACAGTGAGCAGTTGATCTTCTTCCGGAACCTAGCCTGACAGGTCCACGTTTTGCAATGTTCTAAGTGTAATTGAATATGTCTTTACTTAATAAAGCAACATGGTTATTTGGACGTCGTGTACTGAATATTGGTTCACCTTGATTCCTAAACATAACATATGGCGACGACGTAAACAGGATGCCTAACACTCTTATTACAAAAAACGAGGGTGCCTCGACGACGCCCACTTCCTATGGCCAAATAGGTGCCTACGTAAGTACAGCATGTTGGGACATCTATAAGGAACAGTTAGAATGCTATTTTGTGGCAAATAATATAGAGGACCAGAATAAAAAGAAGGCTATTTTCTACTCAGTATGTGGAACAGAAACCTATACGGTCTACGTTCATTGGCCACGCCCAAAAAGCCAATGGAAATAACGTTTGACAATGCTTTGGACCTTTTAACTCAGCATTTCAATCCGAAGCCAAGCAAAATATGTACAAAGGTTTAAATTTAACCGTAGGGATCAACTTCCTATGGAAACCTTGAGTTCCTACATAGCAGATTTACGTAAACTGAGTGAGTTCTGTGAATTCACTGACCTGGAAGAAATGCTACTAGATAGATTAATATGCGGTATGAGAGACCAATCCCTGCAAAAAGACTACTTGCTGATCCTGAGCTAACTTTCCGAAAAGTCTATGCTGCTGCCCTTGCACAAGAAAACAGCTAGTAAGGATGCAAATGAATTACATGCTTCCGATGGCAGGTCTATGAGCCTAGGGCCATCTACAGGTACAGTTCATAAGGTAGGGCTTGAACTAGGTGATAAGGGGGGGTTTACCCCTAAGTATAGATCTTACAAGGCTCGGCCTCATAGTAATACAAATAGGCATTGCTACCGCTGTGGAAGGTGGGAACACTTGGCAAATCGTTGCCCGCACTTCCATACGCAATGTAGGTTTTGCAAAAAGGAAGGCCATTTGGAGAAAATGTGTTTGGTCAAACAAAAGAGCCAAGGACCTACTCTTGACCGTGATAAGAAGCCTAAGCCTACTAATAAAAACATGCAACTATCCGATGTGGATAACCAGATGAGATTAGGCCTACTACTATGTCGATGCAACCTTCATATTTATTCAAGATTACAGATACTAAGCCTAACCATGCAGAGCCTGACTGTGTACAGCTAATGTTGGACGGTCAACCATTACAGTTCGAAGTCGACAGCGGTGCATCTCGAACGCTGATTGGGTCGAACACTTTTGAGAAATTATGGCCTAAAGGTCGGCCATTGGCTCAATCGTTACCCTCTTTACAGACTTGGTCCAAGGAGCGATTATCGATTCGAGGTGAATTTAAGGTACGAGTTTCTTTCGGAGCCCAGCTACATACTTTACCTTTACTGGTTATGGAAGGTACGGGTCCTAGCTTGCTGGGACGGAATTGGTTTCAACCATTCGGTTAAGAATAGTAGGTATTCACTGGACGTGTTCAGCACAACCTGTTGTGTTACCCGTTCAAATAAACGCTTTCTCTGAGGTCTTTGAGGATGGTCCGGGAAAATTCAAGGGCAAGCCTGTGTAGCTGTTATTAAGAGAAAATGCGAAACCGTTTTTTCTTAAAACATCGTAGTGTACCTTTCCCATTACGAGATCGTGTCGATGCCGAATTAGACAGGTTAGTGCAAGAGGATATCTTGGAACCTGTCAGTAACTCAGAATGGGCTACACCCATTGTTACAGTTTTAAAGAAAAATGGGAAGGTCAGAATTTGTGGTGACTATAGGTCTACGGTAAATAAATCGCTGTGTGTCGATGTTTACCCGCTACCATCAAACGATGAAGTAATTGCAAAATTAGCGGGTGGTTGCTTCTTTACTAAACTAGATTTAGATCAAGCATATACACAAATTCCGGTAGATCCAGAATCGGCTACGATTCTTACATTAAATACTACAAGGGGACTCCTACGCCCGAGGCGTTTGACTTTTGGAGTGGCCTCTGCACCTGCTTACTTCCAGCGAACGATGGAGTCCATTGTACGAGACATTGACGGAGTTGCAGTGTTCCTTGACGACTTCCTAATTTCAGGAAAGGACTTACAGCAATTATGGTCAAGAACGCGTAGCGTGTTGCAACGATTCAAGGATTTAGGCCTACGCGTCTCCCTCCACAAATGTGCTTTTGCAGTAAGGTCAGTACAGTATGTGGGATTTTGCTTAGATCAGACGGGATTGAGACCAACTAATGATAAAGTCAAGGCAATTAGGGAAGCTAGAGCACCTACAAACCTGAAGGAACTGCAATCATTCCTAGGGCTGCTGAACTTCTATGATCGTTTTATTCAGAATAAAGCTAGCCTCTTACACCCATTGTACCAATTGCTATCGAAGGATAAAAGTTTCCATTGGGTAAAGACCAGGTGAAGAGTTTCCAAAAAGCTAGGCTTGCTGTAACTACTGATAACTGCTTGGTGCACTACTTGTCTGATTTACCTTTACTGCTGTCGGTGGACGCTTCTCCGTACGGCTGGGAGCTGTACTTAGCCATCAGATGCCAAACGGAGATGAGCGCCCAATCGCTTTCGGATCACGAGTTCTCAACGCTGCAGAAAGAAATTACTCGCAGCTCGATCGAGAAGCGTTATCTATTATGTACGGACTAAAGAAATTCCATAAATTTATCTGGGGACGTTCTTTCATGATAATCACAGACCACAAACCACTATTAGGTTTGCTGGGTCCTGGAAAGCCTATTCCTGCTGTACTCTCACCAAGGATGATGAGATGGGCTTTACTCTTAAGTAATTACAATTACTCGCTGATGTACCGTCCCGGACATAAACATGGTAATGCAGATTTCTGTAGTCGCTTGCCTATTCATGATGTATGTGATTTAGGATTTCCTGAGCCTGGCGATGTCTTCATGTTCGAAGAAGCGCCGGATGATTCACCTTAACTGCTACCAACGTAGCACAGGCTACGTCCAAGGACCGCGTATTGGTAAGAATATTGCGATGTGTCCAACAAGGTTGGGACATGAGCGATTTGTCTGATGAATTCAAACCTTACGCTAGTCGGAGAGAAGCATTATCTACTCATAGGAACTGCATACTTTTGGGAAATGGAGTAGTGATACCTGCTGCTCTACGTAACAAAGTTTTAGAATTGCTACATGCCTCTCATCAGGGCATGGTACGATGTAAAGCAATTGCTCGTGCATACGCATGGTGGCCTGGGATGGACCAAGACATAGAGAATATGGTACGCCAATGCCCGAGCTGTCAAGTTCATCGACATTACCCTGCCGCTGCTGTTACTCTACCCTGGCCAGTTCCTCACCGACCATGGAGTAGACTGCATTTGGATTTTTGCGGGTCCTTTTAAGGGACATACTTTCCTAGTCGTTGTAGATGCACTGACAAAATGGCCAGAAGTACGATTGACTAATGGTTCATTTTCAGCGACTACTGTGGTAACATTTCTGATTGAATTGTTTTCACGTTTTGGATTGCCGGATACAGTTGTTTCCGATAATGGATCTGCTTTTGTATCTGAAGAATTCCAGAGATTCCTGAGGAAGAATGGAATAAAACACATACGCAGTGCCCCGTACCACCAGCCACTAACGGTTTGGCGGAGCGAATGGTGGGCACCATCAAGGACCATCTATCGAAGATGGAACCAAGAAATTGGCATGAAAACCTGCATAAATTGTTAGCTGATCTTCGCTCTACACCTGGAACGTCTGGTTCCAATCAGACACCAAGTGAGCGTCTACTGGGTCGTAAAGTCAAAACTATTTTGGACTTACTGCATCCAGATTCGAAGACGGATTGCAGAGAGTTAGACCAGCATGTCGAGCGTTCAAACAAGTGTGAACGAACATTTTCTAAAAACGATACAGTGTTCTATCGGAATTATGCTGCAGGCCCAGCTTGGTTGCCTGGTATCGTTACTGACGCAGGACCCAGAAATATTCAAATACGAAGTCCTGATGGTTCACCGGTCCATCGACATCTTGACCAGCTACTGGCGCGGCCTAGAGCGACACTTCCTGCACGACTGGGTCAACCCGAATTAGATGATCAAGAGACACGGTTGGTTCAACCTGAAGTAGAAGGAACCATATTACCTAGAGCCTCAACACGAATCCGGAAGCCTCCCTCCCATCTTGATGATTATGTATTGTAAATAAAAATTAAATGTAGTGTGATCTTAAGGGGGAGATGTTGTGTATATTATTATGTTTAGTTTCTGTATTTCATATGAGCCGCCGCGCACTGATATTTCCGCGCACTATTTTCCGCGGACTACTTTTCACGCAGCGACTGCGCCGTGAAGTGACAGTGAGGAGTTGATCTTCTTCCGGAACCTAGCCTGACAGGTCCACGTTTTGCAATGTTCTAAGTGTAATTGAATATGTCTTTACTTAATAAAGCAACATGGTTATTTGGACGTCGTGTACTGAATATTGGTTCACCTTGATTCCTAAACATAACAATATACAAAGGCAACATTCCTTTTACCGTGTATTCATACTAACCAACCCCCACCGCAATTACTTGTGACGAGAGCATTTGCATTCTTTGGTTGGAGCTAGTATACTAAATAATTATTTCATGTTACTATGCAGGCCTATCTTCTGAAGGTAAGCTGTTGGATCCTATCCTAATTCATAACACTCCAGCTGACAGAGCTTGGTCCTTCTAAACTACCATATGAAAAAACATTGAGCCCCATCATAAGACTAAAATAGTGTTGAGAAGTGAATAGCATAACCCCCCACGCCCACTGCTTGGTTGCGGGGTGTCAATTAAATGCCGTGTTATGGAGATACATGAAACGGATTCAGGTAACCTGAATGCAAATAGGTCTGGAATCGATCTGAATTTGACTACCTACCAATGTCATCCAGATCTGTTCACCATGATGGGGACTGGAAAGTAATTAAAAAAAAAAAAATGTGAGTCAAACTAATTACATAGGCCTACAATAGATAAGCCCCTATACAAAACCATTATGATATAAAACATACGTTGTCCGACCCCTGCTCAAACAGTTCATTAGCAATAGCATCCCGTTCATCTTCCTGCTGCTCTTCATGCTCTTCTTCAGATTCCTCTTCTTGGATTGTGCGAACACGCTTAAAGCGCTTCCTTTCAACCTTAACACCTAAATTCTCTTCAATCAAGTCATAATCTTCATCCTCCAGTCGGTCGTCAAAATCATCATCATCACTTTTCTTTCTTTTCTTCGAGCCTCCCGACCCATCAGAGTCTTCTCCATCGCTATCTTCAATTGGAGCATCGTCAATCAAATCTTTCAATTCTTCTCTCAATTTATCTTCATCATCTAAATATAAACAAAGGTCATCCATTATTTGTAAAATACAGAGAAAGCCAACCTGTAAAAGAAATTTGAGCAATGTGCCAGATCTAGGTAAATGAATCTAGGCTTATTATTTCTAGGCTGCTTAGTTTAATTCGGCACCAAAAAGTACACTAGCGCGGCCCTGTTGGCGGAACGTAGAACCCGAGCAGTAGTGATCACTCAGGTAGACACAGCGGCAAATAACGTGGAAGAACGTGTAGATGTAACTAAAAAGTTGAGTTTTCGACGTGATACGTTTTGTTTACGGATGTTGAACGTTAGAAATAAAACAAAGAAATATTTGTGCTATAATTATCACAAGAAAACACATTTTAAATGAAAGAATAGGTGTAAGTGCACCATAAAGTGGACACCTGACGCAAGGGTTATGTCTCGAATGGTTAAGCATTGGCCTACATTTCTCTTTTTAAAAAGGGCCTACAACTCTTTACACTTAAATAATCGTGATCTTAATTTAAATTTCGGTAGGGCCTACTCTTAATAAAAACATTATTCTTACATTTCAGTCCAGGGATAAAGTCCGAAAACATATAGTCAGGTGACAGTATGGTGTCACCCACTGAGTTTTCCCGTTGTGTTTGATAGATTTTATTTACCTACTTATGTTAATTTTTTAATAATTATGCTAATTGTTTTTTTTTGCCCGTCACCGACACTCATATTAAATCGCGTTTTAAAATTCAGACAATAATTTTAATTCATGTCTATGCCAAAAGGCTATCACACCGTTCCAAATTGTTACACATACAGGCCTACTTAGGCCTACATTCAATTTGTTTCGTAAGCGATGGGCTACCTCAAAATTACAACACTGCAGTGCGTTTTTATCACGCCAAAAATAAGGCACACTTTGTCGATGATTACAAATTGACAACACCAGGATTTTAGCATAGATGTAGACCTAATTTATTGACCTTTTCAGGGAATATGATGAAAATAATACAAGTTGTACTATTGTAATTGCATTACCGCGGGAAAATGTTAAAAATTGCACCTTGTACTTCAGCTGTTCAGTGTTATATCAATTTGTTGCGAAATATTTGTTGATACAATGAACAGACACTTAAAATTAACATTCTAAATTCAAATTTGGTAATAATTCCTATAGGACCAATACCAATTTTGGCGGGCAACTTTACTTGTAGTAGTAGGACTGAAGGACACAATACACTACTATATATAAGAAATAATAATCTGCTTATGAATTATTTTCTGGATATTCTTACGCTCAAACATAATAATATACTCAACTATTATGATGATATTATTATATAATATTTTACATTTCACCCCTATCCCATTCAGGAATATAGGAATAGGAAGGTATAGGGGTCATTCCACCAGAAATCAACCAATTTTAATACTAGGAAAACGCTTAAGTCCCGCCGCGTTGTTGGATGAGCGTAATTGGTGCATTGACCTGCCATGTGTTATGCAGATTTTCTGTTGTTTTGTGAAAAATTTATTACTAAGTCGATTTTTTTTAAATTAAATTAAATTGAATAAAAAATTAACTTTATTCTTTTATTTTTTCTTAATCGTAATTTTAAAAAAAGAAAAAAATCGTAAAATTGCTATTTTCATAACAAATAATTATTCGATTGCGCCAGAGTCGATAAAGAAGTTTCCCCTTTGGGGAGGTCCTCCAACTCCCTATACCGCCCTGGGTTAAATAAAAAGTCGGTTTTTGGCTTTTGGAATCTAACGTTCCGCGCGACATCTGTGTGACGATTGATGGAACTACTTCAATAAATCTACGTCACTTTTTCTACTAGTAGTTAACAGTCGATGACGACAAATGGCGGAAACGTCAAAATATTAAATACTATCGAATGTTGGCGAATGTTTTGGAGTAAAGCAAACTATTTTTATTGATGAAGATATTTCTGATGCAGTAGACCTATAAGCGTATGACCTAGGTCGACAATATGGATGTTCAAGGTTTCGATTTGAATGCCAAGGGCGTACTTACATCTGAAAACTGTATTGTGGCCTTAGGCCTAGACTACACTTACGTCCGTAAGGCTTGAACAACACATATCTCAATTAATTTTGCACGAAAATGTCAGTGACGCCTGCGCAACACTTTATAGTACAATAATAAATCAAAAGTAAATCGTTTTAAAAGACTAGGGCCCAGGGCTAATATGATTAAAATAAAATTGAAGTTTGACGTTTCAACTGTTATTTGTTGATTTCAGCGTCACTGCACATCGATAATCTGCTGACTGTATTTAGCGTGCAGTGCTTTTATAGTTTCACATTTAAGCCGCCCTCAGCGCGCAGAGCGTTAGATTCCGTTTTGACTTGGGAGTAAGGGGACCTCCCCAAAGGGGAAACTTCTTTATCGACTCTGATTGCGCTCAAATTTTACACGAATATAATAATTCATAAAATTAAGGTTCTGTAAAAAAATCATTACAATAGGATAAAGCATGTAGGTGTTATAAGTGAAAGAATTGTTTAAAAAAAAGAAAAAACTCGTAAAATTTTGATTTTCATGAGAAATAATTTTTCGATTATTCTCAAATTTCACACGAATATCTTAATTCATAAAATTAAGGTTCTGTAAAAAATCATTAAAATCGGATTAAGTATGTAGATGTTATCATCAGCTCACCCAACATGGCGGCCGACATTGAGGTGGTGGTTAAGAAGGGAGCTAAAGATATAGTTTTAGTGTCAAATAAGTGCTTAAATTGCAATAAAGGCGTTAGGAAGGGGCTGAGATGTGTCAAGTGTTTAAGATGGGCCCATAATTACTGTGCTGGCATTAAAGATGAAGAATTCAATAAGAAGAAAGTAAGCGACCTTGTTTGCGACCGTTGCAGAAGTGAGGTTAAGTGTGACGTAATCGACACGAAATCGGATGGAAAGGATTCGAATAGGCCTCAGGTGGTTGCAGGGGTTGCAAATGCAAATGGTGAGAGCTGTCGACAGTGCAAGGTGTGGAAAGAAAAATTTGAGAAATCGGAAAATATAAAATTAACTCGTGACAGAACGTTGACAACAATGCAGGACACAATACATCAAATGACGGAAGAGATAGCTAAGCTGGATCAAGATCGGAAAGAAGCAATAATGAAGGTAGAAATTCTACAGAGACGGCTAGAGGTATTGCAGGAAAGGATAGCTGAGCCAACTAGTATGAACATTGGCCGAGGCCTAGGCCTAGGCCTATATCAGAATCAGAAAGAAAAACCGTGTAGCCAAGTGACCCAAAAGAGAAGCCAAGGAGGGTTGCCGGAGCTAGGTCTAAGCCCACAAGAAATGAGCAACACTAAGGGTGCAGGTAGGCCTACAAGTTTGTCCGGACCCAGTCCTAAAGGAATTCGAAACACTGTCCGAAATAGCCAAGGCCTAGGTATAGGCTCGCAAGATAGGCAGGATCCGCCTGTTATGAGCAGCTGTGTCCTAGACCACATTCAAAGGGTTTCGAAAGAGAATGAGGTCCTATGGAAAGCCCTGCTTACAGGTAAGAGCAAGTCATAAACGAAAAACAGCACAGAATCAGCGAACTGGGAAAAATAATAACCATACAAGAAGAAATAATAAAAGAACAAAATAGTCGAATTTTAAAAAGTGAGGTTAGGGTCGCGGCAACTTTGACAAACAACCGTCAGGAAAAAACAGCACTAGGCCTAGTAGAAACGCCAGGCACCGACACCTACAGTCGGGTCCCAAGAAGGAAAACAGGAGCGAGACAACAGGAATTAGAAGAAGAGGAACTCGAGAAGGTCCAACGTAACAACAATATAACTTGGACTAAAAAGGATAGGCCAAATATGGCCAACAACAAAACACATGCCAGTCGAGACTACACGGAGGTAGAAAAGCAGAACCCAGGATCAACAGCCAAGAAACTCAGCAATGTCCTGATAATTGGGGACTCCATGGTGAGATGGGCAGGAGAGGTATGCAAGACGGAAGGCAGTGAGGTGTTAGTGTACCCAGGAATAAGAACTGAACAATTGGAAAACAGAATAGAACAAGGAGACACAAATGGTCTAAACCCAGAAGTAATAGTGCTCCAAGTAGGTACCAATGACTTAAATCAACAAAAAGTGCAGACCACTTAATGGGGGATATATATGGTGCAGTGTATGCCTTAAAACAAAGGCACAAAGATGCCAAAATAGTGGTGAGTGGCATTTTATATAGGAGAGACATTGACACAAGTTTTATCAACAAGGTAAATGCAGGCTTAAAATGGGTAGGAGAAAGTTTTAATGGTATCTTTATTAACCCAAATAAAAATATTCATCCTAAAGACATCAGCAAAGATGGGCTTCACCCTAACACCAGAGGGGCAATAAAACTAGGAACACTGTATAGGGATGTGGCATATGCCCTAAAACATACTAGGCCTACGGAAAACTAAAAAGGACAACAGAGGTGATTTCTGCCAATTTATTGGAGAAAAAAAGAGACTAAAGAATGTAAAACTAGTTTTAAAATCAATAGCAGATCAAAAACAGTAATGAGGGAAAACAGAGACCTATGCAAAATACTTAACACCAGTAGCAAAAATAGGAGCAAGTTAGACATCAACACAAAGGGGATCACCAGGCCTACAGACGACATTTCTGGGTTATCAATCATGCATCAGAATATTAGGAGTATTGGGAACCCAGATAAAATTAATGAAATCAGTGCCTTACTGGACGATTTCCCCTATAGACGTATTTGTTTGACAGAGCACTGGAGACAAGAAATGAACTTCGACATGTAAGATTACCTGACTTTGAACTGGCAACGTACTCGACTAGACTTAAGGAAAATTATGGTGGCACCTGTATATTTTGTAGAAACTCGTTAGGAAAGGTATCCATACGGCATGACTTAAACAAACTTAACATGGAAAAACAGTTTGAATGCTCTAGTATTGAATTGGAGATGGAAGGGAAATCAAAAGTAAGGGGATAATAACTTGTATATACAGACCACCTAACGGGGAGGTTGAGATATTCTTTGATAAACTAAATCAACTTTTAGATAAACTGCACAAGGGGAAAAATATAAGTATCATATGTGGAGATTTTAACATCGACTTGCTAAAAAACTCCAAAGAAAAATGTAATTTTGAACTAATACTAAAATCATATAACTTTAAAGCGGTAATCAAAACAGCAACACGCTGCACAGACACGTCACAAACGCTTATTGACAACATAGTAACCAATGTAAATGATAAGACTTTCATGATACAAAATTTTCCAACCACACTTTCGGATCATAATGCACAAGTGATTACATTTAAAAAAGAAACATTGCCTAAACCTCTAAATGACACTATGAAATTTCAGGGAGAGGTCATTTAATGATGAAAATATAAAAATGTTTCTGGATAACCTTGCAAATGAAAACTTGGGTGGGGGTGCTACATGCAGTAGATACAAATGAAAAATACAATACTTTTCTTAGCATCTTTAAAAGTCACTACGAAGCGTGTTTTCCAAAACGGCAAAAACAGACTACTAAAACGAAAAGTTGGATTACTCCGCAGCTCAAAAACACTGGTAAACAACTTAAACAACTCCATCATCAAATGAAATACCATAATGATATGGAAACAAAGCTTAAGTATCAGGCCCTTAAATCAAAATATAAAAAAGACTTGAAGAAGGCAAAACGCGTAAATAATAACAATTTTATTACAAAAGCTAAAAATAAAAGTAGAGCCATTTGGCAAATAGTACGCAAAGAAACGTTCTCAACGAATACAAAACAATTGAAAAACATTAAACTGCATATTAGGGGAACAAATAAAACGGACCGGTATGTTGAAAACCCACTAGAGGTTGCCTCAGAATTTAATACGTTTTTTGCAAATGCTTTCAAATCGGTGAGTCCAGACGACCAGCCACAAAGCAAGAGAATAACCAATAACGGGGAGGACGAAGACCCAATGGAGATGATAAAAAAACATAGTGAACCGTTAGGGAACTCGTTGACTTTGACACCGGTCACGGAAAAGGAGTTGGTGGAAACTGTCCTAAAACTAAAAAACACAACAGCGTGCGGGTGGGATGACATCTCAACGCTAATAATAAAAAAAAGCGTTCACTTAATAAAAGGGCCATTAACCCATATATTTAATAACTCGCTAGAGACTGGTATCTTTTCCAAATAATCTAAGGCTATCCGTGGTCTCTCCTCTTTATAAAAAAGAGGACCCAGCGAATATTAACAACTATAGGCCAATCTCAATGTTGCCAATATTTGCAAAGGTACTGGAATCATTAGTACAATTTCGAGTCGTCCAGTTCCTGGAAAGTAATAATGTAATATCAAAATCACAACATGGTTATCAAAGAAACAAATCGACTATAACGGCTCTAGCAGAATTGGAAAATCTTACTCTGAAAGCAATGGATAAGGGAGAATATGCTTTGGGCATTTTTTTGCGATCTGACCAAAGCGTTCGACTGTGTTGACCATAATGTACTTCTTAGCAAGCTAGATTTCTATGGTATAAGAGGGGTGGCATGGAAGTGGTTTAAATCGTATCTTGGGGGAAGAAAACAAAAGTAAAAATAAGATATAATAAGAGAGGGCTTTGTACAGAATTCTCTTCAAACTGGTTAGAGATGGTGGCCGGAGTACCACAAGGTTCGGTCCTTAGTCCTACCCTCTTCCTTGTTTATATAAATGATCTACAAAAATATATTAAAGAGATAACGTTAATTCTTTTTGCAGACGACATAACAGCGCTGCTATTTAATAAATGTCTGGAAAGCCTCGAGAGGGAAGCAGTAATTATTATTAAACTAATTTACCAATGGCTGGTAGCAAACAAGTTAGCACTAAATGAGACTAAAACATGCTTTATTCAGTTCCATTTTTGGCAGAAGCATATAGAACATTTCCCAAAATTACAACTTAATGATAAAAAAATTGAGCGAGTAACGAATACAGGGTTCCTGGGGGTAATCACAGATGAAAATCTAAACTGGGAAAGCCATATAACCAAACTAAGTTCTAAATTAAGTTCAGCATCTTTTGCATTGAGGGTGATTAAGGCAGCCACAGGCAAGCAAACAGCTAAGATTGCATATCACGCATATTTCGAGTCACTACTCAGATATGGAATACAAATATGGGGAAGCACCACTCACCTAGGGGACATTTTCATACTACAAAAAAAAGCGATAAGGATAATAGGAGGACTAGCCTTCAGAGAGTCCTGTGTGGCAACATTCATTGAATTAGAGATTCTTACGGTACCATGTATCTATATATATGAATTGTTGAAACTAATTATTAAACAGCAGACAGACAGAGACCAAACGTTAAATAAAGACATTCACCAGTATAACACAAGACATAGGGGGGATTTTAACATACCACGCAGTAGAACAACTAGGTACCAAAAGGGTTATTGTATTACAGGCCAAACAATATTCAATAAGCTCCCAAGGGTATTAGAGAAATAGGAAATAAGGATAAGCAGATAGAGAAAATACACAAGTACCTAGTCAAAAATGCATTTTATTCTGTAGAGGCATATTTTACAGTGTAACCAAACACGAACAAAAGGTGGTGTTTGTATAATGCTTAATGCTACAACTTGTTAAATGTTACAATTTTAATTACCTAACTTTGAACTAATTTTAACCAATGATTGTGATCCATGGTTGAATTGTTTTTACATAAGGGTCTGCAGTGTTGTTGCATTTTATGTATTTATTATTGTTGTACAGAAACTGGTTGTAGGTAAATTTTCTTTTTTTAGTTTTAGACATGCCTGGATGGGCAATGACATGTAATATACCCAGACCAGCTGATGTTGTAACGGGTCAACATTACGAAAATAAAAATGAAATGAAATGAATGAAATAAGTCGAAGAAATTTTTTAAAAATCGAAAAAAATCGTAAATTTGCGATTTTCATTAGAAATAATTTTTCGATTGCGCTCAAAAACGTGGCAGTTCTAAGTTCAGAGATTTCAAAGGCCCCCATAAAATTTCATCGCAATTGGAGTATTGGTTTAGCCGAAATCGTGTTAACAAACAGCCAAAAATACAGAAAAAGAAAAAAAAAAAAAAAACATTCCGGATTTTTTTCTCCAGTGTAGTTAAATGGAATCTTCGCTTCGCTCGCTACGCTCATCCAAAAAGTGGTTGCTGACCCATTTTTAATTTTTTTTAAATTTTGCTCATAGCTACCTACATATATGTAGATTACAAATCAGTTCTCCTTACATTTTTAGAGCAAACCATATCCGATATACGGGCATTATCGCACGTGCCGGTAGAGCGAATTTGTCACTTTTTGACGTAGGCCTAAGCGATTATTGCTACCATTTGCATGTTTTTGAAGTTACAGCAACCATACTTACATAAATACTTTTGAAATACATTGTTCTATATAAATATGCAAGAAAAAGGAAAATATAAAAATAACTAAAGCATAAACAAGGGCATAAACTTTCCTAATTAAATTTGAGTTTTTTTTCACTTTTTGAAGGAGAATCAATCAAAATGGAGACCAGATATCAAAACAGATCCTTTTGGAATTAATACTCTAGGTACACATGTATCAGAAAAAAATGTTTTGATCCTGAGTCCCCTTTACCCCCCAAAACAAATCCAAAATGGGTGGAAACTCAAAATTTGGCAGTTTCAAGGTCACGTATCTCAAAAGGGGGGGGACCTAGTAAAAATGTGACATTGTTAGGGTACCTACTAACTTATCATCCTAACCTACATTGGCTTCAAATTTGGAGTTGATACTCAACGCCGTTTAGGTGTGACAGCTTTTTGAAATTTGAGGAAAATGGTGCTTTATTTCGAGGTTAAATTCATAGTTTAATACCACTATCTCAGTGTTTTAAAGTGACTTATTACTAGTAACTCACAGGATTGTGGATAAGTGTCTAATGAGCATTCATCATGCTGCTGATTTGTAGGCTAAGCTCATATGGTACGTTGTGTGACCGTCCAGTAGACGTAGTCAGTTCGTTTGCCGATAGAACTCGTAGAATGTTACAATGCGGCACCCAAGCTTCATCGTTTTTTGAAAGTTTGAAAGCAGTGCCTGGGCCAGCAGGGTGAAAGAAGTGAATATTAAAATCATTCTTTTCTTCACAATATTGACGCACAATGCCCAACCACCAACTGCCATCATACACACAAGCAACATTATCGTTTATTTCAATGTCTTTTGATGGTTTAGCGAGTGCTAGTTTGGAGGTAGACATTTCACGGAACAAACAAGATGATGATGTTCGTCGAACCTGCATTGTATCTTCGTTTATTGGGATGAAGCTGTGATTTTCACGAATGTTAGGAACTTGCAGAGCATTTTCATAACGTTGTGAAAGAGAAATGCCGCTTTCTTCAATTTCTTCACTGGGGACATAAATGAAGGATATTCCCTTTATTTCGCTGGTGCAGAATTGAAACATTTTTTCGGGTGTCAATATATGGTGACTTCACTGAAAAGCTTCTAGAAAAACTAAGTATCTTAAAGCAACACCATTATATTGCAAGTCAGCAAGGAGCATTTTTGAGGGAGAAGAAAGAAAATTTGACAGATAATGAATGTACTAGGAAAACGCTAAAGTCCCGTCGCGTTGTTGAGCGAGCACCGGTACGTGCAACATGACCCGAGTACGACATTCCCATAATGTTACATACCAATAAGTCTTTAAGGTCTTGACCGATTTAGCTGAAAATTTGTAAAATAGGAGAGAATGGATAAAATCCAACGCCATCTAGAGGACCTTGACATCATTTCTTTGGGAAAACTATTTTAACTCTTGATTACTTCTAAGTGGCAGTGCATAGTGACCAGAATTCTCGTGCGACTTTTTGTTGCCATGGTAACGTTACTTTTGTTAAAATGTAATTTTTATCTACACTACTTATCGGATCAAAATAAAATAAACATATTCGTGACCGGACGGACATTCTAAATGATTTGGCTACCTCAGATTTTGTCGCTGTTTAGTTTTTTAAAAAAAATTTGGACTAACTTTAATGTAACTTTATAACTTTTTGAACGATTTTGCCACAAAACTAATGGCATTCAATCGGGAACCAAGCTTGCGGATGGCCAAAATTTCAACTAGATCCGAGCCTCCGTTCGACCGCTATCATGAGCCAAAAAAGCTGCGCGACTTTCCGTTGCCATGGTAACGGTACTTTGTTATTATGTAATTTCCATCTACACTACTTATCGGATCAAAATAAAATTAACATATTCGTGACCGGACGGACATTCTAAATGATTTGGCCACCTCAGATTTTGTCGCCGTTTAGTATGAAAAAAAAACTTTCGATTAACTTTAATGTAGATAACTTTTTAACTTTTTGAACGATTTTGCCACAAAACTATACAGTAACTCGCATAGGTGGTATGTACATGTGTGCAAAATTTCAGGTCGATCAGAGAAACGGTGCGACCTGTACCGAAGCAGTAACAGAAAAAAAAAAAAAAAAAACAAACAAACAAACAAACAAACAAACAAACAAACAAACAAAAAAAAAAACAACAGACATTCGAGCCATAAGAGTCAAGTGGAGACGCTCGCTTGGCCCGTTCAATTAATTCCAGGGATTTCTTGGAAAACTTTACATTCATTGTGCAAGATGAAATTCAAAGTTACCACTGGGTAAATGCTCGGGCAACCTTGCACCCATTTGTTGTTTATTACCGTGATGAAGGGGTAACAAAATCAGTATGTGTATTATAAGTGACAGCCTTCAGCACAGCACAACGGCAGTTTATACATTCCAGAAGCATGTCATAAATAAACTAAAAATACTGGCTCCTCAAGTAACTAAAATTCACTACTTTTTGGACGGGGCTGCCAGCCAATATAAAAACAAGAAAAATTTTACAAACCTCTGTCACCACAAATCCAATTTTGGAATAGATGCTGAGTGGCATTTCTTTGCCACTTCGCACGGGAAGGGCCCATGCGACGGTATAGGAGAGACTGTCAAGAGGGTGACTACAAAAGCAAGCCTTCATCGAACTACTAACAACCATATTGACACCCAAAAAAATGTTTCAATTCTGCACCAGCGAAATTAAGGGAATATCTTTCATTTATGTCCCCAGTGAAGAAATTGAAGAAAGCGGCATTTCTCTTTCACAACGTTATGAAAATGCTCTGCAAGTTCCTAACATTCGTGAAAATCACAGCTTCATCCCAATAAACGAACATACAATGCAGGTTCGACGAACATCATCATCTTGTTTGTCCGTGAAATGTCTACCTCCAAACTAGCACTCGCTAAACCATCAAAAGACATTGAAATAAACGATAATGTTGCTTGTGAGTATGGTGGCAGTTGGTGGTTGGGCATTGTGCGTCAATATTGTGAAGAAAAGAATGATTTTAATATTCACTTCTTTCACCCTGCTGGCCTAGGCACTGCTATCAAACTTTCAAAAAACGATGAAGCTTGGGTGCCGCATTGTAACATTCTACGAGTTCTATCGGCAAACGAACTGACTACATCTACTGGACGGTCACACAACATACCATATGAACTTAGCCTACAAATCAGCAGCATGATGAATGCTCATTAGACACTTATCCACAATCCTGTGAGTTACTAGTAATAAGTCACTTTAAAACACTGAGATAGTGGTATTAAACTATGAATTTAACCTCAAAATATAGCACCATTTTCATCAAATTTCAAAAAGCTGTCACACCTAAACGGCGTTGAGTATCAACTCCAAATTTGAAGCCAATGTAGGTTAGGATGATAAGTTAGTAGGTACTCTAACAATGTTACATTTTTACTAGGTTCCCCCCCTTTTGAGATACGTGACCTTGAAACTGCCAAATTTTGAGTTTCCACCCATTTTGGATTTGTTTTGGGGGGTAAAGGGGACTCAGGATCAAAACAAAATATTTTTTTTCTGATATATGTGTACCTAGAGTATTAATTCCAAAAGGATCTGTTTTTCTGTTTTGTGTGTATTTTGCTTTTGGTCTCCATTTTGATTGATTAGCCTTCAAAAAGTGAAAAAAACTCAAATTTAATTAGGAAAGTTTACGCCCTTGTTTATGCTTTAATTATTTTTATATTTTCCTTTTTCTTGCATATTTATATAGAACAATGTATTCCAAAAGTATTTATGTAAGTATGGTTGCTGCAACTTCAAAAACATGCAAATGGTAGCAATAATCGCTAACGTAAAAAAGTGACAAATTCGCTCTACCGGCACGTGCGATAATGCCCGTATATCGGATATGGTTTGCTCTAAAAATGTAAGGAGAACTGATTTGTAATCTACATATATGCAGGTATCTATGTGCAAAATTTAAAAAAAATTAAAATGGGTCAGCAACCACCTCTGGTTGATTTCTGGTGGAATAACCCCTAGGTCAATTTTGGCTATAGTTGGCCTACGTACGCAATCACGCCTACTTGTGGTTGTAAAAGAGCATAAAAAATGCAAACCGTAGATGAAAATATACATGTTATTTAATGCGTGTGCGAGATAGGTAAATAAGAGTGAACAGATTGGAAGTATTCCCCGAATTGTCATAACCGGCGTGACTGACACACGTTAGCGCCATATACGCTCCAGCCCGGAATCACAATTACGCCAGCCATGTTGTGACGTAGCGCGCCGCCAGTGCTGCGATCTACATGTCGTTTGGCGCCGAATAGCACAATGATAGCTCGCAGACAAAACACATAATCAGCTAAAGAATAAAGATGAAACCTTTTGTACAACCTGTTTTTAAATATAGGCATGGTATTAATAGGCCAGGCCCAGATGTTTAGTACTAGAAGGTTCGAAGATATCAGACATTACATTTCACAGTGCATCTTAAGGTACTCAACAAGATATTGGCAAATAAAGGCCAATCTTGGAATATCAACAATAAGTGCTTCAAATTTGCGCAGTGATTTGTCATCATGTGCAATCGAGACACAGGTAGTACTAACACTAGATGCATGGGCTACCCGCTACAGTACCTATAGTGTAACCATTAGAGATGGGCTGATTCCGATACCGGTGATTCCATAAGAATCGTTAGAATCGCGATTCCATCATTAGGCGCTAGGCGTACCTATATTTATAAGTGTTATTCTAATCCTGGTGCACCCTCGTATTTATTGAACCATACCATGTATTTTTACTTGAACAAAAAGAAACAAACAACATTCAATAATAAAAAATAAAAAAAATAAAAAACATGTACCTAGCTAGTGTTTGAAGTTTGAAATATTTCAATTAGGCCTACAATAATTCATTTGAAATGTTTCAAAGTGAAATATTTCAAGCCATTTCAGTTGAACTATTTCAAATAATTTCAAAACAAGTTTTAATTTAAATATTTATAATATGTAGGCCTATGCACTTGAAATTAACATTACATGCTTCCAGTATGCTCAAGAATTGCATGTCTTCTCAATTCCTGACACTCAAATGGTTGAATTTGCAATAGGCCTTTCAAAGCAGTTTTTGGATGAGCAAAACAAAGACTTCAATTTCACTTTTTTTTTTAAATAGCTCGGGTGTTTTGTTTTTGTTAGTTTTTTTGTCTGTTTGTTCGCTCTCTACCGCTACCGGGCAAACGGCATAGGCCTATGCGATCTTGATGAAAATTGGAGGGGACCTTCAAAATCTCTGAACTTAGACTTGCCACGTTTTTGGGTATAATCGATCAAATATTTCTTATGATCAACGTACTTCTATGATTTTTTCAACTTTTAGTGTATATATTTTCGTGATATTTGGCAAACGGCAACGCCGATATTGATGAAAATTTATGGAAACGTATAAAATCACTGAAATTACACGTATAGCCCCTACCGGTATGTTATGATTTTAGAGACATTTGAAAATATATTCCTTATAGAAATCGTACTTTTACGATTTCTTCTCCGGTTTTTAATAAAATATTTTCGAGATAAAAAAAAAGCAAGGGGGTGGGGCTACAACGTTCATATTTTACACCATAGGCGTGCACAGTGTGGGGGGGCAGGGGGTCCTTGGCCCCCCCCATTAGGCCTAAAAATGTTATCAAAATAACTAATCAAGTTTAATAATTGATAAAAAAATTAATTAATTTGAAAAATGTCTAGGCCCTACTTAGTTTTCCAAATCATTTAGGCCTACCTACCTTTTTCTTCTCATGTTTTCCAAATCATTTAGGCCTACCTACCTTTTTCTCTCATCATTTCAAATATGTTTTATTACACAAATGCCACAAGGTATTAAGTGTAAATTATAGCCATTCTTACTCCCAAATCAGCCACTCCGGCTTGTCACGGATGTTACATTTCACTCTTTATAGAGCTAAAAATCTTATATTAACTAATTAATTGTAATGTTTTATACTGAAACAATTGTGTTTACACACTACCTACCAGAAGGTGAAAAATATTTTTAAATGAATTGTAATTTTTAGATATATTGAGTGAAATGTGGTGTCACGGATGTTACATTGTTTGGGAAGTGGATCCCGGATCATCATCAAAAGATAGAAAATTCAGGTCCCTGGCCCAGACAGCTACATTTCCATATACATAGAGCTTATCCATGAAAGATGAACCCTTATAATCACCCATTCATTGTTTTAAAAATAAATGATATTAATTGTTATGATTTTTTGTGTGCGTCACGGATGTTACATTGGTTTTTGTCACGGATATTACACACAGTTACGCCAGTTTCTAACCATTTTCAATTTATATTACTATGTTATTCTTAGTTACAAATTCAAGCACTCCTTATCTATAGTATCTAAAATTTTTGGGTTCAAATTAAAATTGTAAAATAAAATAAATGCAATGTTAAGGAATTGCTGAGGCTGGTGCGGAGACATGTTTAGACGCTAGCATTTTGGTTTTTCTGGGTAAACGGTTTTTCACTGTTATCAAATTTCACACTATTGGTAATAAAGAATAAATCTATGCTATCCAGTAGGCCTACGCGTATTTCTAAATTACCCAATTAGCCTAATTGATTTTGAATTAAAATTTAGTGAAATCACCGAAATTTACTCCATTTTGGTCATTTATTCCAAGTAAACAGATTTTTTTAACTCAAATATGCATACTGGATATCAACGTTTAAATCAATGTGAACGCGTAGGTTAACTTGTTTTTATCTTAAGATAAACGGTTTGGTGGGAATTTCCAGAATTGGAATCCTTGTTTTGGATTTCTTTTTTTTCACGTTTTGGACTTTGGCCTATGTCTGGCAATGGATTTTTAAGGCTTAATTATTGCAACCAATTGCGGATATAAATATAAATGTACTTTAATAACATCCATGCAAAATTTGGTAATGATATTAGTATTACCAACCGTTCAGCAGAAATCATGAACACCTGAGTGCGCGCATTTGAGTTGGGCCAAGCTCGGCTCTTAACTCTTTAACGTATTTCCTTTGTTGTATAATATAATTATAGTTTTCCAATATGTTATGTTTTATAAATGTTTACATAAACTTAGAAAAAGGTAGGGTAGTGTTGTTTTTTATAATAATACAAACTTTTACAAACATGTAATACCTAGGCTACAAATACTATCGAAGTTTGAAATAACAGTGACAAGGACCAAACATGTCCTGTATTAAAAATCTAGACAAGAAAAAGATTAGGCTACACATCAGCAATTTTATTTTTAAATAAACCCCTTCAATCCAATTGATTGATCATATTTCAAGTGTGTGATCACATCACAATCTTTGAACAACATCCGCAACATGTAACATCCGTGACACGTAACATCCGTGACATGTAACATCCGTGACACTATTTCTCAGAAATGTTTAAAGCTATGAACACTTAAAACATGTTAAAGGTTAGCCTCCAAGTACATTGTCAACATCACCAACTTGTAGCAAAATATAAGAACTATTATACACCAAAAAACAACTTATTTGCCTATATTGTCACGGATGTAACATCACAAACATGATTACATATATTCATTAATAAACGGTGTGATAAAATTACACTAGGAAAACGCTCAGCTGGACGCGTTGTTGAGCGAGCACCGGTACGTGCAACACGACCCGAGTAAGACATTCCCATAATGTTACATACCAATAAGTCTTTAAGGTCTTGACCGATTTAGCTGAAAATTTGAAAAATAGGAGAGAATGGATAAAATCCACCGCCATCTAGAAGACCTTGACATCATTTCCTTGTTAAACTCTTTGGTTACAAATAATACACTGCTTCCTCGATAGTGTTTTGATTACTTCTAGGTGGCAGTGCATAGTGACCTGAAACCACGTGCGCCGTTGCCATGGTAACGGGACTTTGTTATAATGTAATTTCCGACTACACTACTTATCGGATCAAAATAAAAATAACATATTCGTGATCGGACGGACATTCTAAATGATTTGGCCACCTCAGATTTTGTCTCCGTTAAGTTTGAAAAAAAAACTTTCAATTAACTTTAATGTAACTTTTTAACTTTTTGAACGATTTTGCCACAAAACTATACAGCAACCCGCCTAGGTGGTATGTACATGTGTGCAAAATTTCAGGTCGATCAGAGAAACGGTGCGACCTGTATCGAAGCAGTAACAGAAAAAAAAAAACAGACATTCGAGCCATAAGAGTCAAGTGGAGACGCTCGCTTCGCTCGCTCAATAAAGACTTGAAATTCACAGTTAAGATTCTTCACACATAACCTTAACTTATGAACTGCTTAAAATGAGGGTACCAGCTTATTCTTTAGAATACCAGGCTGCCAACTTTTTGTAAAAAAATCACCTTCCACTTACACCAACAAAAGCTATAATTTCAATGGCAAATACAGACTAATAGTTATTTTACAAAAAAAAACTATTTTTGGTTTCATAAAATTACATGCATCATCTTTCTAATGGTAAAAACATTTTTTTTAAATTTAATTTTTTTGATTTTTTGTACTTTTCCCCTTTTGAGCCGGAGTGGCTGAAATACGTTTTAAGACCTCCCCCCAAAAAGTTAACCCACATTTATATGTCCCCAACACTGATCCGCCGCCACCATTCCCCAGTCGATATGGCAATCCTGTGGCCATGAGCGCCCGGAGGACGGGGGGCAAGTGGGGAAACTCCCATGGACAAAGCACATGAAATAAAAATTTCAGTATTTACATCAATCTGTTGAAACTAAAATTTAAAAATAACAAAAGTGTGAGGATTTTTTTTTTAAAGTTTCCTTTAAAATTCCTTTTCGTTTCCTCCGTTTCGAGTGTCAACTGCACAAAAATTACATAATTTTGGTATTGTATTCAGCCCACTACTTTTATCTAAAACCCACCACACATTTTAAAAACCTAATTTTCAAATTTTTCGCCTGCGGCGCTGTTGTTGGGGGGCTCCAACCCCCCATGCTTGCCCAACGAAAGTACAAATTGTAAATTTTGCCCCCCCTCTACCAAAATTCCTGCGGGCACCCATGCCTGTGGCCCCCCCATTGTAAAATCTCTGCGCACGGCTATGTTTTACACTGACAAAAAGATTATGGTGATGCAGTGCCTCTTGGAAGAAAAAGTTGAAAAAGTTTGTCAAAAATCATAGAAAAAAAAGGTTTAAATATAAGCCTTTTACAGGTATATAATTAACTAGGAAGCTTCGCAAACGCATTTTCAGGCACGTTGTTGGATGAGCGTAATTTTTTAAATACGAAAAAAGCGTAAAGTTGCGATTTTCACGACAAGTAATTTTTCGATTAGGCTCAAATTTCACACCATTATATTAGTTTATAAAACTAGGAAAACGCTTAAGTCCCGCCGCGTTGTTGGATGAGCGTAATTGGTGCATTGAGCTGCACCAACAACTAGTTCAGCGAACACGCTTTTTTAGATTGGATTGAATATTGCTTAACGTCTCATATTTATGCACTTTGGCTAATCGAGACGATGAGTGGTGATAGATGAGGATGAAGTATGAACAGAAGGGAGGAGGGGAAACCCGGTACCGGCACATAGCCTACTCCTTTTGAAAAGTACCAAGGGGACCAACGGCTTAACGTCCCATCCGACAGGACGGTGTAACTTTGACAGTCATATAGGTTCCTCCACTAACCCGGACTGCCAAGCAGATGTCAAGGAGAACGAAGCCGTTACACTAGCTTTCGAACCCTCCATCTGCTCTAACCAGCGGTATACGTGAGTTTCAGGGTAGAGTGGTCACCCACTCTACCCATGACCACGCCCGATTCTGCTTAACTTCGGTGTTCGAGTGGGAACCGGTTAAACGAGCTCGGCTAAACCGCTGGCTCACGCTTTTTTATGTGTTATGCGGATTTTCTGTTGTTCTGTGGAAAAATCATTACTTAATTAAAGATTTTTTTAAAATAAATTTAAATTAAATAAAAAATAAACTCTAATTTTTAATTTTTTTAATTAACCCATTGAGCCACCAGTTGATTTTGCTTATTTTGCCCGTACGGATCCAGTTAAATCCGTATTACGGGGGATGGCACCCCACCGCACCCTGCCTACGGGCCTAAATCGCGTGAATGCACAAAATTGAAGGCCTAGGCCTATTGTTTTTAGTTCATATGCTTTGCTTTTGCTTTGTATATTCCCGCCAGCCCTAGGCCTAACCCTACTTGTGGCATCGTCTTACTTTATCTTGGTTAGAAGTACTCTAGTCTTCATCCACATCATTATTATCGCTTGCTTCATTTGCAAGCTAATCAACAACACTTCCTGAATCTCACAATATATCACGCTCATTGGAAATTCAGCACAATCGCCTTCAGATTCGCCATCTCGTAACATTCAGGAGCTTTACGTCAGTTTTACGAAGAAAACAACAGCTGAGAAGCCTATTTCTGTTAGGGCGCACCGCCTTGACAATTTGTAGGCCTTCATATTATTTGTAGTCGTCTGTGAAATGGCCGTGTTCGAGAATTTATCGGGGGAAAAAATCGACCACGTCGGTAAAAGAGTCAGCCTCCATATAGTGCTGCTATCTGTGTGAGATTGACTGAACTACGCCAGTTTGGCGCGAATTGAAAGACGAACTGAACGGACACGGAACTGTTCCGTATGTAAATTTTTGGGCCATACTCGTGGAATACGGAACGGTTCCGTAAGTCAGCGCCAATGGGTTAATCATCGTTTAAAAAAGAAAAAAATCGTAAAATTTTGATTTTCATAAGAAATAATTATTCAATTGTGCTCAAATTTCACACGAATATATTAATTCATTCAATTAAGGTTCTGTGAAAATATCATAACAATCGGATAAAGCATGTAGGTGTTATAAGTCAAAGAATTGTTTAAACAAAGAAAAAACCCGTAAACTTTTGATTTTCTTGAGAAATAATTTTTCGATCACGCTCAAATTTCACATGAGTACCTAAATTTATAAAATTAACGTTATGTGAAAAAAGCATTAAAATCGGACAAAGCATGTAGGTGTTATAAGTCGAAGAAATTTTCAAAAAATCAAAAAAAAATGTAAAATTGCAATTTTCATGAGAAAAAATTTTCCGATTGCGCTCAAAAACGTGGCAGTTCTTCGTTCAGAGATTTCGAAGGTCTTCATAAAATTTCATTGCAATCGGATTATCGGTTTAGCCAGAATCGTGCTAACAGACAGACAAAAATACACAAAAAAAAAAAAAAAACATTCCGGATTTTTTTCTCCAGTGTAGTGAAATGGAATCTTTGCTTCGCTCGCTACGCTCATCCAATTAAGGTTCTGTGAAAAAATTATTGCAATTGAATAAAGTATGTAGATGTTACAAGTAGAAGAAATTTAAAAAAATAAAAAAAAACTTAAAATTGCGATTATCATGAGAAATAATTTTTTGATTGCGCTCAAATTTGAAATTTCACACGAATATATTAATTCATAAAATTAAGGTTCTGTAAAAAAATCATTGCAATCGGATAAAGCATGTAGGTGTTACAACTTACAAGTCAAAGAAATTTTAAAAATAAAAATAAAACCTAAAATTACGATTTTCATGAAAAATAATTTTTCGATTATTCTCAAATTTTACACGAATATATAAATTCATTAATAAAGGTTCTGTGAAAAAATCATTACATTCGGATAAAGCATCTAGGTGTTTATACGTTGAAGAATATTTTTAAAAATAAAAAAAAATCTTAAAATTGCGATTTTCATGAGAAAAAAAATTTCTATTGCGCTCAAAAACGTGGCAGTTCTAAGTTCAGAGATTTCGAAGGTCTCCATAAAATTTCATCGCAATCGGAGTATCGGTTAAGCCGGAATCGTGTTAACAGACACACAAAAATACAAACAAAAAAAAAATCCGGATTTTTTCTCCAGTGTAGTGAAATGGAATCTTCGCTTCGCTCGCTACGCTCATAATCCTGTCAAATAAGATCGTATATTGACGTTTGGAGGAAAAAATTGCGATGTCGCTGAATTTTTGCAGAGACCTTCCTTAAAGGATACTTATCAACATACTAAAACTCCCCTACAATCGGACTGGAGCTTCGGCCGCCATATTAGAAAATGGCGGCCAAAAGGTGTTTGTTATCAAATATCTCCAAATTGGTTTGAGATAGATAAAATATCTCAATGGCAAAAATATTCCCCATTTAATTCCCTACAAAACAGGTGCCATCTATAGTTTTGGTAGGGGCAAAGGTTACGTCACAAAATCGTGGTTTATATGTTGCTCATTGGAGTACCAGCTTATTTCCAAATTTTCACGCCCAGCATCAAACAATGCCCGGTAAATCCGTAAGAAATCGATTTAAATACAAAAGGACTTTTGTACGGGGTTCATAAAAGCTTCCATTAGTATTTAAGAAAATCAGGTCTGCGAAATCGAATTTTGCATTTACCGAAATTTTGGTTTTTCCATTGTTGGCCATTATTAAGCACTAAATAGCATTGGAGGAAAAATTCTTCCTACGCACATTGAAATGACTCAAATAATGATCCGATTACAACCAAAGTTTAAATCCAATATGGCTGCTCATTCCTAATATCCACAACATCAAAGTGAATTATGTAACAAAAAGAGTGTAAAAACAGCACGAAAACAGTATTCATATTGTGAATATTAGGAATTATCAGCCATATTGGATTTAAACTTTGGTTGTAATCGGATCATTATTTAAGTCATTTCAATGTGCGTAGAAAATTTTTCGTCCAATGCTATTTAGTGCTTAATAATGGACAGTAAAATATGGCATTTTTGAGGAAATGCCAACAACGGAAAAAAACAAATTCCGGTAAATGCAAAATTCGATTTCGCAGACCTGATTTTTTAAAATACTAATGGAAGCTTTCATGAACCCCGTAAAAAAGTCCTTTTGTATTTAAATCGATTTCTTACGGATTTACCGGGCATGTTTTGATGCTGGGCGTGAAAATTTGGAAATAAGCTGGTACTCCAATAAGCAACATATAAACCACGGTTTTGTGACGTAACCTTTGCCCCTACCAAAACTATAGACGACACCTGTTTTGTAGGGAATTAAATGGGGAATATTTTTGCCATTGAGATATTTTGTCTATCTCAAACCAATTTGGAGATATTCGATAACAAACACTTTTTGGCCACCATTTTCTAATATGGCGGCCGAAGCTCCAGTCCGATTGTAGGGGAGTTTTAGTATGTTGATAAGTATCCTTTGAGAAAGGTCTCTGCAAAAATTCAGCGACATCGCAATTTTTTCCTCCAGCAATTCTAATTTGACAGGATTATCATCCAACAAGTAATACTAGGAAAACGCTTAAGTCCTGCCGCGTTGTTGGATGAGCGTAATTGGTGCATTGAGCTGCCATGTGTTATGCGGATTTTCTGTTGTTTTGTGAAAAAATCATTACTAAGTTGAATATTTTTTTAAAATTAAAGTAGGTAAATAAAAAATTAACTTAAATTTTAAATTTTTTTAATTAATCGTAATTTTTAAAAAGGAAAAAATAGTAGGCCTAATATTGAAATTTTCATAAGAAATAATTATTCGATTGCGCACAAATTTTACACGAATATATGAATTCATAAAATTAAGGTTCTGTGAAAAAATCATTACAATCGGATTCGTCGAAGAATGTTTAAAAAATCAAAAAAATCGTAAAATTGTGATTTTGATGAGAAATAATTTTTCGATTGTGCTCAAATTTCACACGAGTATATTAATTCATGAAATAAAGGTACTGTGAAAAAATCATTACAATCGGATAAAGCATGTACCGGTAGGTGTATAAGTCAAAGGAATTTTTTTTAAATAAAAAAAAATCATAAAATTGCGATTTTCACGAGAAATAATTTTTCGATTACGCTCAAAAACGTGGCAGTTCTTAGTTCAGAGATTTAGAAGGTCTCCAGAAAATTTCATCGCAATTGGAGTATCGGTTTAGCCGGAATCGTGTTATACAAACAGAAACAAGAGGTCGCTGGCGCGACCTTTTGCAGTGCCTTCCCACGCCAGTCCTTTCCGCCTCATGTACCTACCTATCTGGTAAAATACCTAGCCTACTAACGCTTGTTGTTTCCAAAGAAAGAGGAGTAATTAAACTTAATTTTTCTCAAATGAACTTGAACAAAATACGAATGAAACAAAAAACTGTACACCCTCAAAATATCAGTGCGGTAAAATATAACAACTTTGTCAGGAACACTTTATGAATACAAAAGTATGCTGCTAGCTGATACGATTACCCAAATAAAACATAATGTAAATTTATTTCATAACACGATTAATACATCCTTGGGTTAAGATTTTTCTCTGTAAATGGCCTCCTGCCGTTTACTGTAGGGCGCGATCAATTATAAAGGCATAGGCCTACATATTATAATGAACTTGGAACTTAAACCGACAGTAAACATTTGCTTTTCAGTAGGCCTACTAAAAAAAAAATGAGAAAATGATCTATTAAAAATTAATGAAACATTTCTAGAAAAATGTCATATACTCATAAGACATTGTGAAAGCAACAACAATTGCTTAGGCCTATTTGTATTGTGACTGCTTAATCACCAGACTTTATATTATGTTAGTACAAATTATAGGCCTAGAACATAATTTTTATTAAATCTTCTCGGTTAAATATCTTATTCGAGAGAGATATATAATGTATACATGTTAATCGATTTAATACAACAATGAAGCCAATGAACCCAAACCACTGATAAACCATTGATAGGCAAACCGGTAGCCCTCATTTGTGAAAACGACATTGTCTTGGGTTTGACCTAAGTTGCTATATGCGCACAAAACAGTGGAATAACAAAGTATGCATCCACAATATTGCTGTCTCAACTTTATATAAACACATTTTTGAAGGACCCCGCTGTCTGTAGGGTATACACATCAGCTTCAACCGGTGTGACCATCTTCAAGTGACTAGCTATAGGTATATTGCAGATATAGGACACTTGTGAAGGGATGTCTGATGGCTATTTAAGAGGACTCAAACCCTTGCATTCGCATTAACGACTGAGGAAAACCCCGGAAAAAACCTACAGTCAGGATTGTCGGTCTCGACGGGATCCGAACCCGGGACCTCCCGAATCAGAGTCCAGCGCTTAGCGCTCGAGCCAACACTGTCGGTGAAATTTAGGGCATATTGCTCATCATTTATACAATTCCAAGGGTGAACTTTGCACAACGCACTATAGGGACACCAGGCAAGGTAATAACCCCTGCGAGCTATATGCCCCAAACTGACCATGAGCCTGCAGCCTTGCACCAACTATATGAAATCAACTGCAAATTATATTTAATTATAACTTAGCTAAAACCGGTATTAGCTTTAAGAAACACCCCACATTAATAACAGAAACCATAACATGGATCAAAAGCAAACAATATAGGTTGCTTGCCAACAAACAAACCGAATTAGTACTAGAAATACATTAAATTGAGTGGCCGCTGGCCGTTCACTTCACGAACGACGACAATCCCGAAATATTTGCAAATGGTTTCACGTATTTCACCAATCAACTTCAAGTAATTGAATTCAAACCAGAAGTTAGCTAGAAATCACGCGAAAACTCCAACAGACTAGGTCAATTGTCGTTTTAGAGTTTATTGTCACTCTCGTAGGCTCTGTTACCAATTGTTTTAGTCCGTGTAGGCCTATGTCAATTTTTTCTTTAAGGCATTTTGAATCACAATCACTGACACTCCAGTTTATGTTAAAATCACCCATGTAAACAACAACACGTTCTTTGTCTTCATCTAGTTCCATCATGTTCTATCAGTGGGTTGCAGTGTAAGATATTGTATCAGATAGACCCTAACCTAGATTATAGGGATGTCAAAAAGCGTGTATTTCAGTAAACGTTTACACCCTACTCAAAAAAGCGTGTACACGTTTACGTCTACAGGCGCTATATCTGTGTTTACTTTTAGTTTTTGATATATATATTCTATGAACATTACTTGTTTTCTGCATAATAATTGACCCCCACAAGCACCAAGTAATAAAGAGCCCTTCCAGAGTTCCTTATTGATTCGAATTTTATTGAGTAGGCCTACGGAAGACAACACTACAAGTCGAGAAGACGTATAATTTACGAGTTGCCGGATGGATGGGAAGGGGGGTGGGGAGAGTAGTCAGGCGGCTGACGTGGCGCTGGCTGCTCTGTGCACTGCCCGCGTGCCGCTTGCTGGCCAGTGGCCGGACGCACACTGCACAGAGCGATTGAAATGACGTGTCGAACTGTCGACTAGAGCCACTTGCTTTGTTCATTCATTGCCGACTACGATTTTCGATGACTCAACGCAATCGAGCCTCGAGGTGAATAGGAGAAGGGGTTGACATAGGAGACTATTTCGCTGCTCGCGTTTAAATTGACTCGCGAGAAAACATCGTTCGGCGGGTCGCACACAGGATAAAAATAGTTATTACATAAAAACGTTTACCGATCACGAAAAAACGGTACACGTGTACACGTACCATCCCTACTAGATTAGGGCCTACATCGAATAATCGGAAACCGGTTTGAAACCGGTTACGTAGGAAACCGGTTTTCATTTTGTAAACCGGTTTTTCGAAAATTCAAAAATAAAGTTTTTTTTCAATTTGCCGCGCTTTCCCGTGCAACACAGGTGTCACATTGCAGGCTGAAGGTTATTGTAAACATGCGCTTTCTCAATTCTTTGTGCTTGGCGGCAATTTTCTTTCGAATTATAATGTCCTTTGTTCATGCCGCCGGCTTGTAGCAGTGTGTTGAGTATGCCCCTCCCCCCCCCAACCCTTCTGTCTAACCACTTGCAATCTTATAACCAACCATAACAATTCTTATGTTTTCAATCTGCTATGTCAAAGCTGTCACCAGTGGTAATTACTGAAATTAATGGGAATAGAGATACTGTTGAGGCTGGCCTTTCCTTATCTTGTTTACTCTCCAGCATTCCGGCTCCAGCCCCACCCCCCTCTTCCGCCCGCGCCAACGCATCGTGACCTTGACTAGACTGTGACAAGATAAAAAGCAGATGCAAGGAATCGTGAGTGTTATCTTAATGGCCTGCGGCTGTTCCTCTTTCGTGATTATGAAATACTACTTCATCAACACGTCATTGTTTATGGGACAGCATTACGTCTTGGGATATTACGATAATTGATGAGCGCTCGTCTTGAGAGCTGTTTAGTGCAGTGCCGGGGGGGGGGGGGGGGGGGGGGGGATATACACACAAAATCTTGCGGAGCGAAAACCGGTTTTTAACCGGTTTCTTAAACGATTATCCGGTTCGTAAAAATACTATTCGGTGTAGGCCCTATACTAGATTATGCTGTTTAATACCAAGCCAACCTTACAAACGGTGAATAAAGTGTTGTTTCTTACTGCCAAAACATGTTGATAAAACGTTTAAATGGACGAGTAGTCTAACTCCGCCCCCTGACGTCACGACTCAAACATGTGCTCAAAGATGGCCGTACTGTGGGACGATTTTAACTGACAGCCTTACTGTACCACACTAAAGACTGGATTTCTGGATTGAAATGGTTCAATATTGTGTTGTTTCATGATGTTCGTCAAGAACTAAAATAGGAGGGGTGTCTTTACACTTGTTTCCGAAGGATACCAAGTTAAGAAATAAGACGTGGGAAGTTATAAAATCAGATAGATAAGAAATGTTTTACGAAAACATGTGATACCATGCTTGTAGGCCTATAATGTTCTTTGCATTTCGTGGATTCCGATTACAAGCAAATTCCTCATGGCAAACTTAAGTGTTTGCAGATGGAGCCCTGCCCATTGTTTCCCTCATGGCAAACTTAAGTGTTTGCGAGATGGAGCCCTCCTTCTATACCCATTTTTTTATTTCCCGGACTGGCCAACTATCTTCATTCTAAACTTAATGCTTGTAGTAGGCAGGCTAATGAGTAGACCTGTTTGACGCGGCCCTATAGTTCTGCACAAGAGAGAGGCCTAAGCACTAGACAGGCTACTTTTGTTTAGGTGTAGGGCCTAGACCTAGCTAGAATAGAATAGAATGTTGCTTCATTTCCATTTCGTATTGCATACAGTTTTTTGTTTACATAACACAGTTGACCCCTAAGATAATAAAATGAGGCCTACATCTAGTACTAGTTAGGGTAGGCCTATGGAAAGGAAAATAACACCTAGGCCTAGCCTCTGCTTATTGGTAGGTTAAAACTAACAGTATAGCCTTGATTTTGCTTTTAAGGTAGGCCTAGGTCTAAAAGCTTCCAAGGTTAAAGGCCTAAACTGTGTATAAACTATGAAGAGTGGTATACATATTTTCTAGGCCTAAATCTTAGCAAAGAGGTATGTCTAGTCCTAGCCGTGTAGGCCTAGGATTAGAACCTATCCCTCCGCCTACCCCTAGAGTTAAACCCAGGCCTACTTTTTACGATATGATCTTGTGAACTGAGGAATAATAAATTATGTTGGCCTAAACCTGAGACTAAACTTTAAAAAATGCTTTCTAGAGTAAAGGCTTTGGGTTTATAATCATTCTAAACCCAAAGGTATAGGACTATGATGACCACCGTTTTCCGAAGTCCACACATCCTCTAGGACATAACATAGGAGAATACAACAGCCTTCCCTAAAAAGCAGCTGGCTTCCTTCTTGATCTACATAGTCTTTGGCTAAGCCCATTCTAAAAAAATAACATATTTTTCAAGGATTTTTCCACCCGTACGGGCGTAAAAACACGTTGAAGTCCATTGCGCCAACCACACTTAGGTTGCAGCTTGTCCCACAGTTTGCAGCGCTATCTGTTGGATTTTTCGGAACTAGCTAAGCCCCGCCTTTGACTAGTTGTCCATTAATTTACAATTATATTTTGCAAAGCGAGACGAGACGGAACTTATGAAGATAATTAATTTGGATTTTTGGTAATTATGCCGTAGGCTAGGGCTATAGCGCCTCACGCGAAAATCACCATAATTTTCATTCAAAAAACATTGAAAAGCATTATTATGTTACCTTTATCCATTTATTACTGTTTTTGGTGTAAAAGGTGAGTATCTTCCCATTTTTATGTTATTTCAATTGTGTTTATGTGTTGTTGTATAATACATCAGTGTTGTCATCACGCCATGTTGGAGCATGGTTGCCAACTGTCATTTTGGTAAAACTACCGTAGGGTACCCCGCTACCAATCAATCAATCAAGTCAATTGTTACTGTAGGTGCGGCTGCCCACTTATGCAAGACTAGCTGGGGTCCAGGGGCGAAGCCCCGGTGGGGGTTGGGGGGCAAAGCCCCCCCATTAAAGACAAGAAAATAATAAATTATTCGGTTCAGAGGTACCGTAACGAAAAGAATTTCGGGTGTTTTATTGTCTAAAGTGTTCTCAGTTTATGTTTCAACAGTCGGTAGGCCTACATGGCTTGTGTGTGTTTACATTAAAATGGCTGCTCAGTGCAGCTACTGTCACTACGTAGGCCTAGTCATATTTAAGAGGTTAGTACTTTGTAAATGCTTTTGAAAATAAATTTCTTTTATTGTAAATCGTGATTTCATTATTGATTATGTGATTCACAATGAAAATTGTGTTTTTGGGAGAAAATTATGGTGATTTTCGCGTGAGGCGCTATACGGCATAATTACCGGATTTTTTCTCAATTGTCCAACACTCCGACATACAGTGCTTTCTACTCTAATTCTCCCTTGGCTAGGGCCTATACCCTACACTATAATAGGGTACTATACCCTAGTGGTTAGATATTATCAATATCTTACCTTCCTCTTCTTCTTCACTATCCATCGCTTTCATCCGCTTTGGCTTCTTGCTGTATCCTTCAACTTCTTCATCCTAAAATGCAATGGTTACACTCGTTAAGATTTAATAGGTCTAGGCCTAGGCATCGGAACCTACGCTAGGCCTAGGCCTAGCCTAGCCGGTACTTCTGTACTTGGCGGGTCCCAACTTTTATACACTAATGGAAAGGATTTCGGGTGCGCTAGAACTAGCGCGGCGCACTGTAGCCAGCGGAAAGTTCGGCTAACCTAACGAAAGTAGTTTTGTAACGGAAAGGATTTCGGGTGCGTATGTTTTCATTGAAAAAAAAATGTTGGGACCCGCCAAGTACAGAAGTAGGCACTCTTGTCGCTAAGCGGGTCCAACTTTCAACCAACTTTCAACCACACTTTTTCCCCAATAAAATCAATGATAAACAACTACAAATTAAAAATAAGTTAATATTAAGTACGTATAGTGAGTAATTAATAGTAAACACTCTCGAATTACACGAATAATGTCAAATAATTTACATTATTGAACATGAACGTCGTCTCACTCTGATCAACGCGCCATTTTGGATTTTGGCTATGTCATTGTCATTTACTACTTAGTAGGTGTACCAACCTTTTTGCGATATTGTGGTTATTGTAATAAGTAATTTATAAATATGTTATTGTTATGTTAAGTAAACAATTAAATAGTCGAATAGCACGGGGTCCAGGGGCGGAGCCCCGGCGGGGGTCGGGGGGCTGGCCCCCCAGAACAGAAGGAGGTACAAACAAACAAACACGACAGGGACCGCAGGACAAACAAAAACGGACAGAATTAAACGTAAGTTTGGTGTGTTTTGGTTGGTACGTCGGTGAATGGAGAGACTTTGCTAAAATGGCCGCCGTGATCAACTAATAACAGTGAAATTAGTCTGTGAGTAATATTGTGTTCACCTATGTAATTGTTAATTTTGCAAAGTGGTAATTGATAATAAATTGTTGATATTGAATTTTTACACATTTATTTCTAATTTGTAGTTGTTTTCCATTGATTTAATTGCGAAAAAAGTGTGGTTGAAAGTTGGACCCGCTTAGCGACAAGAGTTCCCAGAAGGGCAGCCTAGCCGAGGCATAGGTAGGCCACATATTGTGTTGTAGGGCCTATTGTATGTCTTCCCCTGCTGTGTTTAGGCCTAGAGCAATAGCCCTAGGTCCCTAGGCTTAAGACTAGGGCCTAGGCCTATAGTGTTATTGTAGAAGGGTAGGGGCTAGGCCTAGGCCTACGCCTTTTGTTACCTCGCTCTCCTCGGCTTCCGAATCTAGGAAATCTGCCATTCTTCAAGGTGTTTGCAAAATACAATAGGCCTCCCTAGCCCCACTTGTAGGCCAAGCCTATAACAACTTCAGGCCTTTAAAACGTAGAAAAGTTTGGGCAAAGCGTAACACCCTTAGCCCTGCCAGGACCAAGCACGTAATCTTAGCCTAGCTAGGCTAGGCCCACGATGGCTAGGCCTATATGTTCTTCTAAATTATTCTTTGTACTACTATACGTTATACAAAAAACGGTTAATTAAAAATAAAACTAGATTGCAAATAGGCTAAAGCCTAAGCCACGGGCCTACAACTGCAACGTTCTCTCTCCTTCCTTTCGCAACATCGACCAAGAAACAAGACAAGATGCCGAGTCGAGTGAAGTAGAAATACCATTCTACGCAGTTCGGCATCCATCTCGAGCACAAAATGACTCACCGCCAACTTCTGTGACCCATCCGCCCACGGCCGTCTAAACAAAGCGCGAGTTTAAAAGTATCATTAAATATTTTTAAACTAAGTATTATTTCTTCTTCATTTTCTAAATTCCAACTCACAACCTTCTCGTGGTTTGGCCCGTGATTAGGGGAGTTTTTTCCCTGAAACTAATGGCGAGCTCTGGGTCGTCGTCGGGGAACTTTCCCCTTCCCTTTGACTACCTCCCCGACGGCGACGACAATGACAACACGGACGGATGATGACATAGACGGAGACGACAATGACAACACGGACGGATGATGACATAGACGGAGACGACACAGGCATGTCCACCCCTTGTCCCCCGCGTCATCCCTTACGTCCCACCCTTCGCCAAGATTAGCCAAGTTGCATAAATATGAGACGTTAAGAAATATCCAATCAATCAATCTTTGTACTTTAATGTTATTAACCTTTTTACACTTTCTCCATGGGTAGGGCCTACATAAAAAATGATTTAAATATATTGGCTTGGCATATCATGAGTTTATTAATGGTAGGCTAATAAGGGGTTCAATTCCCTTACAAATTTGAAATGGGACAATTCCCCTTTTGTTCCCTTTTAATCTGGGGCCCGACGGTCTTTCCCCCCCCCAAAGCCAAACGCACGCGATGTTTTAGGCGAGGGCCCCGAACTCCCCGGCTCTGTTTTACACCTATCGAAGTAGGGGGGATTTCCTTGTACATATTATGTAAAATTAATTATAAGGTTTAGGCTAGGGCCAAAAAATGGGAAACACAAAAATTAGTTTAAAAAAAGATTTGAGCGCAGCAAAACCCCAAAAACGGAGTGTATCCCCCCATTCAATTTAAAAAGGGCCCATGGGTTATTCTGCGTGCGTGTGTGTGTGTGTCGTTAAAAATAAAGGCCGAATCGTGAACAGGTTGCGCAAAATTTTTAAAATACACCCCCGGGGTACGAGTTTATTGAAAAACCCCTAACAAAATCAGCAAGATCCATTGCGATTTAAATTTTTAAACCTTCAAGAAATAAAAAAATTTAAAAAATAGGTTTCCAATGTTTAAAAAATTTTTTTAACGACAAGGGTTTTAAAATTTTAGAAAAATATATTTTTTTTTTTGGGTTATTCGCCGGGGCCGGGGAAAGGGAAAATGATAGCCCCTTATGATACCCTTTTTGGAAACCCCACTCTTTAAAAAATCCCAAAACAACAACCCAAAAGTGACAGCAAGAAACCGATAGGGTTTAGAGAGGAAATAAAAATTTAAAATTTTGCCAAAAATGCACAGTCATTTAAAAAAATAAGGGGGGAGCAGTTGGAAAATTATGTAAAGAGGAAACCCCGATTATTTTGTTATAATGAACATGCTTTAAGCAATCCTGAAATGTTTTTTGGAATTTTCACATTTGAAGGGTATTCCCAAAAGTACCCCAGTTTTGTAGGAAAACCCCCAAAAAGAGGAGGGGTCATGATTTGTTAAAAAAGAAGGTTTTAAGGAAAGGGGGAAAATTTTAGAAAAGATTTTTAAAATTTAAAAAATTTACAAAAGAAAATGTTTTTGGGATTGGTTGTGAAGGGGTAGAATACAGAAAGATTTTACATCACAAAAATTTATTAAAATATTTTAGTCTCCAAAGGGGGAAAAATTGGACCCCTTTTTAATAAATTACAGGAAACTCTTAGAGATGGGAGGGGGCTTAAAAGGAAAAAAGATATTGTACTATGGGGGTGCCCTTTTTAATTTTTGGGACTTACAAAAAAAATGATAAGAATACGAGAACTCTCAAAAATTTAGCTAAATTTAAAACTAAACATAACAAAAATTTCCCCCTTTACAGGATTGCAAAAACCCGAAAAAACCCCAATTTTCTTCTTCGCAATGGGAAAATAATTAAAAAACAGGGGAAATGATAGATAAAGGTGAGGTCATCATTTCAGCAATATCTGATCATTAGCTAAAGGGCAATAAATATATACCTTTAGATCAATCTAAAAAGGGAAAAACATAGTAACAGAATATTTTAAAACCAAAAATCCCAGGGACATGAGCAAAGAGAAATATAACCATATTTAATGCCCGACTTTAAATTTTTTAAGGGGATGAAAATATAAAATTTTCATAAAAACAGTTGCCCAAGGGCATATGACCCCTTTTGTAGATAATATAAAATTTTTCACTACAAAAAAACTTTTTCCCCCCAAAAAAGAAAGGGCAAAAAATTCAGAACACAAAAAAAAAAAAGTAAAAAATGAATAACACAAAAGGGTGAGGAAATGTAAAGGGAAAAAAGTGAGGAGACTTGCTTTAAAACTTAAAAAGGGAAAACAAATGTCAAATTTTTTTAAAATTTAAAAAAAAAAAAATTTCAAAAGGAATATAAAGATTTTAAATTTGAAAAGCGAAGGCCCCATAGAATCAAAGAAAATAATAAAGGAAAAAACAGGAAAACAAAGGTAAAGATATATGGGGAAAAGGGTTAATCTGGAAAGGGGTTCAAAAAGAAAAAAAAAAAACTGAAACAGAATTTGGGAAAACACAGTAGAAAGAAAACCCGCCCGAAATGCCCCCAAAACAAATTTTAAACATAATTTAAAGGGCTACTTTATAAAAATAGCCACAAAATTTAAAAGAAAGTCCCAAAAAAGAAATGAAAATGATGGGAAACAAAGGGGTTTCCGAAAAAAGAACAATTTTTTTGCCCCCAATAAGGAAGTGAAGATGAAAATTTGCGAATTATAAGAAAATTTTTAAAAAAAAGAAATTTAATAGGTTTCCCGATGGTTTTTCAAGCTTCCTTTTAAAAAAAATGTGCAAGAGTATTAGAGAGCCACTACTTACTTAAAAATATGTCTCTTAATGAAAGGTGTTTTTTTCCCAAAAAACTTTAAAGGGGGCGCGGGGGGAAAAACCAATTTTGAAAGAGGGAAACACTCGAAAATAAAAAATTTTAGCCCCCGTTTTAATACTTAATTTCTTTTTTCAAAGGTGTTTTTTAAAGAGGGGAATGTATAATAAATTGCCGAAAAACTTTGAGGCAAATGAGGGTAATAGCAAAAAAACCCAAAATGGAATTTTAGAGAAAAAAGATCAACTGAAAAAGTCTTGCCCCCCCTTTATTGGACAATTGAACAGCGCTTGATAAAAAAAAACGCCCGTAGCCCTTTATAGGAACTTTCAAAAACTTTTGGACTTGTGGGGGTAAATACATTAAAAGTTAAACGGGTTTTTTTTGGAATTAAAGGGAAAAGCCCGGGAATGGATATTTTCGTATTAAATGGGAAAGGGCGCAATATGAGAAATTTTTGAACCCCTTTCATAAAAAAAAAAATTTGAGAGGGGAAAAATATTAAACTGGGGGTAACCCAAGGATTTAATATAGGGGCCCTTTTTTTTTCAATATACTAATAAAGACATTTCCCTGTGCAATAAGTGAAGGGGGGTGTGCTTTTTGTATTTCCCGAGGGCGGCCCAAAACCCCCCACCCTTTTGGGGGGCCTTTTAAAACACTTATAGAAAAAAATTTGAAAATACCCCTTTTATCAGTTTTAAAAGAAAAAAGGCGCAGTGGGTGCAACCAAAAAACCTAATTTAAGGAAAAAATAGGGGGAAAAAGCTTAAAATCCCCCCCCGCGTTGGGTTTGGGTGAGCGTATGGTGCATTGAGATGCCCTGTGTTACCCCGATTTTCTGTTTTCTGTGAAAAAAACATTTTTAGTCCCAAGATTTTTTTTTAATTTTAAAATTAAAAATTTAAAAAAAAAATTAACTTAATTTTTATAATTAAATTAAATAAAAATTTAAAAATTTAAAAAAATTGTTTTAAATTTTTCGTAATTTTTTTTTAAAGAAAAAAATCGTTTTAAAAATTTCAATTTGGCAAAGAAAAAAAAAATTTTTGATTTCCGGGTTTAAAAATTTTTCACGAAAATATTTAATTCCCTGAAAAAATTTAAAGGGTTTTGTGAAAAAAAACATACAAAAGAATAAAACATGTAGGTGTTTAAGTCAAAGAAGGGTTTTTAAAAAAAAAAAAACGAAAATTTTTCGATTTTCATGAGAAAATTTAAATTTTTTGATTTCGCTCAAAAATTTTTACCCCCGAATATTTAATTCATAAAAATTTAAAGGGGTTTTAAAAAATCATTACAATCGGATAAAGCATGTAGGTGTTATAAAATAGGGGAAATTTTTTTAAAAACGAAAAAATCGTTAAAAATTTCTTTTTTATGAGAAAAAAAAAAACCCGATTGCGCTCAAAAACTTGGCAGTTCTAAGGGCAGAGATTCGAAGGTCTCCATCAAATTTCTCGCCCCAAAGGAAATTAAACGGTTTTGCCGGAATCGGGGGTTTAAAAAACACCCCAAAAAATACAGAAAGAAGAAAAAAAAAAAAAACGGATTTTTTTTTTCCCCGTGTTTTTGTGAAAAGGAATCTTCCCTTCGCTCGGGTACGCCGCTACGCTCAAACCAAAAAGGAAAAAAAAAATGTATGATATTCCCAAGGAAAAATATGGGAAAATCAAAATTTTTTTATCAGGTTTTGGTGATGAAGACCCCTTTCCCATTGAAAAAAATAGACCCCAAACAATCTTAAAAGGGGTATATTGACAAGTGCTTTTCGTGGGACATCCCACGATTAGTAGCAAAAAAAACTGAGCTTTACTAATATATTATATGTCTTACGTAAAATTTAAAATATATGGGAGATAGAAGTTTGCTGTTAGTTTGTGTACTATGCCCCGATGAGTCACATTTGAGCTAGGTTAAATAGCGTGGGGGGAAAAACATCAAAAAAAACAATTTTTATAAGATTTTTTGCATTTCCCAAAAAAAAAAGCTTTAAAAAATAATGGGTAAAAAATTTAAAAAAGGGGATACATGTAGGGGCATTTCAAAAAATTGAAAATTCTACTTTTATGCCCCATATTTACAAAGTTTAAAATTTTTTAAGAAACATAGGGAAGATATAAAAAAAAACCTTTAAAAATTTATAATTAAAATACTAGGAGGAAAAATGAAAATATTGGGGACATCCCCTAGGCAGTGGCTGTATATTTAGGGAAAAACCCCACATATGCAGGAATAATCCTTTTTTAAAACCTTTTAACCCGCCCCTTATCAAAAAAAAAACCCCCCTGATACATTTAAAAAGGATCTTAGGACATTTCTTTTTTGAAAAAGAATACTACGATATTTAGGGGTTTCTTGGCGGACAAAGATAATATGTCTTGGGAAAATCCCAAATTTTTTACAAACTATAGATGCCCCCAGACTTATATTAATTTGTTAGCCTATCTTATTTAGTGAAAAGATACATTTTTATTGTGTATTATTGTATTGTTGTAAAAGTGTATTTTGTAATTAATGTAAATTAGTTTTAGTATTTTCTATACATCCTAATTCAAGTCTTAGTCTTTTGAAAAGACGTGTTTAATAACTAGCTAGCTTATAATGTATTGTTTATCTTGTCATAACATTGTAACATTATATGGCAGTATTAGGTATACAAAACAAGACAATAAAATGAAATGAAATGCCGTGCCCATGCAAGGTCTATCAAAATGTTGCACGTCAAGGTACCCCCAAATTCCGCTCGTAGATTGAGTAAACCCTGCAATATTTTCACGTATTTCGTACTGGCTATGTTTAGCATAGATGATGGACTACACTGCGTTACATGCATTTCAAAACATGTTTAATTATTTTTTAAATACAATCCAGAAATTCAAAATCTTTCTCGACCAGGGGATTGAACCCACGTCTTCCACATTTCGGCTATAAGGGCGCTTTAGCCAGCTAGACTAGGGAAACGCCAATCTCGTTGTTAGACGAGTGAGCGAGTCATGTGGTGAGTACCCGGGAACATTTGCATTTAAGTTTGATAATTATATTCGTATAAATAATAGGGTATTTAAGTTTAGGCCATAATGCTCCACTGTAGCCTATGATAGGCTATAGGGAGGCCTAAGGTAAGGGGAAGAAAAGAAATTTTACCGGGTACTCAACACATGGCTCACTCACTCGTCTTCCAACAACTTTGGCGTTTCCCTAGTTATTGTCAAACCCTGTATATGGGTATGTGGAATCTGGCATTTTGCTCTCTTGTAAACAGTTTCTGTATTCATGTGATTGTAAGTAAAAGAACTAAAAACTGAGTTCTATTTTATTTTATTTTATTTTATGCACTCTTTTTCGAAAATGTACACTAAAAAACATAGCTCGGTGCACAGACACAGAAGAAATGTTTTTCTATAACGTTTCTAGTACGCGCGCTACCATTGGTCGGATTTATGATAGCTCGCTTCTCATTGGCTGGGTTTAGTGTTTAGTGTTTAAGAGCTAAGCAGTTGAAATATTTTCATCTTGCTAAACCTTAGACCCTAAACCTTAAACCTTGGGAAAGAATGTGAACGCGATAACGCATTGGGCATGTTTCAACTTCGTTAAACCATAAACCATAAACCTTAGGAAGTTATGTGCACCGACCTTAACATAATTCTATAGAGGCAGTGCTTTTAGTTTTACCGTGCTCAATAATGTGGGAACTACTTCGGTTGGGGGGGGGGGGGGGGGGTCCAAAACAAAAACATAATATTTTTAACCTTTGAAAACTCTTCGGTTGAAAGTCCTTTATGTTGTTGGATGAGCGTAGCGAGCGAAGCGAAGATTCCATTCTACTACACTGGAGAAAAAAATCCGGAATGTTTTTTTCCTTTTTTTTGTATTTTTGTCTGTTTGTCCACACGATTCCGGCTAAATCGATACTCCGATTGCGATGAAATTTTATGGAGGCCTTCGAAATCTCTGAACTTAGAACTGCCACGTTTTTGAGCGCAATCGGATTTTTTTTTTCTCATGAAAATCGCAATTTTACGATTTTTTTCGATTTAAAAAAAATTTCTTCGACTTATAACACCTACATGCTTTATCAGACTTTAATGATTTTTGCACAGAACCTTTATTTTATGAATTAAGATATTCTTGTGAAATTTGAGCGCAATTGAAAAAATATTTATCATAAAAATCGAAATTTTACAGGTTTTTTCTTTTTTTAAACAATTCTTTGACTTATAACACCTACATGCTTTATCCGATTGTAATGATTTTTTCGCAGAACCTTAATTCTATGAATTAATATATTAGTGTTAAATTTGAGCGCAATCGAGAAATTACTTCTTATAAAAATCGCAATTTTACGATTTTTTAACAATTACGATTAATTTAAAAAAATTAAAAAAATTAAGTTAATTTTTAATTTTATTCAATTGAATTAAAAAAAAATTCAACTTAGTAATGATTTTGCCACAGAACAACAGAAAATTCGCATAACACATGGCAGCTCAATGCACCAATTACGCTCATCCAACAACGCGGCGGGACTTAAGCGTTTTCCTAGTTTATGTTATGTCCATTGGCATGCACTCGGCGAGTGCATAGATGTCATTGTTGTCAACCTCCACTTGAATAACATTACAAAACTGAACAAATGAAAAGACAAGTGGCAATCCAGTGCGCACCAGGGTCCACTAGATACTTATGCCAAGCTGCTGTAAGCAGCTGTTAGGTATCTAGTGGACCCTGGTGCGCACTAGTGCGACCAATGGAAAACGCCAGAAAATAGAAACGCAAGGTTCTGTAATTTGGAATATTTTAGTGAAAAACGTGATTTTTTTTTTGTGGGGGGGGGGGGGGGGGGCGAGTCTTTTTTGAATATATTAGATTAGTAGAGTTTGATGTCTTCTGTTTTCATTTCGTTCTAGTTCGGTGTTGTCTAGAGTCGTGCGTTTGGTTTCGTGTTTGAATGGTGTGCATATTTTTTCTAATGTTAAATGCTGCTTTGTATTATGTATTAAGTGTATAGTCAAAACTTAGCAGTAGCCTGAAGCCCTGAACCTGCCTTCAGTAATGACAGCAACATTGCAGTCTTCAGTTGGATTCCTCTCATGGTTGTCAACGGTTGCATTCCGTTACTGCTAGCTCTACTAGTGCTAGCATGTGCGAAGTAACTGGGGGTTCGAGCTTGCAGCAAATGTCAGAAAAATAAATAATAGTGAAGTCAATTTAAAACACTGGGATGGCTCTCAACAATAACAACAAATAGCAATTAAGTACAGGTCTGTCTTAGGCCCAAATAGCTCAGTTGGTAGAGCATCTGTACGTAAAGCTGGAGGCTCTGGGTTTGATCCCCAGTCAGGGCAAACTTTTACGGCAATTGCAATCATTCAACAAATAATACTAGAAACATATTAATATATTTTGTGGGTCATATCGCTTTGTTGTATTTTATTACTTACTCACGGAAAGTGAAACGTCCAAAATGATGATATTTGCAGATGGTATAGTGAGATGGGGAGATTCCATTGAAGAAGTCCAGAAGAGCGTAGATAGATGGAATGAGGAAACACTGGAGTTTAACATGAAAATAAGCATTGAAAAGAGCGAAACACTAATAGTAATGAAGAAAAGTAAAGTAAATCAGAAGAAGATAATACTACGGGGAGATGAGCTGACCATCGCAGAAGCATTCCAATACCTCGGAAGTATAGGTACTAACAAAAGACGCAAAAATAGATGCTGAAATATCAAGAATTATATTAGCAAACAAATTTTACTAAAGTGTACGGAAACTATTATGGAAGGAAGAAATACCACCCAGGTGCAAGATGCTATTATACAAAATGTATTTCCTCCCAATAATATCATATGCATCAATGACATGGACAATAGGAGGAAAGAAAGACAGCAGATTACAAGCAGCAGAGATGAAATTTTTAAGAAGTTCTGTAGCCTTAACAAAAATAGACAAGGTACGGAGCAATGCAATAAGAACCAAACTAGGAGTGGAAAGTCTACGAAATAAAATAGGAAGAGAAAGACTTCGATGGTATGGGCACGTACGAAGAATGAAACAAGATAGAATCCCTAGAAGAGAATTTGAACGCACATGGGGGGGGGGAGTAAGAGAAGTTGGACGCCCAAGAGATAGATGGAGGGACCAAATAAAATGGAACATTGAAGAAAGAGGGAAATCATGGGATAAAATTAATGAAGAAAGACTCTGGGAGGATAGAAAGAAATGGAGAGAACTGGTAGAAATGCCTATCATAGAAGACATTGAAGTAGATGAGGAGGTGTTGAGCCTGGCTAGCAAACACTGAAAGTCCACAGCCCGAGAAACTGGTGATACGTCACCCCCCCCCCCCCCGACCTGACTTATGTAGGAACCGGGGGTTTGATTATTATTATAATAATATCATGGCTTTCAATTACCCAAATATTACACCCAAAATTTCTCTAATATTTAGGGCTGTGAAAGCGTTAAGTAAAAAATTATAACACTGTCAAAATCTGGATTCCTTTTACCACTACCGTATACTAAGTTAAAAACTAAAATGTCAATGTAATGCTGTCTTATTTAAGTGATATTGATAGCTGGATAAGGCAACAATTTTATTCACATAAAAATTAAATCATGTATTTGAGAAAAAATTGGCCCCAAACAGGCTTTATTTCAAGTCTTTGTCTAATGAACCTTCAGTAATATATTATCTCATCTATAAGCATCATCACTGTGAACATGGAAAATGGTATCCACTGCAACCAACCAAAAGTTGTACTTGTACTAGCCATTTTAAAACGATTTTAGGTAAATACTTCATTTTAATGCATAAATTATGCAACAGTACAATATTCTATCAAATTAAAGAGTGAATATTGTGAGTGGTTTTTATGTATGATACAAGTTCACTACACAATTTGTTAAATGTACATTAAACAAATATAGCTCTTTAGATCATAAGCCACACAAAAACAATAAAAACGATAGTACGTACATAAAATTACATTTACATAGTATAGTAACATGTCCATAACTAAGATTTACTTAGGTGCAAGAATAGGGAACTGTCCTTCATTACCAAATTTGATTATGTCCCTACTAATAACCTCAAATACCGACCAGTAAAGTTTTTTATGCGTCCGGCTTTTATTAGCGCTAACTGTGAGTGAGGAAAAATTTGAACCGGACTTCGCGCCGGAAAACGGCCATGCGCCATTGCAGGTGGGCGTGACGTCATCGTGAGGTTCCCCGAGGCGGCGAGCTGACAGTTCTGCCAATCAGCTTCCCCTCCTCACCTCACGATGACGTCACAACCAAAAGAGCGCGTACTTAAGTCTTTGTGCGGGAATTCAAAACCCAGGAACTTTGAACATGCATAGAATCCACAGATTTTATTTTTTATAGTTTATTTTAATTGCGATGTTTATTAAATTGAATATTTCAAATTACTAAATACGTGTAAGATATATTTGAAACCAAGGACAGTTCCCTATTAAGAAGTTGAGGTCCTCTAAATCTCCTTGTGGGATTTCAGTGAAGCTAAAAACAGTCATCTAAATCATTCCCACAATGTCATTGTGGAATTGATTTACACAACAAAACACCTGACCTCTCCACAAAACTGATATATCACAATCCAAAAATGAAAAAAAAAATAGCATAGGATTCTATAATAAATATTTTGTGATTAAAGTTTGAAATTTATACATGAACAAAGTTTAAACGATTGTTCAAGTGGTTCTTATAATACATAATTACATAATTGGATCCCATGAATTGCCCCAACAATCTTGTTTTTAAGTTGGCTTAGCTCTGCAAGGAGATCTAGAGAACCTTGTTAAAAAAATAAGTAAGGAGTGTTCACACACAGTGGGTGCAAAAATTTTTTTTTGGTTAAAAGATTACATTCAACCTTTAACTATTATTAACCAAACCATACAGATTTAGTTATTTCAAAGTAAAAATGAACAATAAGTCAATAACACTAAAATGTAGAATGATATTTACATGTCAATGGAACTGGTTATGAGTAATATCGTTAAGTTATACATACTAGTACCATGGTAATGACTAATGAGTAATGAATGACCGATAAACCACTTTTAAATAGCCCAGTAAAACAAGAGGATGCAAATTGGGCTAACTATGTTGGTCTACTTCATTTGTAGACTAGTGCATATTTGTGACTCTGGCATTATAGGACTAAAATATTGATATTAGGTACAGTACTGCATATCAAAACAAAAATGATAAATCAATATTTTTGGATATTTCCACTCTAAATAATATTAATTCGTTTCAGTGTGAAAGCAAAATATCAATGCAAATGTTTTAATCTCAAACCCCTTTTGTGGGTGCATGCTTCTTAAAAAAATGGTTGGCTTTTTAAGTGTCCCAAATATGATTATGAAAACAGAAACATATATATGAATTTTTGTTGAACCTTTAAAAAAATTATGGAAATTTATATTGTGACCACAATTAATTCATTTTTGTTATTTACTACAATTCAGAAATTAAAAAAGTCCGTCCCAACCGGGTTTCGAACCACGGGTCTCCCACATTCCAGGCAGACGTCTTAACCACTAGACCATCAGGACGGGTACATTTTAATCTCTGAATTGTAGTTGCATTATACATCTGAATGGATGGAACAGTACTGCAACGAATATCTGCTGCCTTTGAACTGACCACCAAACATTAATTATAATGTCATTACCTTTACGCAGGTATGTGTTTAAGATGCCTGCCTGGAATACGGGAGACCCGTAGTTCGAATCCCGGTTGGGACGGACTTTTTTAATTTCTGAATTGTAGTAAATAATAACAATTACACCTACTAGAGTGTTTCCCGATTAACCAAATCGAGAAATAATTCATTTCTGAGATATTCAATATTGATTTCAAAATTTTCTACGCAATATGTATTGTATTGATATAATAACTTAGGCTTACCCAGAATTATTTATTTCTAATTATAAATGTATTATATAATAGGGTAACGTAACATATGAGTGCAGGGCCAGTTCTAGGATTTGAGTAGCGTAAGCAAGATTAAATTTGGGGCCCTCATGTCATCCAACTTTGTATGGGTAAATGATCTTTTGTGGGTAAGGTACTGTAGGCCTACATGATTTTGTACAATGACAAAAAGTCCAAAATTTTCCAACCCTAGAGTGTGATTTAGAGTATTTTAACGAGTTTTAGGCATGTTTGTGTTAGTGGTGACTAAATAATTGTTGTGATTACAACGTTTCTATGTTCTGTGACTTGACATTGGAATTCCTCATTTGTACCAAGAGATTTATACCGTATACAGCATTGCAGTATTTACCATATTTTTGTAGGTATAAGGAGTAGTGTAAGCTATATATTAAATGAATGTACAATACATGTTCTGTTAACCACGTCGAAATGAGAACAGGTGCAGAGACCTGTGACATTAACTTCGTGAAGTCACAGTACACCTGATGATGTCTAGGACAGAGAAACGTGACGTTGCGACCACAGGTCTACTCACGGGTTCATCATTTTGCACACGATTTAACCAAGTAACCTAGTTCATTTACATACCAGCCATCTGGCGAAAACTAACCAACACATTCATATATATATTATGCCCTGGGGACGAACCAGTAACCTCCTGTTAATGGCCTTAGCTCTGCATTGTGCTACCGAGACTAAGCGACACACTATAAACTGTACTGTCGGTTCGTGTCCTCGCGTATATAGCAGTAGCTCAATTGGCAGAGCTATGGCGCGTTAAGCCAGAGGTTCTGGGTTCGATCCCCAGTTGGGGAATACTTTTATTACAACTGCTATCATTGACTAATAATGTCCTCAAAACGGGCTTATGCTTAAAAACCTTAGATTCATATATATACATGTTCATTATAGCTTTCGGTTATCCGTGTATAGTAGTAATTTATTTCGACAACGTTTCGTGCTAATTACATAGCACTTTATCAAGTCTAATACATTTTTGAAAACAAAACTAATAACAGAAGAAAACCAAAACAATCTACTTTCCAAGGTGTAACAAAAACATGGGCTTAACAGTTAAAACAATGAAATCAAAATAGGTACTATTGCTGGTTACTCAACCTTGACTTTGATGTATGACTTCTAGTAGTAGGACCAGTTTGACAACAACAACAACAACAACGAAACATTGTCAAAATAAATTACTTCTATACACGGATAACCGAAAGCTATAATGCACACTTATAACAACCGTGAAAGCCTTCATTTTAACTATATATTATATTTAATTTCCAGTATTGGGGCAAGAGGCGAGAGGGGAAGAAAGAAGAAAGAAGAGTCAAAGAAGAGAGTCAAAAAGAAAGAGTCCCTCTTTCACTGAACAGATTTAACTACAAGAGGGCGAAGAGTTTAAATGTATTTATTATTTTATTAGCATTCCATTCAACACTCATATGCCCACAATTCATAGCCATACTCCCTTCTGTGCTCTAACTTTTGGTTTAGGCTAAAGTTTAGGAAATAATATATTAGGGTACTGATATGCAAGTCAAACAATGGTCAAACTTTTGAGATATGAGCTTTGATGCTCTGATTGACTCTTTTAGCCGCCTTTTGCGATCGAGCATTTTTCTTGTTCTTTCACCATGAAAAATCGGTTATTTTCTTATGATAAAAAAGTGTCCTGCGGCAATGTCAGGATAGCCGCCCCTAGGTACATGCCACCCTAAGCGGACGCTTACGCCTAAAACCGGTCCTGCATGAGGGCACGCACAGTACCTCACAAGGTATATAGGTATGTTTGCTGAGCTGCTTAGCCTCGAAACCAGTTTGTTATAGCCAGTATAGTACAGTAAATACCTACATCCCATTAACTAGTCAAACATGTATCTACTAAGTTCCCCACATAAACTGTTATTTAGTCAGTATTCCATAACTGCCTTGAAGCATAATTTAGCATTAAATTACTGTAACGCAAATATAGTGGACAGCCTTCTTTAAAGAATGTTTTTTCACTAGTACGGAGTACCTTAAGAAATCATATGTACTGTGACAAGGATTTCGCTTTACATATTGCACTAAAAATTAATTTAATTAGGTAATTTTAGGCAAGAGGTGGTTTCATGTCTAGTGGAATATAAATTTGATTAATGAAATTGCTCTCTCGAGTGAACAAGACCTCGTGTTGAAAAGTCTATATTTGTAAGCATCTATTTATCAAGAAATTCGGAAGCCACAATCCCTTTTTGAAGGTAAGTAGTTGGATCCTATATCACACCAATATTTGAGATGAAGTTTAAATCAACCAAGCAAGCCGAGTGGAGCCACAACTTTTATTCCTACTAGTATGTATGTGTATTATAATAATTCATTAAGTGACTATTAATTTATTAAACATAATTATTACTTAGCCTACTGTGATATGAAAACACCTAACCTGAACTTATTAATAAGCAAGCTTCATTTAAAATTAAAATATTGTTCTGCCTCACAGAACTTAAGATTTTGAAATAATATGATGAAATAGCAAACATGTAGTAGGTAATGTAAAGGCATACATAATTGGGAATGAAAATTGTTCTCATTTGTAAATCAGTTTAAAACTGAATAGGATAGATATTAAATAAATAAATAAATACATACATAAATAAATAAATAAATAAATAAAAATAAATAAATACTTGCATCTTCTTATGGCACACACATGCATATATCACTGAAGGCTTCTCAAAATGAATAATACAAAAAGGTAACGATTTAACCTCTTTCTCTTTGGTACATCATAGAAATACTTTGATTTTACTAAACAAATATAATACTGTACTGCTATAGGATACAAACAAATAGCTAAAATTCATATAACATTTTACGATATGACCTATAACGATATATATATAAACTTATTATAGAAATAATTGTTTTCACGGTTTATGCCACTCCTTGAGTTTATTTACTTCTCAACGTTTCGGAACTCAAATTGGACAGTGGCGGATACAGGGGAGGGGCGATGGGGCGATCGCCCCCCCCCCCCCATGATTCTTTAAAAATTAAAAAAAAAAAATTATTATTTTATTGTGCACGCACCAAATGCACTCTAAAAACCTGATTTTCAAAATTTTCGCCTGCGGCGCTATTTATTTAAAACTCCCAATAAAAATCAACTTTCCTTTATGTTGTCAGAAATAATCAGTTTGCCTCTGAAATGTGTCTGCATCAGTGTACTTCGATTTATTAAGTTGTCCTCCTATGTGAATCGTTTTTTTAACTAAATAGGATAGACGTTTAATAAATAAATAAAATGATGAATTGAAAATAAGATCAAACGTTTATAATAATGTTGCAATCTAGGCCAATGCTGTAAATTGTAAGCTCGACATGACGACAAAACAAATTGGTGCACACAAACTACATTGTTTCCGTATTGCATTCCGCCCACCACTTTTTTCTAAAACGCACCAAATGCACTCTAAAAACCTGATTTTCAAAATTTTCGCCTGCGGCGCAATTAATGGGGGGCTCTGCCCCCCATACCCTCCGTGCGTCCGCGCTTAGTCCCTTTCTCACGACTGTACATGCACACGCAAATCGCCCCCAACATGATTATGTCCTAGATCCGCCACTGAAATTGGAGTTCCTTTTTCAAGAGATTAAATTACAAAACAAAACAATTACTAAAATTTTGTAATTTAATCTCTTGAAAAAGGAACTCCAATTTGAGTTCCAAAACGTTGAGAAGTAAATAAACTCAAGGAGTGGCATAAACCGTGAAAACAATTATTTCTATAATAAGTTAATATAATGTCCAGCTACGAAAGTATTCGTCAACATATATATATATACATACATTACATATAAATCCAATTAATGTTAAATGGGTGTGTGGATAGGGAACCCAACAGCTTACCTGGTCAGTGTCACCAATCCACACACCCATTTACCATTAACTAGCCATTTGGCATCTCCTATCTATCATATAAATACAATTAAATACTGAACAATGAACCCCCTTTGACACTAGTTTTTAATCAAGCTTTAAATTAGCTAATATTACACGAGTGAGCGAAGCAAATGAGGATTACAATTCAACTTAAATGGCGCTTATTCCATTCTTCTGTGTGTGTGAGTATATGTGCACGCCGAATTTCAGCCGATTCGATGAATAAATTGCGCTGCAATTTTAAACAGACATCCAGTACGAGTTAACTGAGAACTGCTAACAAAATAAGCTAGATTCATTGTGATTTAAATCTACAAGAAATAATAAATTGAAAAATAGGCTGCAAATTTGTGGATTTAGTTTAATTTAGTCAATGGTTTTGTTATAAAAAAAATATTTTTTATTTGTTATTTGTCTGGCTGTGAAAATTGCATGCAGTGTATCGAATCTTGCATGCTCAAGGTACCCCCAAATTCCACTTGGAGATTGAGTATACCTTGCAATCTTTACACGTATTTTGTACTGGCTATGTTTTCCATGTATTGTCACAGATGATAGACTACTCTGCATTTTATGTATTTCAAAATATGTTTTATAATTTTTGAAATACAATCCACCAATTACAAAATCTTTCCCAACCAGGGGATTGAACCCAGGTCTCCCACATTCCGGGTATAAGGGCACCTTATCCAACTAGACTAGGAAAACGCCAAAGTATTAATACTTAATCGAGTCTTTAAACAATGATTGAAACATTTTCTTTTGAACTGCCATGAAATTTCAAAATTATGTTACATACTGTACATAATACCTACTAGGGAAACGCCAAAGTCGTTGTTAGACGAGTGAGTGAGCCATGTGTTGAGTACCCGGTAACATTTCTTTTCTTCCCCTTACCTTAGGCCTCCCTATAGCCTATCATAGGCTACAGTGGAGCATTTTGGCCTAAACTATGGCCTAAACTTTTACACAACTCCCGGACCAACAATCTACCATTAAGCAAGACCCGGCAGTCACACGGAATATTCAGTTGAAGACTGCCAACAACAGCAACCTCCGGCACAGTGATTTCCACCAATACCCTATTATTTATACGAATATAATTATCAAACTTAAATGCAAATGTTCCCGGGTACCCACCACATGACTCGCTCACTCGTCTAACTACGACTTTGGCGTTTCCCTAGTCTAGTTGGCTAAAGCGCCCTTGTAGCCGAAATGTGGGAGACGTGGGTTCAATCCCCTGGTCGGGAAAGATTTTGTAATTTCTAGATTGTATTTAAAAAATAATTAAACATGTTTTGAAATGCATATAACGCAGTCTAGTCCATCATCTGTGGCAATAGGGCCTACTATGGTAAACATAGCCAGTACGAAATACGTGAAAATATTGCAAGGTTTACTCAATCTACGAGCGGAATTTGGGTGTACCTTGACGTCCAACATTCGACAGACCTTGCATGGGCACGGCATTACACGGCCAGGCGAAAAACAAACAAAAAATATATTTTCAAAATCTAAAACATTGTCGTTAAAATAATTTCTAAACATTGGAAGTCTATTTTTCAGTTTATCATTTCTTGTAGGTTTAAATCGCAATGAATCTTGCTGATTTTGTTAGCAGTTCTCAATAAACTCGTACCGGATGTCTGTTTAAAACGTACACACACACACACACACACACACACGCACGCACGCACGCAGAAAAACAATTAGGGCCGTTTAAGTCGAATGGAAATCACTACGTTCGCTACGCTCACTCGTTCAATTATAATAATAATGGTGTTTTTCATTGGGACCACTCATTTTTCAAGTGTGAGCCGAGTGCAAACTGCAAACATTATATTCCATTACCATTAGGCATTTGAATATGCAGCGAGTCAGCATTCATAAGTTTTATTGGCTTCATTGCACCCAGTCGCAGTGAGTTGAAGGGTCAGTGCAAAGGATCTAGTGGGGTTAAAAGTGGTTTTTGACCAATTCTGATTGGCAAAATGAAATTATTTTATGTAGGGCCTACCTGCCGGTATTGCAGTACGATATGAGGAGCATGCATTGTATCAATACCATGCCATCAATGCTATGTTAATACACTGATTTGTCAATGTGTGCTCCATTGAGAATTTCTCTCGAGCGTACTACTAGTGCAATATTCAAAGCGTGCAATGATGAAGCCACACTGGCTTACATATTAGTTTTTAGTGCATACTGACTGGGCACACAGTGTGCGTCAGTAATCAAAGAACTTTGAGATGACACCACTGATTGTTTTGATCTGATTAGTGATTAGTCCCTTTATGCATATTAGTATTTAACTTAACCCAATGTTACTATGTATTACTAGTATAACCACTATCCATAAAGTATTTGTGGACAAAGATAAAATAAAAATGATAAGTTTACAGAATAATAGCTACATATTTCAATGTTCAGCAATGTTAAATTTTGGTTGATAGAGTTCTTTACTTCAAAGAAAGTATGTATCCAAAATGCTTCTGAAAGTAAAACCATTTAATGATAAACTACCTATGCACAACATGTTTGTAATTTGAGAAAGGAAAACAGTTTTTCTTAAAATTATTATTTCAGTCCAATTTTAAACTCACCCAAGATTATTTTTGTATTACTGTACTATTTCAATTTCGTTTTTGTTAATATGGTAGTTTTTAATGAAAAGAAATATATTATTATTATTATTATTATTATTATTATTATTATTATTATTTTGTGCAAAAATTACTGTCATGTTTGCAGCACAAGAGATGCATGATGCTACTCATAGGGTGGTATATCAATTCGATAAAGATAAAGATTCAGTAGATTTTAAACATACTGTAGGTAGCCTATTCGATTACGGTAGTTACTAGTTAGTATATCTGTAGAAGTTGAGATTTAACAATAATTAATCGACAAGAAGTCACATGTTATGGCTACTGAATAGTGAATAGTTAACAGTTACAGTTTCTCAGCTTAGGTCAGTTACTTATATGGCTGATCTGTACTGAATTAATGACCCAGGCATTTTTAAGCGAGCGAAGCGAGCGTTTCCATTTGACTCTGCCGGAAAAATTAGTCACTGGTTTTGTTTTTTTTTTGTTTTTTTTGTTTGTTTGTATGTCTCGCCATAACGTTCGAACGGAGGCTCGGATCGAGTTGAAATTTTAACCATCCGCAAGCTTCGTTCTCGATTGAATGCCATTAGTTTTGTGGCAAAATCGTTCAAAAAGTTAAAAAGTTACATTAAAGTTAATCGAAAGTTTTTTTTTCAAACTAAACGGCGACAAAATCTGAGATGGCCAAATCATTTAGAATGTCCGTCCGGTCACGAATATGTTAATTTTATTTTGATCCGATAAGTTGTGTAGATGGAAATTACATTATAACAAAAGTAACGTTGCCATGGCAACGAAAAGACGCGCGAAGTTTCTAATGCACTGCCACCTAGAAGTAATCAAAAAACTTTCGAGGAAGCAGTCTATTATTTGTCACCAAAGAGTTTAAATAGTTTTCCCAGGGAGTCAAGGTCCTCTAGATGGCGGTGGATTTTATCCACAAAGTAAAGGTTTACCCACGGGTTTACCCAAATACATTGCCAATAATAAATAATATTGGAAACATGGCCCCGTGGACAGCGAACGTCGCAAATTTTAAAATTTAAAAAATGTGCAATGTGGGTCTAGCTATAGCACGTGCTCGCTTATCAACGCGTCCAACTGAGCGTTTCCTAGTAACTTTTAACCAGATGAATAACTTTTCAATAAACCCACACAAATCTAGCCTATATATAAGTAATGTTAGTTGGGATTTAGGCAGGAGCGTCACTAGAGATTGGACATTGGGGGGGCGCAAGTACTTTCGTGGAAAATGGACTAAGCACGGGGGGTATGGGGGGCAGAGCCTCCCATAAATTTTGAAAATCAGGTTTTTTGAGTGCATTTGGTGCAGTTTAGAAAAAAGCGTTAGGCTGATTGCAATACCGAAGCATTGTAGTTTGTGTGCGTCAATTTGTTTTGTCGTCATGTCGAGCTTACAATTCGCAGCATACATGGCAACATAATAACGTTTGATCAAACTACTGGCAAAAATTAACATCATCAATTTTTTAAATCTCGTGTCTTTTAATAAGAAATTACCAGCAGGTACATGATTAGTTTAATAAATTAATGAGTATCAAATTATTTTAAGTAGTGATAATTTGCGTAAAGTGCAGCTGTGACTGTGGGTTGTTAACTGAAAAAAAAGGAAAACAAGGAAATTATTGGGGGGGCGCACGCCCCCCCCCCAAACCCCCCTAGTGACGCCACTGGATTGAGGTACAAATCCTTTGTAAAATTAGTATAGCAGGAGTGTATTTTATAGTGTATAATAGTAGGTACCTTCTAGAACTTGATAGCGATAGTGTTGGCAAAACAGTGAGAGTTTAAAAACCGTGCATAAAATACGGTACTCTTGGTAACTACTAATAATACTAATAATAATACTAGTATAACCAGAGCACCAAATAACTATTGTTTACAGATGTTATAATGTATTTATATTGGTAATATGTATATAAATCTTAACTAATATATTGAATGATGGTACTATAAAATAATGAATATACCGGTATAATTAGGATAGTCAAAGCTCCACACAAGTGGATAATCTGTCCCGAAATATGTACCGGTATTTACAATGCTTGACAAAAATAACTTTTTGTTTACTATTACTAGTACTATATAGTAGAGCTGCCCAACGATAAAAAAAATCATATCGAAATCAAAAGGAGATATATGAACTTTTCAAACCAAATATCGATATTGTTTTTTTTTTTTTCAAACGTGTTATTACGTTCTTCGGGCGTAGACAAGGGCCGCCCGCCGGCAATGCAGACATGCCACTGTCCATCCCATGAGGAACAATCACAACAAAACTTGCAGCGGCCCTGCAAAGAGATAGAAGTGAACTGATTTCTCTGTCTTCTCTCTCTCTTTCTGGGTCTTCAAATTCCAACTCGACACCTTCTGGTGATTTGGCCCGTGAATAGGGGAGTTTCACTCCCTGAAACAAATGGCGAGCTCTGGGTTGTTGTCGGGGAACCCCTTCCCTTTGACTACCTCCCCGACGGCGACGACAAAGACAACACAGACGGATGATGACACAGACGGAGACAACCACGACGTGGGGGAACCCCTGCCCCCCATATGCTTGTGGCTGGTTCTGACCAGCACAGGCCTGTCCACCCCTTGTCCCCCCGCGTCATCCCTTACGTCCCTCCCTTCGTCTCGATTAGCCAAGTTGCATAAATATGAGACGCAAAGCAATATCCAATCCAATCTCTCTCTCTCTCTCTCTCTCCCCCCCCGACTCTGCCTGGACACTACTGTTAGTGTAACAACTTGAGCTGCCTCTTATGCTTTGCTAATATGAATGAGATTACACATGTGGTGTGGTTATCTTATCTCATCTTAACGTAAACAAAACAAAGCAGCAAGAGTCTTGGCCCGAAGCCAAACTGACTAGCAATATGTAGTTGGTGGCGTGGGGGGGGGGGGGGGGGTAACAGCGCTGCAGAACCATAACTCACTGTTACACCAAGCATTTCTTAATTTTAAAATATCGAAAAATCGAAAAGTTAAAATAAAATAAAAAATAAAAAAAATAACACAATATACATTTCCATATCGATATCGAATTTTTTTCTTCATATCGATGTCGTATCGAATTATTGATATTGTTGGGCAGCCCTACTATATATATATATATAGTAATAATGTATATAATAATATATAGTTATATAGTTTAGTGCTACAATACATAGGCTAGTCAAAATACAGTAATGATTAAAATAGCAAATTGAACCCTCTTAATTTTGCATTAGAAACAGCATCCACTGGGTGTAAATATTGGTATTGATTTAAATTTAAATTTATAATGTACCGTACTGTTGGTGTTATATGATACTGACAGTGGCAATTAATTTACCACCCAAAACTAGAGATGTTCTGTCTAGTGCAAGTTTAAGATCTAGGCCTATACAGTGGCGGCTCGTGGGGTTTAAAATAGGCAGGGCACAATATATTTGAATGGACTTGCGTGGGCTACAAGGGGTCTGGGGCGAAGCCCCAGCTGCCGGAGGTGAAATTTTTTTGGCATATATTTAGCTCCAAGACAGCCTTTACAGCGATTTGAGCAAGGGAGAACTATACACATAACACAAAAATATTTTCAATATTTTTTTTAGGGCGCAAGAAAGTTGCGCCCTCTGAGAGCTTGCGCCCCTAGGCTAGAGCCTAGTTAGCCTAATGGTTAATACGGGCCTGGGCACAAATCAGTTATCATTTAAAAATGGTAATTTGTCTATATTTTTCGACCTCGCTTAAAGTAAAAGAAGATAATAGCAGCACATGCAAATTTACCTGGTATTTTAATGCCTGTAAATAAGTTGTACTCTTCTTTCTTTGGACACGGCGAATTCCTCGATTACCCGCACAACGCAGCGAGTAACGTGTTCTCCTTACAACAGCTCTGGGCGGACTAAAAATCTTGCCCATCCTGCCGGAGTTCCAACGCTTATTGCGAAGCAAAGATTCAGATATTTCCGACTAAAACTGACTGCGCAGGCGCAACCTGGGCGCAACTTCGTCTAGTCCGTAGAAGGCTCATTCGAGTCAAGCGTTGTTCGCTGTTTCCTTACCGCGCGCGCATTCACATTGAAAATACAAACTATTTGATTTTATGTAAATGTGTACCACGACGTCTACAACTCGTATATGTGAGTGATTGTTGGCGGGAAGAGTAGGAGGGGCACATGCCCCAATGCCCTTATGGTAGAGCCGCCTCTGGGCCTATACATTCTAATATGCTATGAATATCTTATCTTGCAATAATAAGCACAAAACTAATTTAAAACAGTTTCTTGGTCATAAATCTACTCTTTTAGCCTAGGTTTTAGCCATAAACCTACAGACAGTCAAAAACAATACTACCTACATGCTTTGTTTAAATTATGTTGCATATTCCAAATTACATTCAATGATTATGAACAATAGCCAAGACATCTGCTAGACTTTCATACATAAGTCATATAGTGCTGTCAGATCAAATTGGTATTTGTGAAGTTTGGGCTTATCATTTAAGTCATTTACGGTAGTTCATTCATTTTTAAGTTTTAACACAGTGTGACTAGTAAGCGATTTTGTTTTGTATATCATATTTTAATAAAATAAACTTGTCCAAAGCAACAAATTTAAATAGTATAATCTACATACTAATGGTAAGCACAGTAGTAGGTCTACTTGCACATCTATTCTTTAGTTTCCCTACTTCCCCGGGATCCACCTCTCCCTCCACGATATTTTCTGTTGACTGAATCCCCCTCCTCTTTACTATTGCGGTAATAATGATTTGCATTGTAGTAAGTACCCCTTCGATGGTGGCTATTCCCGTTGTTAGTGTTACCGTAGTTGTAGCCACTTGTTGATGGATTGGTGCGTAGGTTTGGCAATGTTGGAGCTGCACGGCTTACAAGGTGATTCTCCTTTTCAGGACAACTTACACTGCTGACATTTGGGTTGTGGCGCTGAGGAGGATACTCATTTCTGTAAAATTGTTGAGGAATGATATAATTATTAATGATTAGGCCTATATAATGAATCTTTTCATTTTCAATTTAAAAATTAAAAACAGAACAATTTACAACATTAGCAAGGATGGCAAGGACTATCTAATAAATCCGTAGCAATGACATGCATGAATGAACTGCAGAGGAACACTAATCCAGTCATCGTCTACATTTAAGCATAATTCAATAGTATTAGGTCTATACAGGTGACTCTCGCTCCTGCCAGGTGGGTCAAGTCCAAGGACGTGTCTGAACTATGTTCTCATTCTCAGTCTCATTCTCATCCTCAGTCTCATTACTAGATGTGTAACTTTCGGTCGTTTCTTGATGGGAGTATCAACAATGCTATCAACATCGAAACAAACAGACGAACTGCCGTGGAGTTGACACATGCAGGTGGCCGGCTGATTGCGATCTTAACAGTACTTTAAAGTGGTCACATAACATTTACATATCAAATTTGACTCTGTACTGTTAATTACTATATTATTTATTACATTTAATAACTTATTTGGTTACTCAACGTGATTTGGAAGTGTTTTAGTTTGATCGTCTCCTGAGGCTGCCATTTTTTTTAGTAATAAGAATGAAAACGAGTGTGGTTATTTCGTTACTTGGTTTCATTCCCGTTCTCAGTCTCGATCTGGACTCTTCGTACATTGCTTCTGACGTCACCGATTATTGATGCCGTAAAACTGAGAATGAGAATGAGACTGAGCCACGTTTTTCAAGCAATCAGACATGTCCTAACAGGTCAGAAGAGGTCATCTTCTAAAGGCTCTGCCTGGACAAAGTGTGTTTGTCTACCTAACTCATATTGACGGGGTGTGAATAATTTTTCACTAAGTGCCATACCCACAAGGTGGCGACAGGATAGGGGTCACTAAGGGAAAAAAACTCTGACTAGAATTGATGGCAAACTTTGGATATGTACATGCTACACTTTTGTGTTAGTTAGATGAACTTTTAATCAGGGGTCGGCTTGCATTTGGTCGGCTTTTTGACAATTGACTAAATACATTACAACTAGGGATGTGCGAATATTCAAAATTTTCAAAGTAATCGCGAATAATTTGATATTCGTATTCGATTCAAAACTCGAATAGTAATAAATTTGTTTTCGAAGTATTCGCGAATAATTTGATGTTCGTATTCGATTCGAAACTCAAATAGTAAGTATTCGAATTTTCCATTTTTTTTTTTTTTAAATTTTGTGAAACGTAAGCGTTTTGAGGGGAAACGCCCATGTTAGATCCCGACAAGGGCTCTCGTTCTCACAGATGATGAAGAAGAAGCAGGCCTTGGGCCCGAAACTGATATGTCCACTTCCAAGTCTTCGGTGAAGAAAAGTGCTATTTGGGAATTGTACATTCCACAAATGCGATATAGACCTACCCTTACCTAATTTGTAAGTTCCCTTAATACAATGTAGGTCTTTAAATATCCATTCCCCCCCCCCCCCCTTGTCCTAGGCAGGCCCTAGCTAGGTCCTTGTTTACTGGACCAAGCCCTAAGTCCATATGGTAGGCCTAGGCCAACCTTTCTTAGACCTAGGCAGGCCATTCTTACTAGGCCTACCTTTCTTAAGCTTATTAGCTAGGCCCTCCTAGACTAAGGGTAAGGGTAAATTGGCCTAATCCACTGAATTAGGGCCTAGGCCACCTAGACCATAAATTAACCCTTTATAGGTTACTGGTAAGTATACTTACCACTTATTTTCAAAATCTACACTATTAAATCTACCAGTTTTCCATCCTTTTAACCCGGGTAAAAAGCTGCCTTATTTCGTTCTGAATTAATAGAATTTTTCCGTTTTCAATTCTAATGATTAGAAGAATTTTTGTAATGGTTCAAAAAACAAATTGTGTATCAAAACACAAAAATACACACATTTCCGGGATGTCCCGGATATTTTGTTTGCCTGTAGTAGATTCAATTTGAATGTGTAAATTAAAAATTTTTAAAAAGGAAAAAAGAACAAATTTGATGTCAATTTGGAATCCAAAATCAGCATTTTATTCCTAGAAGATCAAGGGAAAAAATAAAAAAAAATCCAAAATTCTTTAAAAAATCATGAATTTCAAATTGCAAAGGTAGAAAGCAAAATTTTGGGTCCCACCTTTTTGCCCTATAAAGGGTTAAAGTTGAAAATTACTAAATATTGATTTTTATGTGTACAGCATGTTAATCTGCATTGTTTTGGCAATTATTCGATATTCGACTTTTTTCTGTGTACTATTTGATATTCGTATTCGAAGTGAAAAATCACTATTCGCACACCCTTAATTACAACATTATCCACTAAAGAACTCAGTTAATTTAATATTGAACTCTTTCTCAACACTGCAAATGCTTACCCGCCCCTGTGGGGATGTTGTCCACCGTGGTGCCAGTAACTCTGGGTATGCAGGGGTGGGAATCTGTGGGACTGAGACTGTGGTTGGTTAGGGCCATGAGACCGATGGTGATGACTTGCTCCACTATTCGATCCTCCTCGATGGCCGTTACCATTGCCGAGTTGACGACTACTTCCACTCATGGATTTACTAAGATTTGACTTGATTGTAATTAACTGAAACAAATAGAATGCAGAAGTTGATGGTAGTTACTAGTTACCTTTAAATGAATATACATTATAAACAAAATTGAAAATAGGAAGATTATTATTAAAATTATTATTATTTCACAAGTTATAGTTTCGCGACCCGATATAATTGAAGAGAAATTATAACATTGACGGAATGTTTCGTCGCGTGGTGGTGGTGAATAGTTTACATTATTCCTTACTTCCCGACGTCGCGTCATCACTGTGGAACAAACGAAAGAACAGCAGTCCCTTGAAAATGTCATCCACAGTGATGACGCTACGTCGGGAAGTAAGGAATAATGTAAATTATTCACCACCACGACGCGACGAAACATCCCGTCAATGTTATAATTTCTCTTCAATTATTATTATTGTAAAAATGAAATGAAATAAAAATAAAAAAAATAAATGGGAAGGAAATGCACATTGTGTTTTTGGATCTGGAGAAGGCATACGATCGCCTGCCTAGAGAGAAAGTATGGGAGTGTCTAGAGATAAAAGGAGTGGGAAGAGGTTTAATAGACAGGATACAAAGTACATATCAAAGGAGTGAAAGTTGTGTACAGACAGATATGGGTAGGTCAGAATGGTTCCAAGTAAATGAGGGCTTGCGACAAGGTAGTGTGTTATCTCCAACACTCTTTACTGTTGTAATGGATGAAATTATAAGAAGAGTGGAACCAAATACAGATGGAAGGAACACAAGAACATTAGTGTTTGCGGACGATGTGTTGATTTGGGGTGAGAGTGCCAGAGAAGTGCAGGAGAAGGTGGACAGATGGAACGAAGTTACTACAGAGTTTGGTCTAAAAATCAATCAGAAAAAGAGTTAATGTTTGCGTATGCAAAAGAAGACAAAGGGCAGGCCTAGAGACATGGAAAATATTGTACTACATGGAGAAGTCTTAGAAGAAAAAGAAGAATTTAAATATTTGGGAAGTATATTGACAAAAGATGCAAAAGGGTGTAGGGAAGTGTCATCTAGAGTGCAAAAAGCAGAAGGGTTTTACCAATTGGTGAGAAAGTTACTATGGAATGAGTTGTTCCCACAAAAATGTAAAATTTTTCTGTATAAGGCATATTTTGTACCTATACTAACATAATATGGGGCAGTAACATGGGCAGTGGGAACAAAAGAAGAGAGTCAGCTGGAAGCAGCAGAAATGAAGTTTTTAAGAAGTATTAAGGGAGTTACAAAGATGGACAAGATAAGAAGTAATGAAATAAGGAAAGAACTGGGATTGGAGAGATTGAAGTTTAAGCTAGGAAGAGAACGTCTAAGATGGTTTGGACATATGAAAAGGATGGGCAGAGAGAGGATTCCAAGACGAGAATTTGAAGCGGCAGAGGAGGGGAAAAGAAGAGTAGGAAGGCCAAGAGAAAAATGGGAAAGATTAATTCAAGAAGACGTTGGAAAACGGAATGAAGTGTGGGAGCATGTGGCAAGAGTAAAGCTGTGGGAGGACAGAAGAGAGTGGAGTAAATTGGTGGAGAAGAAAGGAGTTAGATGATGTGGAAGAAACGCTGAGTATGGCAAGCTTAGTATCTACAGTTTCATGCCCTTGATAATGGTGGAAAACCACCACTCAACCCGACATAGTTGGAACTGAGTTATGATGATTATTATTATTGATTCATAGCAATTGTCGTAAAAGTTTGCCCCGACTGGGATTGCTCCGGTAGCTCAATAGAGAATGCTCCCCAACTCTATTATGCGACTTAATTGTCATTAACATAAAATATAATAAGAAATACTCACAAATATAAATTTATTTAAAAAACTACCGATTTTTGGCGTATTTATGAAGGTTTTAAATTGGCTAGTGGCGAAGCGGGACTAAAACGCTCCGTACATTGCGTGACGTCGTAGGAAAGTAATAGTTGAATAGATCTCCGCGCGCGCGCTGCACCACACGCTCGCCGGCTGGAATTGAATGTAGTCAAATCCATGTCAAGCAATTTAATATATATTCTAATAGTTTGTCTGAGGCATGAGCCTACACCTAATAATGATAATGTATAATATAAAAATGTATACATATTATAACATGCATTGTCAAAAAATAATACCTTACTTATCTGCAAATTTGTTTATTCAACATTGTACTTGGTTTGATCTATTACCGACTCTAATCCGGGGAACCTTTTTATCGACTCTGGTTTCCATGGTAACCAAGACCTTGGGCCCGCTGCCTTTGCTAGGAATTGTCTAGGAACCAATGAATTTGACAGGCGGTGGAACCCCTACCGGCAGACTGACAAAACGATACTTCTCTGTGACGTCACATGGATGTCACAGTCAGCTAGGCCTGTTTACGCGCGGAATTTAAACACGAATATTCACACCCTCATAAAACCAAGTAAAAAACTTTTTCGACTGACTTTTTTTGAGAATCGTTTTTTTTTTTTAGTAACGTTACGAATATACTAAAAATAAATTTTAGGAGCATTCCCTATTGGTAGAGCTATGGCAAGCCGGAGGTTCTGGGTTCAAAACCCAGTCGTGCAAACTTTTACGATAATTGCTATGAATCAATAACTATGTCCTTAAAGCGGGCTTATGCTTAAATTTTATATTCATACTACCCAACTCATGGGAGATGAGATGTGATTGAATTAATCCATGTGATCTTTCAGATTTGACAGCTACCGGTACATTGCAGTCTTCTGTTGGATTTATGTCATGGAAGTCAACAGTCACAACAAATAGCAGTTTAGTAAAGGTTTGTTCTGTGGTCCCAGTAGCTCAATTGGTAGAGCTATGGCACGTTAATCCGGAGGTTCTATGTTCGAACCCCAGTCGGAGCAAACTTTTGCGACAATTGATATGAATCAATAATTATGTCCTTAAACCGGCTTATGCTTAAAAACTTACTAGGAAACGCTCAGTTGGACGCGTTGATAAGCGAGCACGTGCTATAGCTAGACCCATATTGCACATTTTTTTAATTTTAAAATTTGCGACGTTCGCTGTCCACGGGGCCATGTTTCCAATATTATTTATTATTGACAAGGTATTTGGGTAAACCCGTGGGTAAACCATTACTTTGTGGATAAAATCCACCACCATCTAGAGGACCTTGACATCATTTCCTTGGGAAAACTATTTTAACTCTTTGGTAACAAATAATACACTGCTTCCTAGATAGTATTTTGATTACTTCTAGGTGGCAGTGGATAGTGGCCAGAAACCTCGTGCGGCTTTTCGTTGCCATGGTAATGTTACTTTTATTAAAATGTAATTTCCAACTACACTACTTATCGGATCAAAATAAAATTAACATATTCGTGACCGGACGGACATTCTAAATGATTTGGCCACCTCAGATTTTGTCGCCGTTTAGTTTGAAAAAAAAACTTTTGATTAACTTTAATGTATTTTATTTACTACAATTCAGAAATTAAAAAAGTCCGCCCCAACCGGGAATCGAACCACGGATCTCCCACATTCCAGGTGGACGTCTTAACCACTAGACCGAGCCGTGGTTCGATTCCCGGTTGGGGCGGACTTTTTTAATTTCTGAATTGTAGTAAATAAAAACAATTACACCCACGGGAGTGTTTCCCGATCAACCAAATCGAGAAACTTTAATGTAACCATGGACTTATAATAGTAACTGGCGTTCCTGGACCTGCAACATTATGGGGCGGTGCGTCTGAGATTCTCGTTTCCTGTTTAGGCCTATTGGCGGCCATTTTTGCACTTCAAAATGTAAATAATTGTGTAAACAGGCAAAAATGGCGACAATGTTTGACAAGTTTTTGTTTTTCGGGGCTAGTTTCACAGTACACCAAAAAAGCGTCGTCCGTAGACGACCTACGCAATCCCATGGCTAACTCTAATAACTAAGTTTCGGGGAGCAAGGCTCATTTCAAGTATTCTTCATGATCTTCTGATCGCTTTTGCGGTGTCGTGAACAGGGTGCACGTGTTTTGTGCCGATAATATTGAACCACGTGGTCGTACCATACCACTGTGCAGGCGTGTAGCCGCACATCTCTCTCTCCGACCAGACCTTCCAGATTCAGCTTTAACAGGCATCTGCCTTCGTGTGCCGTAGCGCCCGAAGAGAGCCGTCGAGACGCCAGGTTGCCGTCTATACGGGACATCCAAGCGACGCGTCCAATCTTCCCCTGAATCACCGAAGCGTCGTCATCGTCATCATCATCAACCCACATGCGTCAAGCAAGAAAACGACGGGATAGGATGGACAATGACTCGGCAAAGTGATGAGTAATCAGCTAAGCTGAATGGTTTATTTATGTTCTTATTATCCTGTAACTCTGTTCAATACCACCTAAGTATCTGATATCATTTGATTGGGCCCAACTTAAATTCATTTGTTCTAATTCAACTTCAATTTGTGTAACTTAGCTTCATTGTTTTTCAATTATACATCCACTCAACTCAACCTTTGATTTTGCTTGAGACAGTGCATGAACAACCTTGCTTCCTTAAAGTCATTTAATCATTAAGCAGTAGACCCTCAGTCTACAAGTAGGTGGTGCCAGACCGCGTAGGCTAAGCACGAGCATAGCAGCGGACCGAAGATCTGTCGCAGCGATCTCCGGCGGCGCGGCTCATCGCCAGCACGCGCGGTAAGACTGGTGGCCCACCCCTATTGGGTAGGACACCAGGCGGTGCTGAGCCTGTGTTGCCATTGCTGTTCACATGTACACATGTTTTGCTAGGGCTGTTTCGTTAATTAAGGGTCTCGTATCTGAGCTAGTTGGAGGGCAACACATTATTTTCGCTACTCGCCGGCCTAAAGTAATTAACACTTTTAATTACGAGTGGATCGCACTCTGGCGCAGGTGGGTTCTCCGGGCACGGAGTAGCAAGGTAACTTCATCCTGCCAGTGGCTAGGCAGCTAGTTCGGGTTCAGGAGGAGTGTGAAGTTACAGTATTCGACGCATTGGATCAAAATTTAATATTAAAACATCTTTTAAATCAGTTTACACCATTAGAAGCCACTTGCAAAAAAACTAAACCTGTAAATGAGGTCCAACTGAACAAGGGTTGCGTTTACGACAACCCTCGAAAAATCCACTCGCCAGCTCGCCACTGGCGAGTTACAAAAGTCTCCTGGCGAGTTGACATATTTAATCCCTTGTCTCAATACTACTGGTAAATCATTCAAAGCAATTAAAATCAAAACTTTTAATTTAAATTTTTTTCTAAATATCGAGCAGCGGCAGTCCTGGTGGAACCGAGAAAATGAAGTTGTCGGCACTTTGAGTTACTTTGAGTTAATAGTTACTGTTGATTTCCGAAACGTTTATTATTAAAAAATAGAGAGCTATTTTCCACTATATAGTTTTAAATATCATATCATGAACTCTTCCAACTTTGAAACTAATCCATAGTGATTTTGAGCATGTTTCAAGATTTTTTCACCAAGAAGGAATGTTTGTACAACAACCAAATTTGGCATGTATCAGGTACCTAAATCCTTCTGATTTTGATAGTTTTTAAGTTCATATCACGTTTCATGATGGGTGGGCGACACCTCGAAATCACCCCAACTTTACTTGCTGTATAAGGTGCCAGAGTGTGTAGCGCACCGAGGCTTGGCTGCGGCGCCCTAACGGGCACCTAGATTATAGGATTTAAAAAGATGTTTTTATTTAATACAATCCAGAAATTAAAAAAGTCCGCCCCGACCGGGACTCGAACCACGGATCTCCCGCATTCCAGACAGGCGTCTTAACCCCTAGACCACCAGGACGGGTACATTTTAATCTCTGAATTGTAGTTGCATTATACATCTGAATGTATCGGGGCGGACTTTTTTAATTTCTGGATTGTATTAAATAAAAACAATTACACCTACGGGAGTGTTTCCCGATTAATTAACCAAATTGAGAAATTAAAAAGATGTATTAAAGCTAATTATCATGTCTACGTTGTAAACAATGTCATCTATGACGATTTGTTACAGCCAAGGAGACCTAGGCCTCCTTCCAGGCCAAGAAAGTGACTTCATGTTCATTGGATGAGTGTAGCAAAGATTCCATTTCACTACACTGGAGAAAAAAATCCGGAATGTTTTTTTTTCTTTTTTCTTTGTATTTTTGTGTGTTCATTAACACGATTCCGGCTAAACCGATACTCCAATTGCAATGAAATTTTCTGGAGACCTTTGAAATCCCTGAACTTAGAACTGCACGGTTCAAAAAATTGATCGAAAAATTATTTCTCATGAAAATTGCAATTTTACGATTTTTTTTCTTTGATTTTCTTTTTTTTTTTGTTTGTATTTTTGTGTGTTTGTTAACCTCCCAGACGTGGTTTTTTCAGTGTAAAATTTTACCCCAGCGTGGTTTATTTTTTCAGAAAAATTAAATAATTTGCAATGCATTTTCATAAAAACACTATCTTGAAAACTATTGGTTGAAATCTCCTGAGATTTTCAGGAAATGCCAATAAGGTATTGTTGAATGTAAAAATAAATATTTATACATCATTGTTGCTATATTAACAACTTTAATTGTTGTAAAAAATGAATAAAATAAGACCGAGAGCAAATGGCATTGTTGTAGACATGCAAGTAATTTCACATTGAATAGCCAATGAAGAAAGTTAATTACAAGATACATTATTGATATTTTAAAAATATTGTACCCATTGTTGTCACAAACAAAAATTATGTAACATCCAAAAAACAAAATTTTCCCAAAATACATTGGTATTGTAAAAAATATGACCAATTTGCCAATGATTCAAATGAAAAGTTTATTTATAGATATATTGTTGACTTAAAAAAATATTGTACACATTGTTGTAGGCCTAACAAAATATTATATAATCCAATAAATAACCGACACCCCCAAAAAGTAGCCTACAAAGCGTAAAAATATACAATCTGCAAAATATACTGTAGGCCTATACTATATATTATATTATGTAGGCTATAATAATAATATAATAATATAGGTTATATTATATAATATAAGATAATATAGGGCTATCTGATATTTACTGCTGTTGTAAGACACGATTGCAATATGTCATCTTCGGGTGAGCAAAGCAGAAACTGAACTGAATGTTTTGGCGCGTTTTTGTTTTTGCGCGCTACTTTGCAGAGTTTGCGAGTGTACTCGAACAGGTTATGACGCGTCATTGCGTGTGCTGCTATCTCACGGCGATCATGAATACTAACTGTACTAGCTATATCCTAGTGCTGCTGCAAGTAGCAACTTGATGAACCTATTAGAAGCGCGGCTATTTGAAACTGAACTTGCAGGAGGTCCTAGGACGTCGCACACGCTGGCCGCCGGTTCATGGGAGGACGTGTTAAGGCGTCGCACACGCCTGGGAGGTTAACACGATTCCAGCTAAACCGATACTCCAATTTCTATGAAATTTTCTGGAGGCCTTCAAAATCTCTGGACTTAGAACTGTCACCTTTTTGAGTGCAATCGAAAGATTATTTCTCATGAAAATCGCAATTTTACAATATTTTTGTTTTTCTTATTTTTTCTGTTTGTATTTTTGTGTGTTTGTTAACACGATTCCGGCTAAACTGATACTTCAATTGCAATGAAATTTTCTGGAGGCCTTCGAAATCTCTGAACTTAGAACTGCCACGTTTTTTAGCGCAATCTAAAAATTATTTCTCATTTAAATCGCAATTTTACGATTTTTTTCGATTTTTAAAAAATTTCTTCGACTTATAACACCTACATACTTTATCCGATTGTAATGATTTTTTCACAGAACCCAAATTTTATAAATTAAGATATTCGTGTGAAATTTGAGCGCAATCGACAAATTATTTCTCATGAAAATCAAAATTTTACGTTTTTTTTTTAAAAGCCCTTTTTTTACTTATAACACCTACATGCTTTATCCTATTGTAATGATTTCTTTGCAGAACCTTAATTTTATGAATTAATATATGTGTGTGAAATTTGAGCGTAATCGAATAATTATATCTTATGAAAATCGCAATTTTACGATTTAAAAAAAAAAAATTATTTCGATTAATTAAAAAAATAAAAATTTGAGTTAATTTTTCAATTAATTTAATTTAATTTTAAAAAAACTTCGACTTAGTAATGATTTTTTCACAGAACAACAGAAAATCTGCATTACACATGGCAGCTCAATGCACCAATTACGCTCATCCATCAACGCACCTGAAAAAGCGTTTGCGAAGCTTCCTAGTTACTGAAGAAATGTCATGCCACGCATTGGCACCCAAATTTCTGTACTTTAAGCATTCATGTCATTACCGTACTATAGGAATCGGGGTGTCTACAAATTTTCCATTACAAAATTCCCTGACTTTTCCAGGTTTTCCAGATGGAAAATTAAATTTTTCCAGGCTGCAAATTTGGCATTCCAGCACATTATAATGGAGGAAAAATGTTTATAAATTCAATGTCAATTTTGGTGGGAATTTTAAACACCAGACAAGGCAAAATAATTTAAGAATTGTTTTTTAAAATTGAGAATAATTATTTTTAGCAACAAAAAAGGTATAAAAATTTCTAAAATATTGTATTTTTTTTTTACATTTCTAGTAAAATTCCAAACAAAATAAAATATCCCTGACTTTTCCAGATTTATTAAATTCCCTGACTTTTCCAGGTTTTCCAGTCTTGTAGACACCCTGAGAATATATAGACATATTGTGTTTGATAAGGTATGAGAAGTTTGTCGCCCATTTTGACTAGAAAAAGATGTACAAAGCCAACATTATTTGATTTATTTCACACATTGGCGATAGGTTTAAACGGTATGACATCATGCGTCCACAGCGAACGCACGGCCAAAGGTTAAAACAATATGAACTTCATTCACGCAAGTTGCGGCGTTCGCGTCTGTAACCAGCATTCCAGCCTTTTGATTGGTCGAGAAGCTATTCGCACCCCTCATTCAAGTGTATGATAATTAGTCTTAAGAGATAGAAACCATCAAAAATAGGTTTTTACTATAGTTATCTATCTCTTTAATAAAATTAAAAGGGGATAGGCTTACTTACCTCTCTTCTGTTTTCTTCATTTTCCTGTCGTAAACGACGAATTACTTTTTCTGCTTCTTCTAACTTTAGTGCTAGCTCAGTGTCCTCACACGAAGCTAGCGATTCTGATTCAGTGTCTTCACAACTTTGTCCAGGGAGAGGCTTCACTATTGGATTAATGTGCCTACCAACAGCAACTAATTCTCTCAGTTCATTTTCATTCGTTTCCAATTTTCTGAAACATGGAAAAATATGTTATTTCAATACCTACCAAGATCTAGGTCTACTAATGCTCAAAGAAACATTTTGTTAACATTAAAAAAATTGCATTTCTTTATAGTCTTACCCACTCAGTTACCAAAGCACTATTATTACCCGTAGTATTTATTCTAGAACAGAGGTCAAGCCCATTTAAAGTCAGTAGGACCTACCTACAGTATTATCAAATTGAAGTATTGTATTGCACAGATAAAAAGTCTGTACCAGAATTTGGATCCTGAATCATCTGTATTGAAAGCAAGAATAAACTCACAGGACAATTTAGACACACAATTCCAGTAATTTTGATTGATATATTTCTGTTACACTTACAGTTAAATTTTGCTATGGTTCTGATACATAGGCCTATATATTTTACTACAACTGTATAGGCACATAGTTATTGAATAATAGCAATTGTCGTAAAAGTTTTGGTAGGGCATCGGTACGTAAAGACGGAGGTTCTGGATACTCTCCCCTAAGTACATTGCAATTACATACTAGTGGATTTCTTACTTTCTTTGCTCATCCACAATGCCTGAAAGGTAAAGATTTTTGGTCTTGGCTTCATGAAGAGCTGCTTTCAGATCTGTTATTTCTCGTTCTAATATCTCCACTTGCAGAGGGGTCATGTTAAACTGTTTTGGGCTGAGTAGTATCTTTGGTCTGCAGTCATCTTCAGGAGAAGATGGACTACTTTGGACTAGTGCTACACCACCTTTTGTGAAAACTAGTTGGAACTGCAAATCTGAAAACAGAATATTATTATTATTATTATTATTATTATTATTATTATTATTATTATTATTATTATTATTATTATTATTATTATTATTATATAAGGTTTTTAAGCATAAGCCCGCTTTGAGGACATTATTAGTCAATGATAGCAGCAGTCGGGGCATACTTTTATTACAACTGCTATCATTGACTAATAATGTCCTCAAAGTGGGCTTATGCTTAAAAAGTAAAAACCTTATATTCATACTGCCCAACTCATGGGAGATGAGAAGTGATTGAATTTTTCCATGTGTTCATTCAGTAATGACAGTTACATTGTAGTCTTTTGTTCGATTATTATCATGGATGTCAACAGTCACAACAAATAGCAGTTTAATGAAGGTGTGTCTCATGTCTCGGTAGCTCAATTGGTAGAGCTGGAGCCAGAGGTTCTAGGTTCGTTCCCCAGTTGGGGCATACTTTTATTACAACTGCTATCATTGACTAATTATTATTATTGTTATTATTATATTTATTAACTCATAACTGTATTATTTGTCCATTATTGCTGCTAAGTGGTAGTGAATAACTTGAGGAATGAGTGAATGACAGATGAGGTTGGAAAAACACAGAAGGTTGCACTGTTATAATACGTGGGATTGTGGGTGTGGGTAGACAAATATCCTGAAGTTCTGCTTTAAAAGTTCAAATAAATATAAAATAAAAATAACAAGGTAAGTAACCCTCAACATCAAATCAACTTTGTTACCAAAAAGTTCTAGGATGCTGCCAAAATATTATTCAGTAGGGATGGGCAAATGCAAGTAGGTACTTTCCTAAACATGTAGGTACACTCATGCTCATGCCTATCAGCGCGTTTACACTCTACAGATGTATGTTTTTGGTAAGCTTAAAAAAATGTGTGTTTTATTTTTCAGTGTCCAACCTAAGAAGATTGCCTAAGGTGAAAAACAGCAATCACAGTAAAAGAAGGGCAGATACGCCAGATAGACCTCAGCCGCAAAGTTTTTGACAGTGATGATTGGTCGCACACAACATAATACTACATGGGTTTATTGTTTTTAGAGAAACAGTAAACGTGTAGGGGCCTACACCCCTAAAAAACAAGTACACATTTACATTATCCCATCCCTATTTCACAGTTGATAAGGCTTGTGCAATGGTAATTTTTTCATTACTTGGAATTCTATATTAGTAAATTTGTAATATTGCATGTAGGGAATACTAAATAAAAATAAGTCACTATTGTGTAGTGCGTTGTGCAATCCATTTTATGTAATACGTGTCACACGATCCTGCACCTACAACATTAGTGGAAATGTTGGGTAGCGGTTTAAAAAATTGCATGCAAATGTATGTATGTCGTTCCCCAGTTTAATGCAATTACAATTCTATGTGCGACCACCTACAATCGAGTAAATATGCCACCTAACTGATTTTAAGCGGGGAAAATTAAATTTAAAGCAGACCAAGCCATTCCTGTTGGCCCGGTGCCATCAACAAGTGAACGATGACTAACTTGAGATCGGTATTTTAAATAATAAATAGGCCTACCGACCAAACAAGGTGGACCTGCGGGCAGCGGAGAATCAGGCTCATTCAGAACAACCTTAGAATTTATTATGCGACTCGTTACTAGGACGGTTCCAAAGTCACCGTGTACACATTCTTAAGATAAGAATAAAATGATAAAATCTTGAGTATATACTAGAATAATAGGCTTATATCTTTATCATTGTTAGTTGTCCCCTACTAGGAAAACGTCAAAATTGTTGTTAGACAAGAATCAAATTAGGCCTAGGTTTCATTCTGCATTTTAGACATTGGATGTTGTTAAAAGTTAAAACTATAGGGAATTCATAACTCACAAATAAAACATAGGCAGTCCTGTATAGGGGCTACCTAATTAGACGAGGGAGCGGAGTGACTGAGGATACAACTCAACTTCTTCTGTCCGTGTGTGTGTACGTCGAAAATCAGCCGAATCGCTGAATAGATTGCGCTGAAATTTTAAACAGACATCCGGTACGAGTTTACTGAGAACTGCTAACAAAATCAGCTGGATCCATTGCAATATAAGCCTACAAGAAATAATAAATTGAAAAATAGGCTGCAAATGTGTAGGAATTATTTTAATGACAATGGTTTTGTTTTTGAAAAAATATTTTTTGTTTGTTATTTGTCAGGCTGTGAAAATGTTGTGCCCAAGGTGTATTGAATCTTGCACGCTCAAGGTATCCCCAAATTCCGCTCAGAGATTGAGTAAACCTTGCAACTTTCACAAGTAGTAGGCCTATTTCGTACTGGCTATGTTTTCCATAGTATTATCACAGATGACAGACTACTGTGTTATATGCATTTCAAAACATGTTTAATAATTTTAAAAATACAATCCAAAAAAAATCTTTCCCGACCAGGGGATTGAACCCAGATTTCCCAAATGCACCTTAGCCAACTAAACCAGGAAAACACCAGTCATTGTTAGACAAGTGAGCGAGTCATGTGTTGAGTACCCGGGAACATTTGCATTTAAGTTTGTGAGTTTGATAAATTGGTAAAAATAATAGGGTTTTTAAGTTCAGTTGGTATAAGGGCACGTCAACTCAACTGTAAGGCCATACTGCGCCATTGTAGCCTACAATAGGCTAGGGAGGCCTTAGGTAGGGGGAAGAAAGGGAATGTTACCGGGTACTCAACACATGGCTCACTCACTCGTCTAATGAATGGGAATGTCAACTGACATTGATAAAGTTTTCATTATGCAAAATTGAGCGATTAGAGCATAATATTCCCTTAGTCAGATGGAGCATTGTAAACCTTACTTCATTGCCCTGAATATTCTTACAGTTCCATGTCTTTACATTCTCAAATCAGTCTTAAGCATTAGAAAAAAACATTCACATCCATGCAGTTACCGTAACGCTAATATATATATATATGCACAACACAAGGCAAAAACATGATCTCCATCTTAGCCAATGTTCTACAAACCTCGGCCAGAAAAACTCTGTTCATATAAATAAAATTCTCTACAACCTTGTTCCAAAAAAGAAATAAAAAATATAGGCCTTCCTCAATATATTCAATTCTAATCTGAGCTGACAAAATTGTTATTACAAAAAGCTTACTACAGGACAGTGTAAATGACTTTATTAGCCCTACAGAAACTGACCTACCGTAATGATAAAAACAGTTTATTGTTAATGGAATGGTACAACATTTGAAATTTGAAAATTAATGTTCTTATTAATTTATTTCCTAGTTACTGTACCTAATAATGTACAGTAATAATTTTAAGTACCTACCATATCATTGGCTTTTGGCAGTGGGCCTATGTATTAATATGAGAGACAATGTGTTGAAAGATTACTGACATAGCCATGATGGCATTTTATTATTAGTAGGTACCTACTATACTATAGGCTATATACTTTTTTTAAATATATTACGTTTAATACGTATGTAAGAACTAGTGTAAAGCAAAAATGGACTACACGGTGAAAACTGTTAAAAACTGTAATTAGACCTATGTATTGTTATTTGTTGTCCTTACTAAATAAATAACAATGACTTTGGCATTTTCCTAGTTAACGATGGCATTGGAAAATATCTTTTAAAAGGCATTTTTTTAAATGGAAAACAAAACAGAGCCCGTACAAAATTCGAAGTAGGCATATGATTGCAAAGCCTACTCAATATCTCATGAGAATTTTGTTGAACCTTGACTTTGGAGATTTGGAACACCTTCGCCCACTGAGTGCCTGTGGGTGGTCTGACATTCGAAACATTATTTGCCAATGTCAAATTAAATGCTGCACATTTCCAGACTTATTATTATTATTATTATTATTATTATTATTATTATTATTATTATATGTTGTTATTATACTGAAAATGTTTACAGCACAAAAATTTATTCCTAGATATTTGTTTAAAATTTCAGCAAAATCGGTTCAGTGGTTTATTCGGTTTTTAATTTTAATTTTTTATCAAACTCACTTCCATACAAAAATACAGAGCTTGTCCCGTTTGAGTTAAGTGGAAAAACTCGGTCGCTGCACTCCCGGCTAATAAAATGGTCTGTGAATGAACTGATTCAAACAGCTCAAAACCTGTTAATAAAGAGTTTTACATACTGATATAGCTTGTGTTTGTTTAAAAAATAAAAAGGTTGTACAACAAAATTAGCTCGCAAAAAAAAATGATGAATTCTAAATCACAAGATATAACTTTCAGAGGTTCCAAAAGCAATAAGAAGCATATTCAAACAATGAGCAGATGGCATAGAAGTAAAAATAGCTACCGGTAGATTGGATCTGTGTATTATTATTTATTAATGATCTATTCACTTAAATTATCAATCCGAGCTTGGACAGATGCATACCTCGATTTCTCTGTCTCAGTTGTTCTACTTCTTGGTGCAAACTGGACAACATCAGCTGATGCTGCTCCTGAAGAAAACGAATGTTTTGCTCTAGCTGTGTGACACGTAAGAGCGGGTCCGACGATGGAGCTATCATGAGTCCTTCAGAACGACCTATCACAGACAACTCAGGTCCTTTCTTGTTCACCTATTGGGAAGACAAAAATGTTAAATTTATATTAAACTAATTTGCAAAACAAAACACAGTTATTATGAAATTAATTTAATGTAACTCACTTGAGAGAAAGGTACTGAGGGAATCTTGACCAATACTTTAGATGCCATTTCTGATAAATATCTGTAGGGCTATGATGATACTCAAAACTGACAACGACTTTACATACAATGTGACAATCTACTTGGTTGTCGATATGTTGAGAAAAGAAATCTCAAACAATTTTAACCCTTGTATTGCTTATTAGGGAATTTCTAATCTCACCACCTGATAATGAACTAGACCAGCAAAGCTAATGTCCATTTAAAGTGGCACACTACTTTGATAACTCCTTCCCAAACTATAGATTATTTCATTTATAGTAAAATTTAGAATGTAGCTTCAGCACTATATTGAATTTAAATTATAAGCACATTGGACACTAAGATAAAGAGAATCAAGACTGAATGTTGAATGCAATCCACTATGATTAGAAACCAGAGCAGCAAGTGGGAGTAGCAATGGCTCCCATCTGTCTGGTTGGCACTGCAAACTGCAAAGGCAAGTATTGATTATTTGAAGCCAGGCAGAGCTTTGGAAGGAAGACAAACCAACCACAACCATCATGAACAGCACAGAGAGCTGAGACATAGATACACCACCATAGATATTGTAACACCTATAGTAAGCTACTATAGGTGTTAAGATATCTATGTACACCACTCTATGCCTTCTAAGCACCACAGAAAGAATAAAAACCAGCATTGCAAACATAAATATATTATTTTATATTCGGTAACATAGAAAGCCGTGGAATTTTTGTGATGAAAGCAAGAAACATACACAATTTTCTTCAGGAGACCTACAAGAATAAGAAAACCCACACATAACAAAAAACTTGTAAAAATACAGTTTAACCTTAAATTTTCAAAAGCATTGATATCTAAAAGAAGTGCCAAGCTTATGTACCCTTCTACATTTTTGCAATCTTAATACAAATTCACTTTGCTATTTATACTATGCTAAAACTATTATCTTAAAAGTAAAACTTAGTGCAAATTTATTTTGCCAAGCTTTGCAAGGATGCAGTCATGGGGCTGGGTAAAGTGAATTTATGTATATAGAGTGTGAAAATGTAAAAGGGTAGCCAGCCTACATAAGCACTTCTTTTAGATATCATTGCTTTTAAAAGTGTATTTTTACAAGTTTTTTGTTATGTGTGGGATCTCATTACTTTTAATTTTTTCAAGTTCCATTGTAAAATTAATTGTTAAAATAGAATAATTTTACCAAAGTAGATGTAATTGCTATCCCCCCAAAATACAAAAATTTGTAAAAAAAACGGCAGCCAAGCTCTCATTCCAAAGTCTTCGGCTATGAATGCTGTGAGATATAGAAGTTGAGCCAAGCATTTCATTCTTTCTCCCTAGTTTCACATTGAAAAGAAGTAAGATCATTTCGCCTGTTGACGAGCGCCAAGCCAACCCTTTTCGTGGTAAAAAAGGAAAAATTTTAAACTCAAAATCATAAAAAAATTACTTGGCCATTGACTTTTTAGAGTCCTCGTACCAAGGAAAAATTTTAAACTCAAAATCATAAAAAAATTACTTGGCCATTGACTTTTTAGAGTCCTCGTACCAAAATCAATAGCCAAGTAATTTTTTTATGATTTTGAGTTTAAAATTTTTCCTTTTTTTACCACGAAAAGGGTTGGCTTGGCGCTCGTCAACAGGCGAAATGATCTTACTTCTTTTCAATGTGAAACTAGGGAGAAAGAATGAAATGCTTGGCTCAACTTCTATATCTCACAGCATTCATAGCCGAAGACTTTGGAAGGAGAGCTTGGCTGCCGTTTTTTTTTTTTACAAATTTTTGTATTTTGGGGGGATATCACATCTTTTTGTTGTTTGTTTCATATCAAGGCTTGAAATATGTGAAATACGTGTAAAGGTGGATACAGTGCCTTTAAAACAGATTGTCTAGAAACAAAAGCTACCATCTTTTTTTTTGTTTACAATATGTAGGCCTAGTTGACAATATTCAATGTTTTTATTAAATTTTAATATGGTTAATGTCGTCTTGGGTTTTTGTGTGAATGATATGTTGACCGGACTATAACACTTGACACATAATTAATCAGCAATTAAAATATTAAAAATTGTAATAAATACGACCTAAAGTTTTTCCCAGGAGTGGTAGGGAACAGTGGGGGTGAAATATCGCTTGTCTCCTGGCGGATTATTATGTTTCAAATTATTATGTACCATCATGCCAAATTTCATGCTGATAACTCATTCGGTACCTTTATGTTGAATGCAGTGGCGTCACTAGGGGGGTTTGGGGGGGGCGTGCGCCCCCCCAATCGCAATCCGCGCCCCCCCAATAATTTCCTTGTTTTACTTTTCTTTCAATTAACAACCCACAGTCACAGCTGCACTTTACGCGAATTATCACTACTTAAGATAATTTTATAATTATTTCTTTATTGAACTAATGATGTACCGGTGGGTAATTTCTTATTAAAAGACACGAGATTTAAAAAAAATTGATGATATTAATTTTTGCTAGTAGTTTGGAACAAATTCATACGACAATTAAATTGTCTGATTGTGAAGTGTTTCATTTCCTTCTTTTGTCCAAGCCCAATAAAAATGGTGAATTTACTTATAGAACAATAATAAATAGTTTTCAACTGCGTTTTAGAGCAGTCTTGAAAATTTCATGACTGCTCTTAAACGCACTGATTTGCATCAAAATTACCTTGTAATTGAAAAAATATATAGAGACAAGCCTCTGAGAGCCCCGCCCTAAATTCGATCATTTGAATCTTTCCTTTGTACTGTTCAAAATCATCAGTAACAAAATATAAATGTGTCTCTAAATTGAAAATAAGATCAAACTTTATTATGTTGCCATGTATGCTGTGAATTGTTAAGCTCAACATGACGACAAAACAAATTGACGCACACAAACTACAATGTTTTGGTATTGCATTCAGCCTAACGCAGGGCTGCCACTGACATTTTTTAAAAATCCTGTTGGAGGACGTTAAAAATCCGCAAAAATCCGTGAAAAGTTTAAAAACGTTAATTTCATTGATGACGCTATGAAAATGGCTAAATGCTATGTTTATATTTGTTACCATCATAACCTAAAAGTTGCCAAGGGCCTAGGCCTATGCACAGACGAGAATAAATGAGCCAGAAACGCCCGTGGCTGCTCGAAGATTGCATTAAAATGTAAAATGTTACTTATTTACAGAATATCTGTTTTAAATCTGACCTGGTTAAAAAATTCTTAGGACTAGCCGCCTAGGAACTAACTTAGGCCTAGACCTAGGCCCTAGGAATGTTGCATCACAATTTTGACCTAGGCCCATGTGTTGTGTTTATTGGATGAGCGTAGCAAAGACTTCAATTTCACTGACACCTCAAAAAATTTAGCTCCAATGTTTTTTTGTTTTTTTTCCCTGTCTGTTTGTTTGCACGATTCCGGCCAAACGGCATATGCGATCTTGATGAAAATTGAAGGGGACCTTTGAAATCTCTGAACTTAGACGTGTCACGTTTTTGGGTACAGTCGAAGAAAATATTTCTCAGGAATATTGTACTTTTACGATTTTTTTCAAATTTTTATGCGATATTTTTTTGACATTTGGACCGATTCTGACCAAACGAGCTGCGCAGCAACGTTCATATTTCACATGGACATTAAGGTTATGGTTCTTTTGAAAGAAAAAGTTGAAAAAGCTAGCCAGAATCCATAAAAATAAAGGTTTTAATAGGATTTTTTTAGGTTTATAATTACAATTAACAAGTAACAATAGAAACTTGACAACAATCACCAGCACCTACAATGCATTCAAAAAGCACTTGGAAGGAAAAGTGGTCCTTCGCAAAGTAAAAACTTACAAAAACGCTCATCCATTAACGCGGCGGGACTTTAGCGTTTTCCTAGTTAAAAACATTGTAGTCTTGCAGAACTTGTTAATAACATTTTAATCATATACTTATTCTATTTTTCACGTTTAAGATCACATAATCCAAACTTTATAAACAAAAACAAAAGAAAACAATTTTGTAGGCTCCAATCTAAATTGTTTGTTCTTCTTGGCTGTTCAATTTATCTTGCATTTGCATCCTCCCAAAAGCAACTGTTCTGGCAGAAGCAGTTCCTACAATGTCTAGGACACGGCTCCGCCCTTGCTCTGCCCCCTATCGAAAGTCGAATCGATTATCGCCCCGCCTTCAATGTTTACAATTGAAATTAGCCCGCGCAGATTCAAATATACGAAAATAAGCATAGAAAACGTAATTAACGAAATATCCGTAAATAAGACTAAAAATCCGTTTATCCGTTTTGCACCCTAAATATCCGTAAAAACGGATAAAATCCGTTGAAACGGCAGCCCTGGCCTAACGCTTTTTTCTAAAACGCACCAAATGCACTCAAAAAACCTGATTTTCAAAATTTTCGCCTGCGGCGCAATTAGTCCCTTTCTCGCGAAAGTACTTGCGCCCCCCCAATGTCCAATCTCTAGTAACGCTCCTGGTTGAATGCTGGAAATCAAGGTAAAAATAATATAAACTATTAGGGATGGGGGTTGAAAAAGTGTTGTTTAGGAAATGAGAATAGGCTTATTGGGTTAAAACACATTAAAACATAATTTACTAATTTGAATAAAAAAACAATTTTGGGTTAGAGCTATGAATTATTCCAATTTAAGGGGATGATTTAGGGGATGTTGGGGGTGGAATATCGCTTGCATCGCGACGAATTATTTTTCATATTAGTATGTAACATCATGCCGAATTTCATGCTGATAACTCATTGGTGCCTTCATGGTGAATGCTGGAAATCAAGGTAAAAATATTATAAACTATAAGGGATGGGGGTTGAAAAAATGTGGTTTAGGAAATGAGAATAGGCCAATTGGGTTAAAACACATTTCAACATAATTTTAATAAACACCTAATTTGAATAAAACATCAATTTTAGATTAGAGTTATGAATTATTCCAATTTAAGGGGGTGTTGAGGGTGGAATATTGCTTGCCTCTCGGCGGATTATTTTTCATATTATTATGTACCATAATGTTAAATTTCATGATTATAACTCATTAGGTGCCTTCGTGGTGAATGCTGGAAATCAAGATAAAAATAATATAAACTATTAGGGATGGGGGTTGACAAAATGTGGTTTATATAATGAAAATATGCCGATTGGGTTAAAACACATTAAAACATAATTTTAATAACTAATTTAAATAAAAATTCAATTTTAGGTTAGAGCTATGAATTATTCCAATTTTAGGGGATTATTTAGGGGTGTTGGGGGTGGAATATCGCTTGCCTCTCGGCAAATGATTTTTCATATTAGTATGTACCATCATGCCAAATTTCATGCTGATAACTCATTAGGTGCCTTCATGGTGAATGCTGGAAATCAAGGTAAAAATAATATAAACTATTAGGGATGGGGGTTGAAAAAATGTGGTAAAGGAAATGAGAATAGGCCGATTGGGTTAAAGCACATTAAAACATAATTTAATAATTTGAATAAAAATTCAATTTTGGTTTAGAGCTATTAATTATTCCAATTTTAGGGGATGATTTAGGGGGTGTTGGGGGTGGAATAAGTATATTTTCCAAACAGGGTGAAATACTGTGTTTTTTTTTAACAGGGCCCCCTAAATTAGCGGGCGAGTCTGGGCCAGCCCGCAGCTGCGGGCCCTGCGGACGCCTAGTTCCGCCACTGAGGTTGGGTCTACAAAGTTGCCACTAGAGCGTGTGGCGGTCATAAAAAACAAAGCGCAGCTCCAAAATGAAAAAAATACAGGAAACTGACCACAGCGCTAAACTCAAGACGCAAAAAGGTGTTTTGATTTCTTTCTTTCTTTTATCTGTTTCAATATTATTTTCATCAAAATGTATCATTCATAAGATATATTAAAAGTGAAGAGCTTTAAATACAAATTAAATGTTGGTGCTTGTGAGGGGTTCTGGGGGGGGGGCTTTAGCCCCAAATCCCCCCCCCCCCTTGGGTGCGCCACTGAGGGCATGACCTGTTGGGTCAACATTTACAAAAAGTAGGAATGGCAGATTCAAGCCTATGCAGCTTGTGCGGTAAGGAAGAACAGAATCGACAACATCTTTTCAGTTGTGAAAGGACTAAGTCTGAACTTGACGTGATGCCAGATGGCATGATGCATGTACAAAGGGAATCCCGTCTCTATTGGATAACACGACAACACATGATGGCCAAGTAGGCCGATTCGGGGCATATGAAAATAAGAAGACATTTTCGCCATCACATTTTCTAGAGCGAGCTTTGAGCAGTAGGCCCTAAGTTTACGGTGTATACGCACCACTACACCATTGGTGTGGCGTATTAGCAGACACTCTTTTGCTCGGCAAAGCGATTGGTTAAAAAACACCGCATTGGACATTTTCACTCGAATTGAAATTTTGAACTGTTAGTAAGACACAATGTTGAATTTGATCACAAACATCGCTACCGGTATTGACTATTGAGTATTGGGCTTGAAAGTTTATGTGCCGGTAGGCCTATTTATCGCATAAATTCGAGAAAATTTAACATTGACTTTTTAAAAGTTTAAAACCCATCCCAATGTTATAGGCCTACCTAGGCCTAAAATGTTGACATAAAAAAAGATATTATGATTTTTTGTTAATCTTGTTCAAATTGAGATTACTAGTATCCCACACATAACAAAAACTTGTAAAAATACAGCCAAACCTTACACACTCAAAAGAAATGAGATCTAAAAAAAGGGGCCAAACTTATCTACCCTTCCACATTTGCGCATTCTTAATTCATAAACGTACAGTGTCCCGTAACAACACCCTTGAAAAGCTTGGCAAAATAGAATTTGCAACTATTAATTTAAACGTAATAGTTCATCCAATTTCTTTTTTTCTAATTAATTTTAACGTAATGGTCATGCAAATTCTATTTTGCCAAGCTTTTCAAGGGTGTTGTTACGGGACACTGTACGTTTATGAATTAAGAATGCGCAAATGTGGAAGGGTAGATGAGCTTGGCCCTTTTTTTTAGATCTCATTTCTTTTGAGTGTGTAAGGTTTGGCTGTATTTTTACAAGTTTTTGTTATGTGTGGGATCTCATTACTTTTTCAAGTTCCATTGCAAAATTATTTGTTAAAATATAATAAATTTATCAAAGTCGATTTAATTGCTATGGTATTACCAATTAACAATAGAATGAAAAAATATAGTGGTCCAAAGACTTGCTTTTTGTAAACAATGTAGGCGATTATTGTCACGTAACTATAGTTAGGCCTACTTGTTGATTGTATGCCTGTATAAGGCTTATTTTAAAACCTTTATTTGGAAGCCTTCCAGCAATTTTTTAAAACTTTTTCTTTCAAAGGGAATTACATCACTATTACCTTAATGTCCATGTAAAATATGAACGTTGAAGCCCCACCCGTTTGGTCAGAATCGCTGGGCAATTGAAACTGACGAATTAGATAGTAGTAGTAGGAGTTGTAGGAGTAGTAGCCAGTAGTAACTAACGTCCTTAAAGTGATTTTGAGCATGTTTCAAGTCATATTTTCACCAAGAAGGAATGGTCGTACCCCAACCAAATTTGGCATGTGTTGTCGGGTACCTAATCCCTCGATTTTGATAGTTTCTTAAGTTCACATCACGTTTCATGATGGCTGGGTGACACCCCGAAATCACCCCAACTCTGCTTGCCTTATAAGGTGCCCGAGTGTGTAGCGCACCGCGGCTTGGCTGCGGCGCCCTAACGGGCTACCTAGGTAAGCTACTTTTTGGTTATTGGATGAGCGTAGCGAGTGAAGCAAAGACTTCAATTTCACTGACCCCCCAAAAAAATTAGCTCGGGTGTTTTTTTTTGTTTGTGTTTTTGTCCGTTTGTTCGCTCTCTACCGAGCAAACGGCATATGCGATCTTGATGAAAATTGGAGGGGACCTTCGAAATCTCTGAATTTAGACTTGCTACTTTTTGGGTAGGCCCTACAATCAAAGAAATATTTCTCATGAATAGGCCTATCGTACTTTTACGATTTTTCCACGATTTTTAGTGCGATATTTTCGAGACATTTGGGCCGATTCTGACCAAACGGGTGGGGCTACAACGTTCATATTTTACATATACAATAAGGTAATGGTTATGTATTGCTTTTTGAAAGAAAAAGTTGAAAAAGTAAGCCAGAATCCATAGAATAAAGGTTTTAATATGAGTTTTTTTAGGTTTATGATAACAATTAACAAGTAGGGCCTAACAATAGAAACTTGACAACAATCACCTACAATGCTTTCACAAAGCACTTGCAAAGGAAAAGAGGTCCCATGCAAACTAAAAACTTACAAAAAAGCTCATCCATCAAGGCGGCGGGACTTAAGCGTTTTCCTAGTAACTTACAAAACTCTGAACATCAATAGCTTTTGGATAGATTTGTACTCCAATTCTTCTTCCTTGCTTCCATTGTTGGTTATGTTCAGTTAAAGGTGGTAAAACAGAACCTTTGGCATACGATGATCTCTGTGAGGGTATCGAAAAAACTTTCACATCATAATCTGAATTCATTTCTAGAAATATGTCTAGTGACTCAAAGGTTCTTAATGTAGATCTATACTGCTTGGTATGCTGATGAACATGGACCCTTTCAACTTCTTAGTAGCGATGTAATGCAATCCGTCCCGACGTCCACCGATGATCCTGTAAGTAAGGCACGTTCAAAGAAAAACATAAACATTTCCTCAAACTGTATGTAGGCCTACAGTCTGACTTGGGCATCTATTCTATAACTCTCCAACCGAATTGGATTCGTAAGTTTTTTAAGGTAATCGATTCGGTTGTGATTGGTCGAGATCAAAATAAATGTGATTTTTTTGTTAGTCGAAATTTGTTTATGTTTGATTAGAAAAAATGGTGGGAGATAAGCCCTAGCCTACATCTTTAAACACGACCAGATTATTAACTTTCTCAAACGAATTGGCCTAACAATAGTAGGCCTAGGGCCTATGCTCAAAGAAAACCCATCTTTAGTAAGAGCCTACCTACCCTAAAAGTCCTGTGTGTTCCCTTTATTCATGAAATTATACCATTTAAAACCCATTTCTCCCCGATTGGAAATAATACACATAGGCCTAGATCAATCTATATTTTTCTGCAATTTAGAAAGATGTCAATGTGACAATTGACTGCGATTCATTTGTTCACATTTGGTAAGGTGACCATATTTTGAAAGTTACTAACCGGGACAACAAAAGTGTAAGAATATGTACTTTGTACTCCATGGACCATTATTGGGTCTGGGGTAGAGCCCCAGCCGCTGGAGGCAAATTTGATTTCGATATATTTTGTCAAATGCCCAGAAACCAGCGTTCTGACATGAAAATATGAATTAAAAATGGTTTTAATGTGTACATTTTTGTAGTCATAAAATCTTTATCTAGTGGTTAAAAAATGATAGTACAAAATAAAATACTAGCACTGCAGAAAATAATGCGTGTAATGTATAGCAGTATTGATGGGGGCATCATACTTAATGAATAAATGGAAAACTCAATAACAATATCTTTATTGTTATTGAGTTGAACTTGTAAAATATGCATGTTTTAACTTTTAATACATTTCGTCTTCACAACAAAATAATTAGTGTAGGTGTGTATAATTAATAAAAAATGTAGTTCAGTTGCATCTTGCATGATTATTACATTTTGATTTTTCATTATCTATAAACAAAATCAAAGCAAATAATGACTGAGAAAATTATGGGGGTGCAAGTCTTTATTTTTTTAAATTCGAGTCGACTCGAATCCGAGTACTTCGTCTTTTTTTAAATTTCACTATTACTCTTTGACCATTTTTTTACAATTATGTTCAACATTAATTTTATTTATTGATATATCTAGGCCTATATGTTGGTTACAAAAGTGAACGAATAATATCTAATTGATTTTAAATCAATCTCTCTTGAGATCATTTTAATGATCAAGCACAAATGTTATTAGGGCTAGGCTATGACATAATTCAGTAGTAATTGGTATAACATGAAAATGTTGATACAAAATTACAGTGACATTTTTTTATTACTATTTGTGCCAAAAAAAGTTCAGAACTTCCAAAAAGAACATGAATTTGTATCAAAAGACTGAGGTTAGTATTATGGATATTCCGGGTTGGTTAAGGTAACGCCAAGATGGCAAGAATAGATAACGATATTTACGTTTTCACATTCGAGCGCGACCCGGCAACTCCACCAAAATCATTGAATAATGCATGTATACCTCTAAAGAAAATAAATTATCTTCTTGGAAGTGGAAGAACTATTTCAATGTTATTACTATAAGTATTTATCAGTGTATTTTTCCGCATTTTAACATTATTCTTCCACACAGTACAGTTGACAGAATACCGGGACATTTCCCCTCAAAAATTGCAAACCGGTACAAATACGTCATTTTAACGAGTCTCTCGGGACACCGGTACAAGTGTTCTGAAAACGGTACTGTACCGGTCTAACCGGTACGTCTAGTCACCTTAACATTTGGCCGACAGCACTGTGTGACGGCGCCACCTTTTGCCGCCCATAAATTCAAATATTTGTCCTTGAACAACAGTGCCCGCCCGAATTTTATGGTTGCCGTTTCTGTGTTATTTTTGTGAAAACCCTAGTAGTTTTATAATTCAAATTCCATCAAACTAATGAGTTTGCGATCAGGGAATTTGTTTAATTTTAATTATTTGTTAATTATAATAACTAGGTGTATATTTAATCTCGACTGTAGCATCACGGTTCTGTGTGACTTGAGACCAGACATTTGTTTTGGGTTAATAATAGCTTTGAAATCACATCTTTTGAACAGCATGAATGTATATAAAATACAAGGTAATTATGTTTTTAATTTATCCTTTTATAAAATTTATCTAACTTCTTATCAGACCTTTTGTTACCGTATGTTAATTACTTATTTTGTGTAATGAGGAACTTGATGGTTTTGCGCTCCTAGCGGCGTGATTATGTAACTATGTGCGAGGAACGGGAAGCGGAAGTCGTTGTGAACAAGGCAGCCAAGGTACTCCTTCCGGCGTGGGGTAGCGTGTGAGTGGACGCCTCATGGTAGGCGATCCCAGTATTTTAATTAATAAAAGTGTTAATACGACGCTAAATCACTAAAACCAGTGAGATCTAGAAAGATCTAAGTGCGGTTCGTGTTTGGTATAATCACGTTTTACGCGATCGTGAAGGATTAAGCGGTAATTAACCCGATTATCCAGTTGGTATATTCTGTGTTGACGACCACGTTGTAGTGCGACGTAGCTAATAGTTAGCCAAGAGGCGTTTGAAACCAGGTATATACGATCTTATCTATCTAATCAATGTTTAGTGGAGTGGTCCATTTGCTTCTAACGACGTATTTTGAATTGAATTACGAGTTGAATCAGTTGAAGAGTGTTCATATCTTTGTGGAACAATTGCCGGGATTCTAAGCCGCCATTGCTGGGATTTGCAGTACTCCCCACATTGTGTGCAATGTCCGGGACTTTTGTACGACTGATGTACGCTTTCGAGAGAGCATAGATTGGGAGTTTATGACTCTGCCACACTTGTATGTAGAGATGAACCGAGATTAATTCATTTGTGAGATAATTGAACATTTTGAGAGCAATAGTTTCCGTGAAGCGGATGTGAGAGAGAGACCTTGTTAGCCGCCATTTTTAGCTACGTCATAAAATTGACCAAACGACGCCATATTGGTACACGGTGGTCACCACTCACCACGATATCCTTCCGCGCTCCTGGACAAGGGTGAGCATATCGTTTAATGCAGAACTGTTGATTTAATATTGCCGCGAACCCGGGTATTTACTGTGAAGATTGGATTTCAATTATAAGCCGAGCTATACTTGAACATTGGTGGGAATAAACCCGACACGTCATTCCGTTGCGATGCGACCTTGAACTGACTGTCTGAACTTAGTTTGATACGACCGCGGATCGAGAGCTTCCGTGTTACGTACGCGCGACGCGAGGAAGACAAACATCGGAAACTACTGCGCATGGTGATCGCTACGCTTCCAGTATCTACACGTGAAGACTGGAGAACAACTACTCAAACGTCGAACCAAGGACCTTGTATCCATACAGCGAGGGTTCTGATCCTTAGTCGAACTTGAACATCTAAACGATGAGTATCTAATCACATGTTATTTGATAGAATATTTTCATAATTCATTCAGGCATTTGTAATGAGCCTAAAAATAACATGTTTTTTTTAATCATTAGAAATCACTGATCAGTGCTAGGAGAACAGGGCATACCATCATTTGTGTGCTATTTGTGTTTTTAACCTTAATATACTTTCTCTGTTCTGTTATTCTATAATCTGTTATTTCTATCCCATATAAATTCAATATGTTCCCTAATTGACAACCATTTTAATTGTGTCTGGATAAGGCCTACTCTTCAAGTAGGTAACTTGATTCTGTTCAACTTACCATATTTTATCAACTTTTTTGTTTTAACAGTATTTAATAAAATACTGTAACTTCTATTTTTTTGTTGTATTTGCTTATCTTTTGTTGAATTTTAATATTTATTATTTTTCTTCTCTCTGTGTTTCTCCGACTGGAGCTGAGTCGTGGCAAAGTTAAGTCTGTTTCTAGACAAAATAGAACCCCGAGATAATAAATTAATCTGTTGTTGCTTTTCATAATCAAATCTAATCTAGTAAGGCATGTATCTCTATAATTGGTGCCCAACGTGTAGGCAGTAACGCGTGTATCTCTACAATTGCTATAAGAATCATAGGCCTACCTTTCGACCTCGACCAACCACAACTGAATCGATTAGGTACCGTCGAAAACGTACGAATCCAATTAGGTCAGAGATATAGAATAGGGGTGCAGGGCATTAATGTACCAAACAAAAGAATGCGTAACTTAGGTAGGCCTACTAAAATTACTGTTTTTAGTAATGTAGGCATACCGGAACTTCTTCGGTTGGGGGGGTCCAACTTTTCAACACTTGTTTTTTTCAATGAAAACATACGCACCCGAAATCCTTTCCGTTACAAAACTACTTACGTTAGGTCAGTCGACCTTTCCGCCTAGTTACCTGCCGCGCTAGTCCTAGGATATTTTTGATAAGAGCACACACGAAATCCTTTCCGTTACAGTATTAAAGTTGGACCCCCCAACCAAAGAAGTACCGGCATAGGCCTACCTAGCTGTAAGCATAATCTCATTACAAATCTTCAAGTTTCAAGTTACCCTACCTAGGCCTAAGCCAAATAGGCCTATAACGGAAAAGTAATTTTGTTTGACTAATTTTTTCGGGGTAATTTGGGGTTAGTAACGCGTTACCGTCGGCGCGTTGGTGTTAAACGATAGGGGTTAGTGGGGTAAATAGGAACAATTTTAGGACTTTTCATCTTTAACTTTCTGTAAAAAGTTGTAGGCCTACAGTTGATTTTTTTATGATTTTTTTTGTAGGCCTACGTTATTCTTTGTACTGTTCTTAGTGTAGAGAATAACTTGTATGTCATTTTCCTAAATTCATGTACTAGGAAAAAAATCAAATGTAAAAAGTGGTATTGTTCCTATTTACCCCGTCATTTTGGGGTAAATGGGAACAGACAACATTGTAGCTTATTGGTGTGAGGTAAAACAAAATGGGGTAAATAGGAACAGACATATCTGATTTATGATTTCAATAAAAAAAAAATTAAGTCAAAATGTTAAAAACTGTGGATGCTATGTAAGAAAACATTACACACACATAACAAAAACTTGTAGAAATACAGCCAAATCTTACACACTCAAAAGAAATGAGATCTAAAAAAAGGGCCAAGCACATCTACCCTTCCACATTTGCACATTCTTAATTCATAAACGTAGTGTCCCATAACAGCATCCTCGAAAAGCTTGGCAAATTAGAATTTGCAAATATTAATTTAAACGTAATAGTTCATCCAAGTTCTTTTTTCTAATTAATTTAAACGTAATATAATGCAAATTTTATTTTGCCAAGCTTTTCGAGGATGCTGTAATGGGACACTGTACGTTTATGAATTAAGAATGCGCAAATGTGGAAGGGTAGATGAGCTTGGCCCTTTTTTTAGATCTCATTTCTTTTGAGTGTGTAAGGTTTGGCTGTATTTCTAGAAGTTTTTGTTATGTGTAGTGTGTGATCTCATTACTTTTTCAAGTTCCATTGCAAAATTATTTGTTAAAATATAATAATGTTATCAAAGTTGATTTAATTTCTATGGTATTAGCAATAACAATAGGATGTAAAATATCTAGACCCGGATTCATGTACATCCTGGGTATAGGTGGTATAACCATGGTATAACGACGGTATAAGGACTGGTTAAGTCTAGGCAACTCACATCCAATTAAAACTTTCCCATGCAACAACAAACGCACAACTAATGTTATTTTAAACCTATTTCACTGCATCCACAGCCAAGTAAATCAATAGATTATCAAAAGAACATTGAAAATTTGCACAGTTTTTGTTTTTGTTTTTATATAGTGACAGGAGTTTTGCGTGAGATCATTGACAGAAAAGAATAGGTGTATTATTTCCGTACATTTTTGTATAGCCTAGGTGGACAATCATACTATTGTTTATCTGCATTGCTTTTAGTAATCAAAACTAGTTATTTGTGCGGGAAGTGTGTCAGAACAAGGTTGTGCTGGCCTAGGGTTGGCTAGGCTTGTCAAACATGTAGGCTAATGTAAGTATTAATTTTATCTAGTCCTATAGCCTAATGGAACTTTAGACCTTCACTGTTGTATTATAAATAATTTTCTACATCTGGGCCTAGGCCAGGGACGGTTTCTGATTTGTTTTATGAGAGTATAATGACAACTTTTCTCGTTTCACACATAGAAGCAAAATTTAAAATGTCCGCCATTTGTTTACGTATCACACTTTCCCGCCTAACTCTGCTTATACCGTCAACAAGTGTCAAGTAACTATAGTTACTTGTTGATTGTATGCCTAGTGTATAAGGCTTAAATTTTAAAACCTTTATTTGGAAGCCTTCCAGCAAACTTTTTAAACTTTTTCTTTCAAAAGAGACTATATTACTATAACCTTAATGTCCATGTAAAATATGAACATTGTAGCCCCACCCGTCTGGTCAGAATCGCGGGCCAATTGAAACTGATGAATTAGATAGTAGTAGTAGCAATAGTAGCTAGGCCTAACATCCTTAAAGTGATTTTGAGCATGTTTCAAGCCATTTTTTCACCAAGAAGGAATGGTCGTACCCCAATAAAATTTGGCATGTGTAGTCAGGTACCTAAATCCTCTCAACTTTGATAGTTTTCAAGTCCACATCACGTTACATGACGGCTGGGTAACACCTCGAAATCACCCCAACTCTGCTTGCTGTATAAGGTGCTTGAGTGTGTAGCGCGCCACGGCTAGGCTGCGGCGCCCTAACGGGCACCTAGATCAGATCATATTAAAATCAGAGCGGAGCGGAGCGCCACATTTGTGGCAAAAAATATTCTTAGTTGTTTTTGTGACAATAGGATTAATTTAGTGTTTATTATCAACCTTGCACATAAGTAAGTGGAAAAATTGGGAAGGGGGGATGAATTTAACTTTTCTAATCAAATTTTATCAACAGTGGGAATATGGGGTAATTAGGAACGCACAAAGGAACGTACTCAATCTTATGGGAATTTTGTGAATAGTATAATGCACTGAGGTGATATTTTCCCAGTGTCAGAAAAAGTTGAGGAAAAAGCAGAAAAATGCCCAAATGGCAATTTTCACAACACCGGTCAACCACAATGGTCAAATAGAGATGGCTGTGAAGATCGAGAAATGTTCCCATTTACCCCTTAAATATAACCCATCTCGGTTAACTGTGTTGTTCCTTTTTACCCCACTTGTTCCTAATTACCCCCAATTTGAGGTGGTGTGGGGTAAATGGTAACAGGGGCTTTCATTTCATTTCATTTCATTTTTATTTTCGTAATGTTGACCCGTTACAACATCAGCTGGTCTGGGTATATTACATGTCATTGCCCATCCAGGCATGTCTAAAACTAAAAAAAAGAAAATTTACCTACAACCAGTTTCTGTACAACAATAATAAATACATAAAATGCAACAACACTGCAGACCCTTATGTAAAAAACAATTCAACCATGGATCACAATCATTGGTTAAAATTAGTTCAAAGTTAGGTAATTAAAATTGTAACATTTAACAAGTTGTAGCATTAAGCATTATACAAACACCACCTTTTGTTTGTTTTGGTTACACTGTAAAATATGCCTCTACAGAATAAAATGCATTTTTGACTAGGTACTTGTGTATTTTCTCTATCTGCTTATCCTTATTTCCTATTTCTCTAATACCCTTTGGGAGCTTATTGAATATTGTTTGGCCTGTAATACAATAACCCTTTTGGTACCTAGTTGTTCTACTGCGTGGTATGTTAAAATCCCCCCTATGTCTTGTGTTATACTGGTGAATGTCTTTATTTAACGTTTGGTCTCTGTCTGTCTGCTGTTTAATAATTAGTTTCAACAATTCATATATATAGATACATGGTACCGTAAGAATCTCTAATTCAATGAATGTTGCCACACAGGACTCTCTGAAGGCTAGTCCTCCTATTATCCTTATCGCTTTTTTTTGTAGTATGAAAATGTCCCCTAGGTGAGTGGTGCTTCCCCATATTTGTATTCCATATCTGAGTAGTGACTCGAAATATGCGTGATATGCAATCTTAGCTGTTTGCTTGCCTGTGGCTGCCTTAATCACCCTCAATGCAAAAGATGCTGAACTTAATTTAGAACTTAGTTTGGTTATATGGCTTTCCCAGTTTAGATTTTCATCTGTGATTACCCCCAGGAACCCTGTATTCGTTACTCGCTCAATTTTTTTATCATTAAGTTGTAATTTTGGGAAATGTTCTATATGCTTCTGCCAAAAATGGAACTGAATAAAGCATGTTTTAGTCTCATTTAGTGCTAACTTGTTTGCTACCAGCCATTGGTAAATTAGTTTAATAATAATTACTGCTTCCCTCTCGAGGCTTTCCAGACATTTATTAAATAGCAGCGCTGTTATGTCGTCTGCAAAAAGAATTAACGTTATTTCTTTAATATATTTTTGTAGATCATTTATATAAACAAGGAAGAGGGTAGGACTAAGGACCGAACCTTGTGGTACTCCGGCCACCATCTCTAACCAGTTTGAAGAGAATTCTGTACAAAGCCCTCTCTTATTATATCTTATTTTTACTTTTTGTTTTCTTCCCCCAAGATACGATTTAAACCACTTCCATGCCACCCCTCTTATACCATAGAAATCTAGCTTGCTAAGAAGTACATTATGGTCAACACAGTCGAACGCTTTGGTCAGATCGCAAAAAATGCCCAAAGCATATTCTCCCTTATCCATTGCTTTCAGAGTAAGATTTTCCAATTCTGCTAGAGCCGTTATAGTCGATTTGTTTCTTTGATAACCATGTTGTGATTTTGATATTACATTATTACTTTCCAGGAACTGGACGACTCGAAATTGTACTAATGATTCCAGTACCTTTGCAAATATTGGCAACATTGAGATTGGCCTATAGTTGTTAATATTCGCTGGGTCCTCTTTTTTATAAAGAGGAGAGACCACGGATAGCCTTAGATTATTTGGAAAGATACCAGTCTCTAGCGAGTTATTAAATATATGGGTTAATGGCCCTTTTATTAAGTGAACGCTTTTTTTTATTATTAGCGTTGAGATGTCATCCCACGGGCTTTAAAACAGCCATGATGGACTAAGTAAGCAATTAATACAAACAAATTGTAAAACCATGTTCATAGGCCCTAGTTCTGGGGAACTTTTTATAAGTCAAAATATTTTTTGGTTAGGCCTACTCTTTGGACATTATTTTTTTTCCTAAAGTTTTTTTGACTGAAACTTACATTAACTTTTTAGTGTAGGGTAGTTGGATGAGCGTAGCGAGCGAAGCGAAGATTCCATTTCACTACACTGGAGAAAAAATTCCGGAATGTTTTTTTTTCTTTTTTTTTGTATTTTTGTGTGTTTGTTAACACGATTCCGGCTAAACCGATACTCCAATTTCAATGAAATTTTCTGGAGACCTTTTAAATCTCTGAACTTAGAACTGCTCGGGTCAAAAAATTGATCGAAAAATTATTTCTCATGAAAATTGCAATTTTACGATTTTTTTTTATTTTCTTGTTTTTTCTGTTTGTATTTTTGTGTGTTTGTTAACACAATTCCGGCTAAACCGATACTCCAATTGTGATGAAATTTTCTGGGGGCCTTGAAAATCTCTGGACTTAGAACTGTCACCTCTTTGGGCGCGATCGAAAACTTATTTCTCATGAAAATCGCAATTTTACGATTTTTTTGTTTTTATTTTTTGTTTTTGTTCGTATTTTTATGTGTTTGTTAACACGATTCCCGCTAAACCGATACTCCAATTGCGATGAAATTTTATAGAGGCCTTCAAAATCTCTGAACTTAAACCTGCCACGTTTTTGGGTACAATCGAAGAAAAATTTCTTCTAAATATCGTACTTTTACGATTTTTAAAAAAAATGTTTAGTGCGATATTTTCGTGACATTTGGGCCGATTCTGACCAGACGGGTAGGGCTACAACGTTCATATTTTACATGAACATTAAGGTTATGGTGATGTATTGCTTTCTGAAAGAAAAATTTAAAAAAGTTAGCAAGAATCCATGGAATAAAGGTTTTAATATGAGTTGTTTTAGGTTTATAATAACAATTAACAAGTAACAATAGAAACTTGACATCAATCACCTACAATGCATTTAAAAAGCACTTGCAAAGGAAAAGTGGTCCTACGCAAAATAAAAAAATTAAAAACACGCTCATCCATCAACGCGGCGGGACTTAAGCGTTTTCCTAGTTTTAAAAAAATCAGAAAACTATTATTTATTAACAACAGAATATGCTGATTTTTTTATATGTTGCTGAGAAAATAAAAAGGTTATATGGAATATTTGGCACTTCTGTACTTGGCGGGTCCCAACATTTTTTTTTCAATGAAAACATAGGCCTACGCACCCAAAATCCTTTCCGTTACAAAACTACTTTCGTTAGGTTAGCCCAAACTTTACGCTGGCTACAGTGCGCCGCGCTAGTTCTAGGATATTTTCGAAAAGAGTGCACCCGAAATCCTTCCGTTAGTGAGGGCCTATAACAGTTGGGACCCGCCAAGTACAGAAGTACAGAATATTTTTTGTATTTTTTTAAATAGGTCATATGGGGTAGATTTTAGGGCTGTTCCTATTTACCCCGTGTTCCCATTTACCCCACTTACCCCTATAGGGCCTAAGCCAGTTTAAGCGCTTCGTGCAACCCCCTCTAACCCCCTCCAAAACATTGCAAAAAATCGCACACCTACTAGGCCTACCCCTAGGGTAATACTACAGTGGCTATAGGGTACCCCGGTTCAAACCGACGTGCGCGCGCATCTCCACTGCAGCCAACTTACACAATGCGATAGTAACTACATTATAAACAATAAATTTGCCTTGTTACTACTTATGTTAAAGGTGTACTTTCGTTAGGTGAGTCGACCTTTCCGCCTAGCTGTAGTACGCCACGCTAGTTCTAGCTAGGATATAATCGATAAGAGCGCACCCGAAATCCTTTCCGTTAAAAACGAGATTGGGGATACTTGTTGTTACGCGGTTGGCAGCATTTGTTGAAAAATTTGCACGCGAAGCGGGGTAGGGCCTAGGGTACCCTACACTGTAGTTTTACCAAGACCTATCAAAATACCAAGTGAAAACTGAGCTTAACTTCAATCTTCATTCAAAATAAATAAATTTTTCTTCACTTAGTAGTTTTGCATAGGCCTATAGATATCCTACTATGCTGGACAACACAGTGGAAACTGTTTGGGTTATTATGCCGGGTAATTATGAACAATTCCGTATTATTGTCAAATTTGAAAAATAACTTTCAAAAAAGCTTTACTAAGCATCACTAGTCGAGGTCTTAACGTTTCACAACGGCGCTTACCAAAGAAATGTGTAAAAAGTAGGAAAAACATTAGTGTCACCTGCAAGGCTGTATGCCCAAGTGGTGTACTAACCTCGCCACGGCGCTTCGCGCAACCCCCCCCCCAACCCAAACCCCCTAACCTACTTTTCCCAGCAAAAATCCACTGGTAATTAAACAAATTACCTCAATTATAGTTGAAACTTTACAATGCCAACCCGCGTAGGCGGGAATATGGAAAAATGAACACACATTGAACACGTAAACACTCGGGACATTTCACTGTTGTTGGTTCGCCATGTTGGACATTCACATCTTGCTTTTACGTAGTACCAACCTTTTGCACTAAAATACTCAACCTACGAAACCTTTAACGTCACTATTTTAAATATGAAGGACTTTCAACGCAAAATGACTTTCGTTTCAAATAGTGACCTTAAAGGCGGGTTTGAAGGTTTTTTGTTACTATAGGTAGGCCTAGTTCACCAAAAACGTGATGATTCTATTTTGGATTTTTACATTATGTTATTGTAAGGTACTTGCAGTGAGTACAACATCTCAGCACGGTAGGCCTAGGGTGCGTCTGCGTCACTCCTCGATCGCCACTTATAGTTCATGTTTTTCAACTTTTTACACATTTCCAAGGTAGGCCTACCCTAAGCGCCGTTGCGAAACATTAATATGTTGACCAGTGATGCTTAGTAAAGCCTTTTTGAAAGTTATTTTTCAAATTTGACAATAATACGGAATTGTTCATAATCACCAAAATGACTTTTAATGGAAAAGTACTTTCGTTTAAAATAGTGACGTTAATGGTTTTGAAGTTTTTTTTGTTACTGTTACACCAAAAACGTGATGATTCTATTTTAGATTTTTGGTGCTGGAATCATGAAATGTAGGCCTAATAAAATCGGAGTGGATATTCTTACGGCATGCCGTAAGAATTACTACACACTATTCTTACGGCATGGAGCGAACTTTTTCGTTTGGTATGCCCAGTTTTTGATCAGTAGGTAGGGCTAGGCCTACTTTGGATTTAAAAAAGCGACGTTAAAGGTTTTGAAGGTACTTTAGATTTAAAATAGCGACGTTAAAGGTTTTGTAGGTACCTACTTTAGATTCAAAATAGCGACGTTAGGCTTAGCCTAGGTCTGCCTAGGCCTAGTGCATGGTCATAGTAGGCATAGACCGTAAGAATTACTATACACTATTCTTACGGCGCGCCTGTTGATGAGTCACGTGATGAGACAACCAATGAAAACACATAGGCCTACCGTAAGAATAATTTCTAGTAATTCTTACGGTATGCCGTAAGAATAGCCTACCTCTGCCTAATAAAATAGTACACAATGAGTTGTTCTTGACTTATTTCATCAATGGTAAGTGTTTATGTTGATTTTAGTTGAAAAAAACGGTATTGAAAAGTTGGGTCACACCAACTACCTAGGCCTAGGCCTAGGGCCTAGGCCTACGTAAGTACCGGAGGTTAGCCCCTAGGCCTAGGCATCAAAAAGCCCTAGGGCCTAGGCCTAGCCCCTACCTAGCATAGGCCTAGGCTTCATAGCAAACCAATCAGAACTAGGCTAGGCTAGGGCCTATATCTAATTTTACTTACGCGGAAACAATTTTAAATTATAAACACTTGAAAATGTGGCATTTTAACTTTTAAGGAATAATAGGCCTTCCTGAATGTAAACAATCTAAACTGCCATCTTGCAGATCTTGCAAACAGGCTTTAAAGTCAACTCGTTAAAGTCAGGCTAGCCAACATGGTTGCTTCTAGTAGTATCTCTATGTTCCCCACCTTCACCTTCAATCATAGATACACTAATATAATACTCCTTGAATCATACTTCCTTTCCATTAGATTTCTTTGTCCTCATTTACGGATAAAAATACAAACACTTAAGTAGATTATAATTACGCAGATTCCGAGGAAAAACTTAGACAATATTTTTAGGTTGGCAGCGGTAATGTGCCAAATTTAAACGGAACTCCTTCGGTTGGAGGATCCAAAAAAATAATCACGTTTTTCACTAAAATAATCTGCACACATTTTAGGAATAAAGGACTTTCAACCGAAAAAACCTTTCGTTGGAAAAAAGCAACGTTAAAGGTTTTTTGTTACTAAAACAGCAAAAACACGATTTTATTGCTTTTCAAGGATGTAGTTATGGGGCAGTGCATAGATACTACCAATCTTTGATACTACTAGGCCGCTTCGCGAACGCTTTTTCCAGTCGCGTTGATGGATGAGCTTTTTTTTTTAATATTTCTGTCCAATGATTACGTTTTTATGTGGAATCTCCCACTTGATATTACTTGTTCATGAACACCTGTAAAAGGCTTATATTAAAAGTTAAAACCTTTATTTCTATGAATTTTGACCAACTCTTTCAACTTTTTCTTTCAAGAGGCACTACATCACCATAATCTTTATGTCAATGTAAAATATGAACGTTGTAGCCCAACCCGTTTGGTCAAAATCGGCCCAAATATCACGAAAATATCGTATTAAAAACCAGAGAAAACGATTACGATTTCTATAAGAAATATTTTTTCAAATGTCTCTAAAATCATAACATATATAATTTCAGTGATTTTAAACGTTCCTATCAAGTTTCATCAATATCCGAGTAGCCGTTTGCCAAATATCACGAACATATCGCACTAAAATTCGAAAAAAACCCGTAAAAGTACGATATTTATGAGAAATATTTCTTCGATTGTACCCAAAAACAATACAGCTCTAAGTTCAGAGATTTCAAAGGTCCCCTCCAATTTTCATCAAGATCGCATATGCCGTTTGCCCGGTAGAGAGCGAACAAACAGACAAAAAAAACTAACAGAAACAAAACACCCGAGCTATTTTTCTTGGGGTAAGGTAAGTAAAAAACAAACAAAAAAAAACAAAGTCAAATTGAAGTCTTCGCTTCGCTCATCCAACTATATGGGGCAGTGTATGTGCAAAAGTACAAGGGTACATGAGCTTGGCCCTTCTTTTAGAACTCATTGGTTTTGAGTGTGTAAGGTTTGGCTCTTTGTTAAATTAGAACCAAGAAAACGCTAAAGTCCCGTCGCGTTGTTGAGCGAGCACCGGTACGTGCAACACGACCCGAGTACAACATTCCCATAATGTTACATACCAATAAGTCTTTAGGTCTTGACCGATTTAGCCGAAAATTTGTAAAATAGGAGAGAATGTAGTACTTATTGACCCTGCAAAATTTCATAACGATCGGAACTTTTTTTTTTCATTCAGTCATTTTTTTGAACTTGCCAAGTGATGTTCATCCAGCTGTTGGTTTCAAAAATTGGTTGACTTTAGATTTTAGCGACAACTACAAAAATATGGAACCAGAGGGCACAAACATGTGCTGCAGGGACCACTAGCCTATGCCAATAAAGAAATTTACAACTTATCATTGACAAAAGAAACTACCAATTATTCTAAAAACCCAAAGGCATTGGTGTTATCATTTGTTTTGAGACAATTTTTGATGAGAACCTGGATGTAAACACTGATGTTTATCGTCATTAAAAGGAACATTTTGGACAAATTTTAGCAAAATTACTGCCACCATGGTAACAATAAAATCAAATAGGCCTACTTATTTTTAACTTTGTACATGGCTCGAATGTCACGGCTTTCCCCGTAACAGTTTAAATGGATAGACGACAGAAAGTTAGGCCTTGCTTGATAGCTGTCACTTGCTTATGTTTGTACAAAATAATCCAATGTTTGTCTGAAATTTCATTGTTGTAACTCTACAATCGATAGCCAAAAATAGAATCGGGTCCTATGCTATTAGGCCTACCGGTATGCTTTCAAATAATTTTAGTACCAAAGTGCCAGATATATTTACTTACCTAGAATGCCTACCTATATTCCAATATTATAATCTTTAAATTAATTGGATGAGCAAAGCAGACTTCAATTTCCCTGACCCCCCAAAAAATTTAGCTCGCGTTTTTTTGTTGTATTTTTGTCTGTTTGTTCGCTCTTTACCGGGCAAACGGCATATGCAATCTTGATGAACATTGGGGCCACGTTTTTGGGTACAATCGAAGAAATATTTTTCATGAATCTCAAACTTTTACGACTTTTAGTGCGATATTTTCGAGACATTTGGGCCAATTCTGACATATGAGTTTTTTGAGGTTTATAATAACAATTAACTATAGCAACTTGACAACAATCACCTACAATGCATTCAAAAAAGCACTCGCAAAGGAAAAGTGGTCCCACGCAAACCAAAAACTTACAAAAAAGCTCATCCATCAACGCGACTAAAAAAAGCGTTTGCGAAGCTTCCTAGTATAGTTCATACCAATAAGAATGCCAGGGCCGAGGGATCCCAGCAGTGGCCTTCGCACTGTGGCATTTACTAAATATTTGTTTTTGCTCGTTGGCAATAGCCATTTCAAATTTACCGCTTTTCCACTGCCAACACTCTGATTTTGATGGCTACGCTAGATTTTTTGACTTATGAAAGTTGTCTCGTTCGCCTTCAAAATATTCTTTTATTACTAGGCTGCTTCGCGAACACTTTTTTTAGTCGCGTTGATGGATGAGCTATTTTTAAGATTTTAGTATGTATGTGTGGGATCTCTTTACTTCTTTAAGTTCCATTGCAAAATCATTTTTGTTAAATTAGTAAATTTTTTATAAAAGTAGTACTAATCAAGTCCCATTGCAAAATCATTTTTGTTAAATTAGTATAATTTTTATAAAGTACTACTAATTGCTATGGTAATACCAATTAATTGAACGAGTGAGCGTAGCGAACGTAGTGATTTCCATTCGACTTAAACGGCCCTGATGGTTTTTCTGCGTGCGTGCGTGTGTGTGTGTACGTTGAAAATCAGCCGAATCGCTGAACAGATTGCGCTGAAATTTTAAACGGACATCCGGTACGAGTTTATTGAGAACTGCTAACAAAATCAGCAAGATTCATTGCGATTTAAACCTACAAGAAATGATAAACTGAGAAATAGACTTCCAATGTTTAGAAATTATTTTAACGACAATGTTTTAGATTTTGAAAAGATATTTTTTGTTTGTTTTTCGCCTGGCCGTGAAATGCCGTGCCCATGCAAGGTCAGTCGAATGTTGGACGTCAAGGTACCCCCAAATTCCGCTCGTAGATTGAGTAAACCTTGCAATATTTTCACGTATTTCGTACTGGCTATGTTTACCATAGTTGGCCCTATTGCCACAGATGATGGACTACCCTGCGTTATATGCATTTCAAAACATGTTTAATTATTTTGAAATACAATCTAGAAATTACAAAATCTTTCCCGACCATTGAACCCACGTCTCCCACATATCGGCTACAAGGGCGCCTTAGCCAACTAGACTAGGGAAACGCCAAAGTAGTAGTTAGACGAGTGAGCGAGTCATGTTGTGAGTACCCGAGAACATTTGCATTTAAGTTTGATTATATTCGTATAATTAATAGTTTTTTTAAAGTTTAGTTGGTATACGGGACGGGCGCGTCAACTGTAAGGTCATAATGCGCCTCTCTAGCCTATGATAGGCTAGGTAGGCCTAAGGTAGGGGGAAGAAAAGTAATGTAATCGGGTACTCAACACATGGCTCACTCACTCGTTTAACAACGACTTTGGCGTTTCCCTAGTAGAATGTAAAATATCTGGAGGCCCGAAGATTTGCTTTTTGAACTCATTGTAGGGGATTGTTGTCGAGTTTTATAGTTACTTGTTATACACCTTAGAAAACTCATACAAAAACCTTTATTTCTATGGATTCTGACAAACTTTTTCTTTCAAAAAGCAATACATAACATTACCTTAATGTCCATGTGAAATATGAACATTGTAGCCCCACCCATTTGGTCAGAAACGGCCCAAATATCACAATAATATCGCATTAAAAATCTAAAAAATCGTTAAAGTACGATATTCATCAAAAATATTTCTTCGATTATACCAAAAAACATGGCAGGTCTAAGTTCAGAGATTTCGAAGGTCCCCTCCAATTTTCATCAAAATCGCATAATATGCCGTTTACCCGGTAGAGCGCGAACAAACAGACAGAAAAACAAACAAAAAAAAGAAAAAACATTGGAGCTAATTTTTTTGAGGGGTCAGTGAAATTGAAGTCTTCGCTTTGCTCATCCAATTATTGTATCATGGCAAGCAATTCAAAAATTCGTAAACTGGGTGTGCCATTTTAGAGGCAATTTCAAGAAGCGGTTGTTCTGCTTTATGAGCATGAGCAGCGCCCGGGACGCTAGCATATTTGTTTCTTTACCGTTGGCCACTTGCGAGGGCATCAGCTGTGCGACAGTTCTGCGATCCCTTGGCGACCGCCACCGTAACTGGTTCCACCTATATCACCCAACACTAGTATCGAGGTTGACAACAACCCACACATAACAAAAACTTGTAAAAATACAGCCAAACCTTACACACTCAAAAGAAATGAGATCTAAAAAAAAGGGCCAAGCACATCTACCCTTCCACATTTGCGCATTCTTAATTCATAAACGTACAGTGTCCCGTAACAACACCCTTGAAAAGCTTGGCAAAATAGAATTTGCAACTATTAATTTAAACGTAATAGTTCATCCAAATTCTTTTTTTCTAATTAATTTTAACGTAATGGTCATGCAAATTCTATTTTGCCAAGCTTTCAAGGGTGTTGTTACAGGACACTGTACGTTTATGAATTAAGAATGCGCAAATGTGGAAGGGTAGATAAGCTTGGCCCTTTTTTTTAAAACTCATTTCTTTTGAGTGTGTAAGGTTTGGCTGTATTTTTACAAGTTTTTGTTATGTGTGGGATCTCATTACTTTTTCAAGTTCCATTGCAAAAATTATTTGTTAAAATATAATAAATTTATCAAAGTCGATTTAATTGCTATGGTATTACCAATTAACAATAGAATGAAAAAATATAGTGGTCCAAAGACTTGCTTTTTGTAAACAATGTAGGCGATTATTGCCACGTAACTATAGGGAACCACAAGTCTAACGTGGGAAGCGAGTTCAGTGCATTGGAAGAGAATGTCCCCATAAGAATAGCATTGGACCATTTTTAAAACGCTTGTATCTTTTGAACGAGAATTAAGAAATATCATCCACAGTACGTTAATCACCATTCTTTTCTTAACACATTTGATGCATTTAAGAAGGGCAAGGATGTCCATCACAACAAGGTACCACAGAAGGGAACGTGCTATCGGTGCGGTTATGATCATCAAGGACAATCATGCAAGTTTGCTAACGAAACTTGTCATTTTTGCAAAAGGGTGGGACACCTTGAGCGAGTTTGTTTAACAAAACAGAATCAAGACAAACAGTCAAAGAAAAACAAAAACCAAGTCGGCAAGACTTCCAAACAAAACGCAGGGAAGGGGATTCAAAGTATACATGCAATTGAACTACAACAGTCAGAACAGCTGTACGAAATCAACCAGTTAGGCCAATGTTTTAAGGTAACATCATCTATAGACAAGCCTAGCCTAGCACTAAAATTAAATGGTTGGCATGCATACAATGGAAGTAGACTCTGGATCTGCATGTTCAATAATCAATGACATAACTTTTAACCAGTTATTGTCACAGTCAGTTATGCCTACACTAAGCATTAAACAGACGGCATAGGACTAAAAACATGGTCACAAGAAATGCTGTCGGTGGTTGGTGAAGCCATAATAGATGTAGTGCATCAAGGGAAAAGTCATAAATTACCACTGGTGGTTGTAAAAGGGGCGGGAAGCAGTCTCATAGGCCGCAACTGGTTTAATGCCCTGGGAATCTCCATCAGTGGCATAAACAAAGTTGACACACAGAGGCCTAGACCTAAATGGGAAGAAGAATTCAGCTCCGTGTTCAACGACGAACTAGGCTCCTACACCTGGTCCCGAAATCGCTGTACCATTGAAGGAAAATACTACGCCTAAAATTCTTACGAGCACGACCAGTACCTTTTCACTGCAAAACAAGGTTAATAAGGAACTGGACAGGTTGACTGAAATCGGGGGTTTATAGAACCGGTGATCCATTCGGAATGGGCATCACCGATTGGGGCAGTTTTGAAAAAAAGACAAAACTTTAAGGATTTGTTGTGACTACCGAAGCACAGTAAATCCAGCGCTAGTAACAGACATTTATCCATTGCCCACAACGAGCAATATCCTGGCTACGATTGCCGGTGGTGTGAAGTTCTCCAAGCTGGACCTTGCACAAGCATATCAACAAATGTCTGTAAACGAGACAGCAGGCCTTGTACTGACAATCAACACCTTAAAGTGGTTATTTAAAATGAAGAGGTTACCGTACGGGGTATCGAGCGCACCTGCGATTTTCAACGCGAAATGGAAAAATTGTTAGCAGGCATAGGCCCTACCAGGTGTGGCGGTATTTCTCGACGATATCCTGGTATCGGGGAAAACGCAAGAAGAACACGACGAGCGGTTGAGGGAAGTCTTGAAGCGGATTGACTCTAAGGGGCTGCGCTTGCAAAGATCAAAATGCCAATTTGACCTTGAACAAGTACAATTTCTTGGGTTTCTAATTGACAGCACTGGGGTTAGGCCAACACAAGACAAGGTGAATGCTATCGTACAAGCACCGAACCCAACTAACAAGTCAGAACTTCGAGCGTTCCTCGGGTTATACAACTTCTACAACAAGTTCGTGAAGAACCGAGCATGTCTTCTGGAACCACTTCACAGACTGCTAGACGATGCCAGCTCTTGGAAGTGGAAGAACAAGAGGAAAACGCTTTCCTAGAAGCTAAAAAGAGATTACAATCAGCTGATGTATTAACTCATTATGATGAAGACAAGCCAATCGAGCTAACATGTGATGCATCTCCGGTGGGAATCGGAGCAGTCTTGTCTCATGTCAACAATCAAGATCAAGGAAAACCAATTGCATTTGCGTCAAGAACACTGACAAGTACAGAGCGTAACTATTCTCAAACAGATCGAGAGGCGTTAAGCATAATCTATGGCGTAAAACACTATCATCAATACTTGTATGGTCGCAAATTCAGGATTGTAACAGATCACCAACCACTCTTGGGATTGTTCAACCCTGGGAAATCAATTCCACAGATAATTTCACCAAGAATGCTACGGTGGAGCATTCTACTGTCCGCTTATGAGTACGAACTTGTTTATCGCCCGGGTAAACAAATAGGTAACGCTGACGGACTAAGCCGGTTACCGGTACAACACCCGGATACCGAAACTCCAGCACCAATTGAAGTACTGTTTTTGGAAGCATTGGACAAACCACCGATCACAGCGGTCGAGATAGAAAAGGTATCCAAGCAAGATCCGGTGATGAGCAAGGTCATTGAATGCGTACTTACAAAATGGACGCATGACCTCAACAAGGACAATTTCACAGCATACTTCAGGCGGGCGTCAAGAATTATCGATTCATCTTGGGTGTTTGCTGTGGGGAACGAGAAGTCGTTATACCAGAAGAACTACGTGAACGGTTTTGAAAATTGTTGCATGTGGCTCATTTCCCGGCATTGTGGTCATGAAAAAACTTTCTCGCGCATATGTATGGTGGCCGGGAATCGACAACGACATTGAAAACTATGTCAAGAGATGCAACAATTGTCAAATACAACAACATGAACCAGCTAAAGCACCTCCATGTCCTTGGAAATGGCCGACAAATCCTTGGTCGAGACTACACGTCGACTTCATGGTCCATTCATGGGGAACACTTTTCTTATTTTGGTAGACGCCTACTCCAAGTGGACAGAAGTGGTTATAATGAAAAACTTAACATCATTAGCAGTAATAAATCATCTACGAAGAATCTTCGCAACGCACGGGCTACCAAACAAATTGGTTTCCGATAATGGAACGGCGTTTGTCTCGGCTGAAATGAAGGAATTTCTAAGAAGTAATGGTATTACGCATGTTGCCGTACCACCATTCCATCCTGCATCAAATGGACAAGCTGAAAGAACTGTTCAGACGGTGAAGGAAGCCCTCAAGAAGATGAACAAAGGAACATTCAAGTCATGGTCTCAAGATTCTTGCTACATCAACATAACACTCCGAGCACGGTGACCCAAAAAGAGTCCTGCTGAACTTCTAATGGGTCGGCGTATCCGGACAGCCTTGGATCTTTTGAAACCAGACTTGAGCAAGAAGATGCGCCAACGTCAGGAGGAAGAATGGGAACGCCAGAACTACCTGAGCGAACTTTTGAAGAAGGTGCAGCAGTGTTCGTGCGGAACTATGCCGATGGAAACAAGTGGATGCCAGCAACTGTCACCAACGTCGGCGGCCCACGAACATTCGAAACGCAACTAGATGATGGACGGACCTGGAAACGACACCTAGACCAAATGAGGGGGCGAGACTCGCGGTCGACAGAAGACTATGAAGAGGCAGGGAACCAACCTGATTCTCCTTCAGAACCATCCCTAGTAGGAAAGGGCTAATGAAACCTCTGCCACTCCATGTCATTCTCCCCAGCAAAGGGTATCCTCACGTCCTCGTGCTAGACCTGCCTATCTGAAAGACTTTGTTACTGATTAAATCATGTATCTTTAAAAACGCTAATTGATAAATTTAATTCAAATCATACTTGTAAAAAAAATCCCAGAAGGGAGGGGTGTGATGTATGAACATTTGAACTACCCGCCTAGAGCAAATGCAGTGTAGTGGAGCTCTGTGTCGTGGGATCTGAGGGGCGGTGGGTTAGTAGTTGCTGTCTCCCCGTCTTGACTTGCAAGGAGCGATGTCATGTAGCCTAGCATCTAGTGATTGTAATTGTATCTATTTCTAATAAAGTACTGTTAATCTTATATCTAAATATCGAGTGATGATTCATATGGCGCCCTCATAACATATACATAACAATTACACTTATTTTATTTATAACACACTTGTTTAAATATATGTTTGTGATTGGGGAAAGGAGACCAACCCTTACCTTAAACGAGATGGGCAGCTGCGTGAAACTGGCTGGTTAATTAACATAAATATTTACAAAACAAGATTTTGCATACATTGTGTATCTCGTTTTGTAAATATTTATGTTAACCAGCCAATTTCACGCAGCTGCCCATCTCGTTTAAGGTAATCTGTTGATCTCCTTTCTTCTATCCCCAATCACAAACACTACCCTTAACCTAGCCGATAGGCATTCTATCACAACCAACTTGTTTAAATATATTGTTAGTCATTGACTTGAAATACGTATTTCTTCATCTTTTGATAACATCTTAACTTTTAAAAAATTGTCAAAGTTGGCATAAGTGCTCGCAGTTCCTGCATCATGTAGCATTCTTATCTGGTACAAATAAATGGTATAGGGCCTACTAGTAGTCTCAAACAATAATAATAATAATTAATAATGAACTAAACTAAAAACAAAGTCACACATCAACGGCAAACAGAGAAGAGAATTTAATTACAAATGTCTTGTAATGTACCATGACATCGATGAGATGTAACTGAAATAGTAACTTGTAAGCAGTTAAAGGCATTAAATCACAAGGATGAAGGATTTTTTTAATACTAGGAAAACGCTTAAGTCCCGCCGCGTTGATGGATGAGCGTAAGTTTTAAGTTGGCGTGGGACCACTTTTCCTTTGCAAGTGCTTTGTGAATGTATTGTAGGTGATTGTTGTCAAGTTTCTTTGTTACTTGTTAATTGTTATTATAAACCTAAAAAAAATCATATTAAAACATTTATTTCTATGGATTCTGGCTAATTTTTTCAACTTTTTCTTTCAAAAGGTACTTTATCACCATAACCTTAATGTCCATGTGAAATATGAACGTTGTAGCCCCACCTGTTTGGTCAGAATCGGCCCAAATGTGACGAAAATATCGCAGTTAAAATCGAAAAACACATATTAAAACCTTTATATCTATGGTTTCTGGCTAACTTTTTCAACTTTTTCTTTCAAAAGGTACTACATCACCATAATCTTAATGTCCATGTGAAATATGAACGTTGTAGCCCTACCCGTTTGGTCAGAATCGGCCCAAATGAGTCGAAAATATTGCACTAAAAATCGTAAAAAAAAAATCGTAAAAGTACGATATTCGGTAGAAATATTTCTTCGATTGTACCCAAAAACGGGGCAAGTCTAAGTTCAGAGATTTCGAAGGTCCCCTCCAATTTTCATTAAGATCGCATATGCCGTTTGCCCGGAATCGTGCGAACAAACAGACAAAAAAACAAACAAACAAACAAAAAAAAACAGAAACAAAAAAACATTGGAGCTAAATTTTTTGAGGGGTCAGTGAAATTGAAGTCCTCGCTTCGCTCGCTACGCTCATCCAACAAGAAGAGTGCAAAGAATAATAATGGCGGAAATTTTGGTAACCTTGGATGAGGCCTACACCCTTCTATAATGGTTTGTTTTGACGCGTGCCTGGGGGCATGTGACGTTGGTGGATGCCTGCTGAGCTGACCGAGCCGGCCGGGCGAGGCTAGACACTCGGTTAGAACGTGTTGAATAGGCTATTTGCATGAATTTTATATTTAAGTTAAACATATTTATCTCTAGAGAATAAAACGTACTGAATCCAAATATCGTGTTTATTTTATGTTCAAAAAATGTTTTGGCATAGATATTTTGACTTGAAGCGTAGTATTTTGGAACATATTGTGAAACGCACTGTCATTGGTATTTCCATTATGACGTACTTCGGCCCTTCACGGGCGATGATGCGTGGCCCAGAGCTTGTCAAAACTGTGCTACCGCAGCCTGTTGTATTGTTGCCGAGAGATAATCCAAAGCACTTGGCATTATAAAGATATTATTTTTGTGTTATACTGCACAGTATTTGGAAGACCGTGGCTAATATAGGGCCTTATTACGTCACAATTTTGGCGCGGAATTTAAACGTCGTTTTTGAAACATTTTAAATTATATTTTATAAAATACATCAAGTGCTTCAAATTTTGTTTTGAAACTGTTTATATGTAGAATCATATTATGAGCAACTCGAAAAAAATATTAAAAAATCTCATGCAAATAGCCTATATTAGTAAGGGGTTGACATTCTGTGTGGATAGACTATTCGCAGATTTGTTCTAGCACAGTGACAGCTCAACAAGTGTTTTATTTTATGAACTAATTTAAATAATGTGGTAAGTGAACAGCATTACTACAGTATTTTCAATTTATTATTTCTTGTGAGTTTAAATCGTAATGGGTTTTGTTCGAAATGTTAACTGCACCCTCAGAACTGGTACCGGGTGTCTGTTTAAAATTTCAGCGCAATCTGGTCAATAGTTTGGCCGTTTTGGAGCGAACTCACTCACCAACAAAAAACAGATCTTGTACTTCCGTTGACCTCCGTTGTAAGACTCAAGTCGCTTCGCTCACTCGTCTAATTACATTTTCAAAAATCCCACTACAGTCAGACTTTTATCTTCCGATATGGACTATCAATCTCTAGATTATCGTAGCAAAGCAACAGGAGTTTCTCATGCTGACTGCCATGTGACCAGGTGTGTGGCAGACTTTGGAAGACAACCCGCCACACACCCAATCTTATGGCAGTCAGTCACAATTCCCGATTTTCATAATGCTTTGCGCGCAATATAGAGGGCAGGGCGCTGGTGATTCTTGAAATTCTTCTTCTTAGGACGGAAACGAGTGCACCCAGTGTTTCTTTGTTAACGTTTGCTTTATTTTTTTGTAACTTATGTACACATATTTACTCGATTATAGGCCGCCATCGCGGCCACACCCTTATTTTGACCACTCAAATTTTAAAGAAGGGGATATAAATATTATTGAAAAATGTCTTCACAAAATGGCCACCCGCACTGATTTCACTTGATAATTATAAATCTACCCTAGGCATATACTTGTACTAGGGAAACGCCAAAGACGTTGTTAGACGAGTACGAGTGAGTGGGCCATGTGTTGAGTACCCGGTAACATTCCCTTTCTTCCCCCTACCTAAGGCCTCTCTAGCCTATCATATGCTAGAATGGCGCATTATGGCCTCAGTTGACACTCAAAACCCTATTAATTATACCTTTATTATTAAGACTTTTTATTATTATTATTATTATTATTATTATTATTATTATTATTATTATTATTATTATATAATATTAGACTTTGTGGGCTTCTCAAAGTTATTGTATTAAATGCCTATTATAAATATTTAACATGTGTTTGAGAATAAAACCACATCTGAATCTGAATCCGATTATCATCCGGATACTCAACACATGACTCGCTCACTCGTCTAACAACGACTTTGGCGTTTCCCTAGTCTACTTGGCTAAGGCGCCCCTACACCAAAAATGTGGGAGACCTGGGTTCAAACCCTTCGTTGGAAAAGATTTTTTAATTTTTGGATAGTGTTTAAAAAATTATTAAACATGTTTTGAAATGCATACAATACTATGGAAAACATAGGTGGTACAAAATATGAGTAAAGATTGCAAGGTTTACTCAATGTCCCAGCGGAATTGAGGGGAACCTTGGTCGTGCAATATTCAATATACCTTGGTCACTGCTATGCATGTAATCACATGCCTGACAAAAATGATTCGATAAAAATTACCAAGAACTAATGCATTGTTGTGAAACCTGCACATATAAAGCCTAATTTTCAATTTACTACGTACCGTAGTCTAGTTGGCTAAGGCCGGAATACCCGGAATGTGGGAGACCTGGGTTCAATCTCCTGGTCGGATAAGATTTTGTAGTTTATGGATTGTTTTAAAAAAAAATATTAAACATGTTTTGAAATACACATAACACAGTTTAGTCTACATCAACTGTGACAATATTATGGAAAACATAGCCAGTACGAAATATAAGTAAAGATTGCAAGAAGGTTTACTCAATCTCCCACCGGAATAGGGACTGCTCCTAATTTTTTTTTTTAAATATTCGGAACGTTGTTACTTAAAAAAAAAACGATTCCCCAAAAAAGTCCGTCAAAAAATGTTTTTTACTTGGTTTTATGAGGGTGTGAATATTCGTGTTTAAATTCCGCGCGTAAACAGGCCTAGCTGACTGTGACATCCATGTGACGTCACATAGAAGTATCGTTTCGTCAGTCTGCCGGTAGGGGTTCCACCGCCTGTCAAATTCATTGGTTCCTAGTTAATTCCTAGCAAAGGCAGTGGGCCCAAGGTCTTGGTTACCATGGAAACCAGAGTCGATAAAGAAGGTTCCCCGGATTAGAGTCGGTAATAGATAAAACAAAGAACAATGTTGAATAAACAAATTTGCAGATAAGTAAGGTATTATTCGTTGACAATGCATGTTATATTATGTATACATTTTTATATTATACATTATCATTATTAGGTGTAGGCTCATGCCTCAGACAAACTATTAGAACATATTAAATTGCTTGACATGGATTGACTACATTCAATTCCAGCCGGCGAGCGTGTGGTGCAGCGCGCGCGCGGAGATCTATTCAACTATTACTTTGTCGTGACGTCACGCAATGTACGGAGCGTTTTAGTCCCGCTTCGCCACTAGCCAATTTAAAACCTTCATAAATACGCCAAAAATCGTTAGTTTTTAAAATAAATTTATATTTGTGAGTATTTCTTATTATATTTTATGTTAATTACAATTAAATCGCGTACTAGAGTTGAGGAGCATTCCCTATTGGGGGGTACCTTGAACATGCATGTTTCGATAGACCTTTGTCACTGCATGTTACAAATATTTCAATGTACGGTGCGTTTTAGTCCCGCTTCGCCACTAGCCAATTTAAAACCTTCATAAATACGCCAAAAATCGTTAGTTTTTAAAATAAATTTATATTTGTGAGTATTTCTTATTATATTTTATGTTAATTACAATTAAATCGCGTACTAGAGTTGAGGAGCATTCCCTATTGGGGGGTACCTTGAACATGCATGTTTCGATAGACCTTTGTCACTGCATGTTACAAATATTTTTTCCACTGCCTCCATTGCAACCGAGTAACATCGAAGAGGCAGTGATTTTTTCAAAAGAAAAACTATTGTCGTTAAAATAATTCCTACACGTGTTAAGCCTATTTTTCAGTTTATTATTTCTTGTAGGTTTAAATCGAAATGGATTGTGCTCATTTTGTTAGCAGTTCTGTTACCTGGTTACGGATGTCTGTTTAAAATTTCAGCTCAATCTATTTGGCCGTTCGGCCGTATGAGCTCGGACAGACATACATTTAACATTTAACATACAGAATTAATCACGACCAAGGCCCGATCGAGTAGCGTTATAAAGACTTCGTTTCGCTGCGCTCACTCGCCTAATAAATAGTACAGTAATTTTCATGTTCGTATTTTAAATTGTATTTACTCTGATGAGGATGTATGAAATTACCAAAACTTTGTTCAAATTAAAATATATGTGGCAATATTAACAATATATATATATATATGATAAAAACAAGGATCTCGGGTAAAACCACGTCGAAAATAAGATGAACCAGGGCAGAACCTGGGCGTCCACCGACGTTTCGTCTGTACTACGTCAGACATTTTCAAGGTTGAGGTTGGAGTCACAGTGTATATATATATATATATAATAATTTATAACCCATTCTCAACACAAGCATAAGATTTAAAACGGAAAACTATAACCTCCTGCAACTTAGGATTGTGGCAAACGTGTTTGGCAGATGGATATAGTACCCTAACCCTGCCTCATGCACTTGTCGGGTTTGGAAGAATGATGTTAATGGGTGGTAATCCTTACGAAGTTGAATAAAAAATACACATCTCCAGGTGAACGAACGATTTATTTCATGTTTAAAATCAAATTGTTACAGGTATCAAATGTAGAAAAATTAATGAGAGAGCCTACTGGCCAAATAATGTAGGTCATTCATATGCAATATTTATAATGAAAGAAGGATAAAGTCCTTAACCTTGAAGTGTTTTGAGTACCAAATATCGAGTCACATTACAAACTTGGTTTTATTTGTCTCCTCCATTCATTATAAACACATCAATTAGGTACACTATAAACAATGAAATCACAAAAAATTGCATTTAGAGTTGAATTCTAACCAACAAGACACTGTAAGCAATAAAAAAACTAACAATCGCCTGTACTCAGACAGGGGCCTGTACAGTCCAACAGCATTGCACTGTGATTGATCGACTGTGTACAATCGCCTGTAAACGACAGGGGACTGGCTAGTCCAACAGCTTTTAATGCTGTGATTGATGGAGAAACAATCGCCTGTCCAGAGGAAGGGGCCTGTACAGTCCAACAGCGTGAGCTGTGATTGCTCTGGAGACTTGACGAGTGAGATAGAAAATGCAATCGCCTGTCAGAAGACAGGGGACAAGTAGTCCAACAGCTGCCCCCAGCTGTGATTGTTGCTGTACTACCTTCTGGCTGGCTGGCTTCACTTCAATGACATCATGTAAAGTCTCGAAGAATATTTAAATTTTTTGTTAGACCCATTTCCACAAAAGCTTCCCAACAACTTATTTACAGATACACATCACATTATTTTATAGAATGTAGTGATATGATCATACAGCTTACCATCAAAGTGTTATGGAAGCTGATAAATTTCAACAAAAGTAACTCTGGTGTCGGTTTGGAAATAAACAAACACTAGAAAAACAACTTTGCAGCGTAACTACTATCAAGCCTGATACTTTCTTTGCCATGTGATTTTATTTTCTATATTATTACTTTTACATCTTTAATTCGTCAATTTTAATCACACCTGAAAGGTAAAGCTTTTGGATCATATCTCAACACTATGATACCTGATTGGGGTACCATTGAGAACCACATTTGTGTTTTTGCCTTTCTAGGCCTACACCTAAAAAAAAATTAAACCACTGACAAGTTGACCAAGAAAGACAAAGGGGTCCTAGCAAAAGAGGTAAACAAACATTCAAAAATATCTTTTAATTTGGATACCGGTACCACATTATTAATATCTTGGTAGCAGGACTTTTCACCAACAAAAACAACAAATTAAGAGGGGAAAACTAAACGTTTCAAACGTATTAAAATAATAGAATTGATTTAATTTACGTATAGGCCCTACAGGTATTGTTTAAAGATAATTCCACAGAAGGCGTAAATGCGAATGACGACTTTCAACAAACGAAGGGCTATTCTATTAATCATATTATTATTGTAAGGAGATGAATTGAAACTGGAAGTTACTTCGGCAGGGTCAGACCCTACAAAAATGATGTTTTTCCTAAGTAAATGAAGATCGATAAAAATATTTGTGAAGACATAATTAATAATTATGATTATGTACTAAATTATAAATGTGTGAGGAGCTGCTTTGAAGCATTTAAAATGTAGTGCGTGTAGCCTACCTCAATGTTTCCAATTTACTGAAATCATCATGCTTTAGTTTCGATAATCAATGCTTGCCTTTACTGTACTGTGCTGTACAAAATATAAATGTGGCACAATATTATGTGATTATGTGTTACTGTATTAGGTTGTTGCAAAGCTCTCATGAAATGTGTTATAATCACAATTTGGACAATTTGGGATGTCCAGTGGTGTAGTGTAGACAATGAAAAATTGAAGAAGAAAGGCAAACTACATTATCTATGCATACTTTGATTAATAGTTCTCTGTTTCACTACTAGACCTACTTGATGACCTATTCTATTATTTTTCCATTCCCCTATCCATGTTGGTAAATGACAAATGGTACACTGAATGGATGCCTATATTTATTTCACTTTCAGTAATTTGACAGTAGGTGTATTAATTGGTGAATCCCTTTTGCAAATGTTGAAAATTTAAAAAGGAAGCTTAGTACCATAGAGGTGAAGTTACTGTACATTAAAAAACTCGTGCCTATTATGACGGTTGATCAAAATTAATTCCTGGAAGAGGGCCCAAGAGCATAGGTAAGTTTTATTTTATATTTCTGTAAATACTTTCAATATGTTGAAGTGATAATTACTTTTTTTGGTAAATGCATGTAGTATGATTGATAGTGTAAAATGAGGAAACATTGACAGCATATTTGTTTATATAGGCCTACTACTGATAAGTGGTTTTGTCTTTTGTCAGAAAAATCTATACACTAGATACTAGTGTATGATACCGAGACTTTTGCTTTGTCACCATGTTTATTCTTTTTCAAAATCGTAAATCAAATGGCTTTTGTTTAAAAGAGCTTAATAGTGGTGGTATTTTTTAGTTATATTTTTTAAGTTGTTTAAGGTTGCAAATGATGATGATGTCATTCATCAATATCTCTGCAGCAATACAGTAATTACCGGTACTACTAGTATCACGAATGAAAAAAAAATACCATATTACAAAGAATAAATGCATCCCTGTGTCATGCATAGAAGGTGGTAACTTGTTGACAAAGTGTGAAACAGGCCTAATGGCTAGGGTGGTTTAGTTTGGATTGAATAAGAGTCGACAGGTTGGGAAATAATAGAATTTATATTACAGTAAAGCCTGCACTATATGATTTGATAGAGGGATTGTTAGAATATATATTACAAACATTTTTTATAGAACTACACCACTGGGTACAGATGTGAAAACTTTCTACAAAGTATATCATTGGAACTTTCTTATTTGCCAACTAAAGAGCAAATTTAATGTTTTGACTAACCTTGGCATACAGCTTCAAAAGTGCACCAGTTGGTTACCAAACAGTAGATGCTATTTCTTAACATTTTGATTTTTGTTTCATAAAATGAAATAAAAATGTAGAGATGATTTACCTCAGGACTAAGTAGAGAAGTGGGTGGCTTACCTGCCAGACAAGAATCGATTTGACTTCTCTAACGTTGGATTACAATGCATCACGAGGAACATAGGAACACAATTGAATCCGTTATTTGTTGGTTAACGTCAAATGATAAAATGTAGGTTTGTACCTTTACCTTCCGGTTGGGCATCCGCTAGAACTGACAATTACATGCGGCACACACAACCAGTCAACGCAAAGTGCTAGATTGGAGCGGTACCAAGACATAGCAGAATACATCTCTAATGCCAATACGAAGAGGGAAAAACGTCAACATGTCCCCAAAACAAATATGTGTGTAAACTGTGGTACGTACCAGTACTTCCAATTTCTTTAGTTCAACTCTATGCCAAGTCACTGTATTTCAATTAGTAAATTTCTGTGGAATTAGGAACATTGTTCAAGTTTGTTTGTGATAAGAACCACTTATGTAATGGCCAACGACTGTTCATCAGTTACTGTTTGTTAACGGAGATACTACAAAACAGCCTATTATTAGAAAAAAAGATTGATTGTTGGTCTAATTTAACAAATAATATTGACAAAGTAATAGGCATCTAGTACCTGGAGAGCCAATCGAGAATGCATTCATACTGTGGGTAAACATGACTAGAGAGTATCCACGTAAAATTATTAGCATTGCTTTTCGAAGACAATCGCTTAAAAGAACACGGCTTTGAATTACATTCATTGTGGTACACGAAAGCTAAGCACAAGATGTCAAGTTAAAAAAAATATATACTTTAGATAATAAGGAAAAATTAAGTAACCGACTTGGAATTCAAATTCAATGTAGGCCTAATGCGAACGGTTAGGGAGTGGAACTTTTTTGATGAATGGGGTATTCCAATTCTTGCAGCCACAGGCTAGGCCTACTAAATCATTACAATTGCTAATATAGTACGAGTACATACAACTTTGTGCAGTGCAGTTGCTAAATTATGGATGTATGTAGTACGCCTATATTATAACAGATTTTCAACATTAACTGGAGTTTCAGACATGTATGGACTGATTCTATTCTAAATATTGAAATTTATTATTTATTTTCTAAAATAAATTCAATGGAAAAGTGCTTTTGTAGAAGCCTTCCTATTTAGTTCTCACATATTATGTTGAAAGAAGAATCAAACATATATTCAATTGAAATTGGCACAGAGAAAATTGGAATATGATGTAATGAGCATCCCACTTTCCCTCTTTAGAAGATCATAATTTTAAGTGAAACTGAAACTTTAATTTTACCCTGAACAAAACATGGATGTACTGTCTGGGCATGATTCCATTAATTTATATTATTGTGAAGATTCTAAATGATTTACTAATTGCCATTTTAAAACATATAGAAGCAACAAAGAAACTGACATTTGATTAATAGCTGTAGAGAATGGGAACCACTATGTATTGGTATTACTTTTTACTTTTTAGTTTTTAACATGATCATTGATCCATGATCATGTGGCGCCATTTGAATCTGAACTGTGGAATTGGCATAGAAATCAACAAAGTGAATCGAAGTGAAACCACATGCTGTCTAAATGGTGCTTGCAAAATATAACATGTAATTTAGACAACAAAAGCTATGCCTAGTCTACAAAACAAACTGAAAATTGTTTTCTTGGCTCTTTGATGTCTACTTTTTAGTCTACCGTTTCAATTGACCCAACAGCCAACTAGTTAACCCTGGAAAGGAGATGAACTATCGGAACAATGGACGACTGATAAAAAAAATAGCTTCTTTCAGACACCTAAATCATTACATAAAACATTCAATGCACGCAACAGATGGAGAACCAGAAACACGAGGGGAGGGGTTTTAAAATTGAATGATGCATAATTTTTTACTAATATCGAAGATATTGAATTGTATAATTGAATTATGGGACATTATTTCCAAAGACTGAACAGTGAAACATCAAACTGACACCAAACGGCAACCCCAATGACGACAACAGCATAGCAAAAGCTGAGAAAGAAAACAGTATCTGCTGTGGGTAAGGAATCTTACGGAAGCAACAATGCTATCTGTCAAGCTTTTCAATGCCAGAAACAGAAATCCACAAATATTGTGCAATTGACACAACAATTCACTTGCAACTATTTAGGCCTAATAGAGTTACATACGTAATGTATAATATTAATAAATTATATTACCGGTACATACCAGTGATGCAAATGAAATTGCTGGAAACCAGATGTTGTATTGTACCATGTACACATACTACAGTGGAACCTCCTTTGCACATTTGTTTTTGCTCCGGCTGCACAGTCTCTTATTGAATGGAACTTAGTTTCCATACAAAGTGTATCCTTTAAAAACATAATAATACACATAAAATGTAAAAGAGGGTCCACTGTAGGAGCCTAATCATAATGTGTCCTGAAGAAACACACAGTAAAATAACGTATGGACAATTTACAAACCTTGATCCGTAACCCAACAGAAACCACTCCATTAGCTTTCAACTAAATAGATGTATTGAACACAGGTTACGAGATGGTTATTGCTAATAAAACTATTATCGGTGTTCAACATAAAACTTAAACATTGGTAGCATTGCATGTTCTGATAATTTCTAAGTAAGCCAAAGATTATTCAAGGTTTATCAAGTGTAAACACATGAAATGTGTTCATACTGCTTGATAATGATGTCATTGTAATGTAGAAAACTTATTTGAATTAATATGAAATTCAATAACTTTAAATAAAGTCCAGGAAGAAAAAAATATTTAGTTGCTAAACATCGATAATAGTCCATGTTTACATGAGTACATCTCTTGAGGTTGGTAGCATAAAACAAAGTGCTTTAACTTAACGTTCTCTTGTTTCTGGCATCTCTCCACGAGGCTGTCGAAGTTTAGGGTGTACCTGACCACAGCAGCCAGAGGCCCCCCAACAAACCTGATCATCTGAAGCGAGGGTGCATCATGGGCGCAAGCATGGGATGGCCAGGGAAACCCATAGGGGGCCCGGCAGCATACGCAGGGTGCATAGCCCCGGGTGGAAGAGCTCCGATCAGCCCTGCAACAACACGGGTCACAATCACTACCAGCACTGGCCTATGTACATTCACTGACAGAACTTCTGCATCCTCTTACGTTAGACATGCATTTATTTCAGTACAAGTATAAATAATTATGACAAACAACACACCAGTCTCACAAAATTTGTACTGAATACAATAGTCATGCTATTTATACTCGTACGAAAAGAAAAAAACTTAAATAACCATTATTAACCATTTAACTTTAAAAAGGTTTAGAAAAAATATAGGTAGGGATCTGCATATAGTTGCCATAGTTACAAAATCAATCATACAAGTTGGATAAAATAAAGAACACATTATTAATTGTTAGAGAAACACTTTCATCGTTCCAGATAATTAAAAGGATTAATAGGTCTACATCTGTATTGTATTATAAGTACCTATAAGGAGTGCAGGAATTCATATAAACTAGCAGGTTTCGAGCAGAACATTAAACAGTCTAGAACGTTATTACAACTTCCCTAACAGAAAACCGATAGGCTACTTGAAATTGCCCAAACTGTACACTTCTTCAGAATTTGTGTTCTTGCATCAAAAGTCTTTTTGTATCATATAAAAGGTTGTATTGTTTAATTTTTACAAAATAAAAAATAAAAAAATACCACAATGTCATACTTATATGGACAACCCTCTCATAAGAACAATCAAGTCAAAATAAAATAATAGAACTGCTTTTGAGAGCCCCATTCCCAACAATAACACTTAACTTTATGATTGGGATACTTCTTTAACAAACAAACAAAAAGGTTTGTAGAGTGAACTAAATATGTTTTCCCAATAGCAGCTTATGGGATTTGAATAACTCACGGGACATGTTAACTTAACGGACCATTCAAAGTAGAATCTGTTACAAAATATAATTAATTATAAAAACACATGTCCTGCATTGATCGTAGTCATACGTACCCTACCAGCCACAAAAGTGTTACTATAGTAGTAAGTAATAACTCGATGGCCACCCGGCAAAAAGTCGCAACGCAAAACTTACAAATATCAGGAGGTAAATAGCTGACTTGAAATTAACATTCATGGCAAAGGGGTGAAACATGTCGCTACTTCCACAAGGATTCGTAGATTTCTACGCCTTTTTTCAAAATCGTTAAGACTCGACGACGCTTTTAATTCCGGCTCCTAATTAGTTGTTGAAAGAACTTGTTGAAAGAACTCAAAAAAAAACAGAAGTGTGTAACAAATTACAATTTTAATATTTTATAATTATGACATGCGACCCTCTTGCTTAGCTTCTTATATTATAAGGAACTTAATAATGATAACCGTGCTACGACTACTAGTCAATGTTTTTATGCAATCAGCAAATAGAGTTTATCTTAAATGGGCATTGTATTTTTATTGGTAAAAACATACATACGGGAAACTTATTTCATCGTGAAAGTTAAGTCTCGCCCAGAAGGTTATTATGTTTAGCCACTGACATTGGAAGCTAGGATATATAATGTGTTGCTTGAATAGGTTTGGCACGCAAATAAATTAACTTTGAGGCAGGTTACAATGTTTAGCCACATCATTTTTAGTAACATGTTTGGGCCATGAAAATCTCATACTAAGCTAGTATTAATTTATTAATTAAAAATGAAAGACAATGGCTGAGAAGTTTTCCAGACAAGAGTATTTGATACTGTAATTTCTGAATCCATCAGAACCTAAATTTCTTTTTTTGGGAAAGTCAGGGTGGGGGAGTGGAAAAGGATGTGATTGATGTAATACCACAGGGCATGGACAGTAATAAGAGGGAGGCATGTCATTATCAGCATTGTGACCCAAGAATCAATTCCCAAGAAAAAACATTAACTGTACGCGCCGTTATTTGGTGGTCATTTTCCGCAGAGCCCGTGAAGGACTCTCCCGCCCACCGCACGTCACGGAACGATGTATTGCGCGTTGTCGTTTGTTGACCGTACCGCCTGCCGTTGTGTACGACTGGCATCTGGTGGGGAAATGGAGGGACACTAAACAAGTGGTTCACCACTCAGCCACGCCCAAAAAACAGGATGAGTGAACGTTTAAACTGTCGAGTAACAAATTAATTCCTATAATTTGGAATCGATCCAGACAGTTATCGATAATTCCATTCCTCCATATCATCCCTAGCGGCTATACACATGTTGACATAATAATGTCAATGCGGGTACAGGAAAAAAGAAATATTTTTGTGGCTTCCCCTTACGACCTTTTGCTAGGAGACCATCGAAGTATACACTATATGATAAAAGATAAAATAACTTGGGACTCATGTATTTAATTACAGTACTATGCACATACTTTTTTTTAAGATTTAAAAATTAATACAAATATTTTAGCCTGCCATATGAATACCTCTATTTGACCCTGGGTACAGCATGTAGCACCAGGCCGAGTCACTGGATGCGGAACCACCTACTGTATCTGAAAGCTACCCTTAAAGCCTTATACAGCTGCGGACACAAATTGGAGGTAGGACAGGAACCACCTTTACCCAAACACCTCTTCAGCACTTGCATTGTGTATCTACGGGTTTTATTTAGAAGATTGATTCAGAGCTAAGATTAGATTGAGACCACAAGGTAACAACACGAGTGCAGTCGAGTTGTTGGGTAAAGAAGTTCTCTGTTCGATGGCGGGTGAAGTCTTCAAACCAGCAAGACCCCATTTACATAACGTTTTACGCAGATAGATAGGTTACATGTAGGGTTGCCAACTCTCCGGTTTTCCCGGGAAATTCAATATTTCCCCGTCAATTCCCACAAACTGTACTGTACATAGTAATCACTTTGAAGAGTTTTCCTATATTTTTACAGTTGTGTGAATACAACTTTAGTTATTAGGTTGAAAATACAAAATTTAACAACACAATTTAACATGTCTTTTGTTCATGAACAAATCATGCATGCCATAACCAAGGTACATATAACAAATCTCCACGCTCAAGGTTCCCCAAAGTTCCGCTGGGAGACTGAGTAAATCTTGCAATCTTTACTTGTATAGTATTGTATGCATTTCAAAACATGTTCTATAATTTTTGTTTAATACAATCCACAAATTCAAAAATAAATCTCGACAGTGGTTTGAACACAGGTGTCCCACATTCCGGGTGTAAAGGCGCATTAGTCAACTAGACTAGGAAAACGCCAAAGTCGTCGTTAGACGAGTGAGCGAGCCAAGTGTTGAGTACCCGGGAACATTCCTTTTCCTCCCCCTACATAAGGCTGGATTTCCTCTCTAGCCTATTATAGGCTTCAGTGACACATTATGGTCTTACAGTTGACGCGCCCTTATACCAACTAAACTCAAAACCCTATAATTTATACTTTATATATCAATGAACTAAAACGCAAATGTTAATGGTAGAGGTGAGGATTTTCAGCGACATGTTTATTTGCGAAATTGGACGTAAGTGAAAATTTTAACTATTTGTGAGGTTATGAACACATAACATGATGCTCTATGCAAAATTAACACATTTTCTCTTAAATCACAAATTTAAAGTAAAATTTTGATGTTTTACAACAAATTTAAAAAAATTGCAAATCCTGTATTTTTGTGCCTGTGTCCAAGGTTGGGTTGTAACATGGACTCTATGGACACAAATGTCACAGGAAGGATATACCTAAAAGAACTGGCATGGTGTGGTAGGCCTACCGGTAGTGGTTTCCGTCAATTTTTTTCGCCAAAACTTTTGTCATTTCATTTACTGAAATCCACAACTTTTCCTCGTTTTTAACACGAAATTTATTATTCTAAATAACGTTATGTATAATGAGTTAGTTATACTTATAGGATACTCAACACTCGGCTCGCTCCCTCGTCTAACAACGACTTTGACATTTTCCTAGTTTATCCATAGGGAACGATTATTAGTAATTTATCAGTTTCTATGGTTTATCATACTGTGAAGCACAATTTTAGCTACAATAGCATGAATTGTAATAATAAGCTCATTAAAAAGATGTTTTGCTATTCTGAAGTGTGGAAAAAGAAGGCGTGAGGTCGCACAAAAGCAGAAACATTAGTGAATGAAAAGTGTTTTAGGCCCCAAACCGTTCAAGATATTGTAGACATTTTGAGTTCACCATTAAAATTGAACCAGTTTTTCAGCTTGGCCAGAGCCTGATCCAACAAAGACATTCAGACAAAGTTTCCAATATGCATCCAGTAATTATTTACTTAGAGAGTGAGGATGTGAAAAACAAGTGCATTACTCCCACCCCCCTAAAGGAACTTCTCGTATTTTCACTTTCAAAAGTTGGCTACATGGGTTGATTTCGCTGCACGTGAATTGTGACAGGTTGCTACTACGTTTGACCTTTTATCCCGCGTTTGAGCTCCCAAGTTGCTCAGGCATTCCACACTACTTGGTCAAACCAGCGGTCGTCAACCCTGCTTGAGAGTAATAGGCTTGGATTCAATGCCTTCATAGTTTCAGTGGCAACCTTCTAGTTGTACATAAGCCCTCATGTTCAAGATTGAAACTAGCATGTAGGTACTAATAATATATTAATAATAGGCTACCTATTACAGTTAAATAACAAAAAAAATTATTATTAAAATTAACATATTTAAACTACAAATCCCCAGTTGTTTTAATGCTAGTGTAGTAATATAAATAGGGTCCAACAGTTTAAAACGGCATGTGGATTTCGTTGGTCGGGAAAGACTCCCTGGAATTGATAGTATTTTATACAATTCATTCCAAAAATCCCAGTTGGCATGATTTCTCAGTTACTGGACTGTATAAAATACTAACAGCATGTAGAGTTAACAAAAATGTAGTGTCTGCCCGTGTATTACCAGTATGTAATCCACTCCACAGGCCTGATAGTCGAGAGTCACATACTCAACTGAACTCAAGATGAATGATGTAACTACTAGGGTTGGGATTTCATTATAAATTTGTAATCGATGTCAAACCAATAATTCAACATCACATAATTTTTTTTTCAATATATTTTTTTTTAAATGGAAGAAAAATAGTTAAGAATTATTATTATTATTATTATTATTATTATTATTATTATTATTATTATTATTATTATTATGAATATAAGGTTTTTAAGCATAAGCCCGCTTTAAGGACATAGTTATTGATTCATAGCAGTTGTCAGTGGCGGCTCGTGAGGGAGGGCTGCAGGGCTGCAGCCCCCCCTGGCAATTTGATCCATCATGTTAATATTATTAATATACCGCCACCAATACGTTTTATTAAAAAAAGTGTAATTTATTGTGCAAAATGTGTTTGTAAAAATAATATTTCCAGTAAATATTCTTAATGAGTATTGAATGCGCACGTTTTTGAACGCCGCCCGCGTCAGGAACTCTGTAGCCGGTGATACTGTGGTCTGCAGGTTTTGCAGTCCTCACGGTAGAGCCTAACCGGGGTTGGAGCGGATGAGCGGGGTCGTAATGCCGGGAGGGGTTGTAGGGGAAATACTGCTGCTTGGGTCTGCACTGTCTGCAGTCCATTGCCGTAGCCAGCCAGTTCCCGCGACGTGTTCGCGCACCCACTCGCAACGCTGGCAAGCGAGTGGGCTATCGTAGTGGTGTATTTATTTGCGATTGTGCAAATAAATTATATAATCAAGATTCGAGAAATGTTACAAAACATTAATCAATAAAAAAAGTAAATAATTATAACCCTACTCAAAAATATATACACTGTAGAGATCAACTTCATAATTTTATTTCCAAATTGTAGTTTAGAATTACTCAAAAATCAATAATAAGTGATCAAAGACTTCGATACTTTACCCAAATAGGGTGACCAGACGTCCCGGGTCTACCTGTCTCAGATCGCACTACAGGCTCTCGTGAGGAAAATATTGCCCCAAAAAAATTTCGCCTCCGGCGGCTGGGGCTTCGCCCCAGACCACGTATGGCTCACGCGAATACAGACTACCCAAAAAAGATTAACCCACTGCAAAACCCCCCCAAGGTAAATACTCGCGAGCCGCCACTGGCAGTTGTCGTAAAAGTTTGCCCCAACTGGGGTTCGAACGCAAAACCTCCGGATAACGTGCCATAGCTCTACCAATTGAGCCACCGGGACAACAGAACAAACCTTTACTAAACTGCTAGTTGTTGTGAATGTTGTCTTCCATGACAAAAATCCAACAGAAGACTCAGTGGCGGATCTAGGACATAATCATGGGGGGGGGGCGATTTGCGTGCGCATGTACAGTCGTGGGAAAGGGACTAAGCGCGGACGCACGGCCTTACTTAAAGCGGCCATCTTTAAAGATGACGCCAAAGTGTAATAAGCCTACCACATTTCGGAGGAACCTTGGCATGTGGCACCACTTTTTCCATTAAATCGACCATAAGGAACTCAAATATGGCATCAGAATAAGTATTTCGTGAATTTTGAGGCAGTAAATTGCAAATTTCCCACATTTTAAGGCAATTTTGTTGCGAAATTTCACTGGTTTCTACGACAGCCGAGTTGACTGTAATAACATGTATAGAGACCAATTTTTTTTATGCGCACGTACTAGACACCCCAATAGTCAGTTTTAGGCCAGGAGCCCATTCGACTCTCAATCCATTTACTTATGGCGTCCATATTTAAAGATGGTGTCTATAGTGCAATGAGACTACCACATTTTGACAGAAGTTTTGCATGTGGCACCACTTTCCCCCATAAAATCGACCATGAAGAACTTAAATATGGCAGTAGAATTAGTATTCCGTGGATTTTGAGGCCTTCAATTTCAAATTTTACACATTTCAAGGCAATTTTGTTACAAAATATCACTATGAATATTATATCCTATGGCCACCATAGGTAAATGGATTGAGAGACAAATGGCCTCACGGTCTTAAACCGACTATTGGGGTGTCTAGTACACGCATACAAAAAATTTGATCACTATACATGTTATTACAGTCAACTCGGTTGTCGTAAAAACCAGTGAAATTTAGTAACAAAATTGCCTCAAAATGTGTAAAATTTGCAATTTACTGCCTCGAAATTCACAAAATTCTAAATCTGATGCCACATTTGAGTTCCCCATGGTCGATTTAATGGAAAAAGTGGTGCCACATGCCAGGATTCCTCCGAAATGTGGTAGGCCCAGTCTTATTACACTTTGGCGCCATCTTTAAAGATGGCCACCATAGCTAAATTAATGGCGAGACGAATTGCCTCCCGGTCTAAAAATGACTAGGCCTATTTGGGGGTGAAGTACACGCATAAAAAAATTTGGACCTCTATACAAAAGTGCACAATAGGGAATATTCCACTTGATATTTGATATTTTATTTTAATTTTATTCATGTCTTAATAGTCACTGCACTTTTTTTATTTAAAAAAAATGTTTTTGTGTAATTTAAACAAGAAGTAAATTGGACCCCCAGTTTGCGCGCCAAAAACGAGCGTGCGCCATCTTTGGACGGTACTACGTCATAACTGTGTTGAGTCAAGGCCAATTGGAAACTAAATGTACGTATGTTTGTACATATTTACATACAGACGGCGGTGCTCGCCCATCCGCTCAACACAAACAACTCCACAGGGATGTACATTTTCACCGTCTTTTGTTTTTCTTTTTTCGTATGTGACAGGAGATTTCGCGAGATCATTGAGATAAAGAATAACGAGCATTTTGTCTTGAATTTTTGCATAGCCTAGGACTATCATGGTATTCTTTATCTACAATAGGCTTTAATTAGTCATCAAAGTAAGGTTTTTGTGCGGGATGTGTGTCAGAACATGAACGTGCAGGCCTAGGGTTGGCAAGTTAAGCCTAGGGCTTGTCAAGTGAGTAATTTTAGTATTCACATACCAATGCCTATATCCTACAAAAACGATTGGCCTAGACTGTTGTATTATAAATAATTGTCTACGTCTAGGCCTAGACCTAGGACTGTTTCAGTTTTGTTTTTTGATTGCAATGTCAACTTTTCTCGTTTTCCGGCTAGGCGTTAAATGTAAAATGTCCGCCATCTGTTTACATTACTGTAGGCTACGTTAGGCGCTGCTTTGTTTAAAACACCGCCGTCTTGATGTATATCTCGATCCTACTATAATACTATTCCAACATCTTTGGTCTGGATGTATGTTTATCCAGACGGCGTTGGATCAACACAGTTCTGACGTCACAGTCGTTTTTGCCGCTTTAAAAAACTGCTGCTTTTAAAACGGCTATAAATCACTGGATTATTATTTCACGGAAAAACAAAGTACATATTTGTAATCGGGACGAAATACTTCTTTTAAAAAATCTATTCGTACAGTATTTGGCGGAAGTGGAATATTCCCTATTGGGGGACTAATGGTGTAACATGAAGTCGGACTATTTTAAGGCTATTGTACCACCTCTGGCCGATAATTTGAAAGTCGAAGAAACATGCCTGAAAAGTTTGCTGAATGAAAGAAGACCTGTAAAATAACAGAAAAAAAATTGTGAATTTTTTGGGGCGGGACATAGCCTCACTTTTGGAAATTATATTTAGATTTTTGGACAAAAGTGTAATATACAAGACTAGTTCAAAATTAAATTTTGAGAATTGGTTTTCTGGACATAGTTTCTCAACACCTTTAGCTATAACTTAACTATAGCTAAAATAGTTTTCTGAAAATAACAGTTGGTGTACGAATTTTTTTGTCAAACTGTACAATATGTCCCTTGCCAAAAAATTCCCAATTTTTTTTCTGTTATTTTAAAGGCCTTCTTTCATTCAGCAAACTTTTCAGGCATGTTTCTTCGACTTTCAAATTATCGGCCAGAGGTAATACAATAGCCTTAAGCATAAGCCCGCTTTAAGGACATAGTTATTGATTCATAGCAGGTGTCGTAAAAGTTTGCCTCGACTGGGGTTCGAACCCAGAACCTTCGGCTTAACGTGCCATAGCTCTACCAATGAGCCACAGGGACAACAGAACAAACCTTTACTAAACTGCTAGTTGTTGTGAATGTTGACTTCATGACAAATCCAACAGAAGACTGCAATGTAGCTGTCAAATCTGAAAGATCACATGGATAAATCCAATCACATCTCATCTCCCATGAGTTGGGTAGTATGAATAGTATAAGGTTTTAAAGCATAAGCCCGCTTTAAGGACATAGTTATTGATTCATAGCAGTTGTCGTAAAAGTTTGCCCCGACTGGGGTTCGAACCCAGAACCTCCGGATAACGTGCCATAGCTCTACCAATTGAGCCACCTGGACGACAACAGAACAAACCTTTACTAAACTGTTAGTTGTTGTGAATGTTGAATTCCATGGCAAACTTTTACAACAACTGCTATGAATCAATAACTATGTCCTTAACCCCTTAGCTGTTCATGCCGTATATATACGTCCATGCTAAACGGCGTCCGTACTGTGCATGCCGTAAATATACGCGCCGCAACACTTCCCACTTCGTGTGTCTGTGCATGCCGTATATATACGCGTATCATCGCCAGCAGCAGAGGTCTTCATTCTAGTGATTTTCGTTCTGTTATGTTGGTGGTAGATGATCGATTTTTCGAGACTATCCTAACGGGAATAGGAGCCTATTGCTTCATCTGTGCATAGTGGCGTCGCGTAAGGGTTGTTTATATATTCAGAACATGTCGGTTATTTTAGATTCAGATATAGTTTGGTGGGTGAACTGAATGATTTAATTAATTACAGTGATGATACAAAAAAAAAATTGAGATACAAGCAAAAATGGCAAAGTAATGATAGTTTAAACTCAAGTATAAATAAGGGCATTTTACCTTGAAATTAATACACAGGGGAAGAACAACTTCTGAAAATAAATTCCACAGTTAAGGGGTTAAAGCGGGCTTATGCTTAAAAACCTTATTATTATTATTATTATTATTATTATTATTGTTATTATTATTATATATATTTTTTTTACCCGGGAGTAGTCGCACGTGGACATTTAGACCGACTTTTTTGTTCAATAGTCGGCATCTGTACAGTTCTCATGCGCGAACCCTGAACCTCCAGCTACCTTCCTAAAATACCTATCACCAGTGACTGAAAGTAAAACGAGTCAGTGTTTTGAAGAACTTCAGCAAGAATAATCCCTGTGTTCAGACGCCTGGGCATTTTGACCACTGCGCGACTAGTACTAAGGTTAGCAAAAATATGAGTGTGCTCCACCATTATCCTCAACGGTGTGGAAAAAATAGTTCAGGGTATAAATAAAATACATGTCTGAAAATATGTTTGACGTTACTATAACAAGTTAAAACTAAATTGAACCTGTATTATCAAAAAAATAATCAAGTAACTGTAGTATTTAGTAAATCAATAATCAGTAAAAAGTTTCAATGTTCTATTTTTTGTAATATGCATTTATATCGACCAATAAGCGTGATCATACTTATGCCAGATTCATTATTACCCTTAAGGATAATCATAGAAATAATAAAATAAAGTTATAGTGATAAACGAAACATCGAGGTTGACTAATTTGACAATAATAGATGTTTCTCCATTTGGGTGGTTGGGATACACTTCCGTAGGTGGAATTGTGGATTTTGTAATTTCTGAATTGTATTAAATACTTAATAATAGATGTTGTTTGTGATAGAATGCCTATCGGCTAGGTTAGTGTTTGTGGTTTGGGAAAGAAGAAAGGAGACCAACAGCTTACCTTAAACGAGATGGCAGCTGCGTGAACTGGCTGGTTAACATAAATATTTACATTGTGACATTGTGTATCTTGTTTGTAAATATTTATGTTAACCAGCCAGTTTCACGCAGCTGCCCATCTCGTTTAATAATAGATGTGTCAGTCTAAATTACCGCGCCCGACTACTAACATAACAAACAGAGGCGGGACTACTTTCTGGTTAAGAATAGGTAATGTAATGATGCAAAAAGTAAAATAGATGGTTTTTTACGTGGTTTCAGAAGCAATTTCCCTTTAACATTAAAATATTTATACATTACATTTTTATTTCAAGATGTCGAAATGAAAGTCAATTTTTGCTTCGACATCGGTGTCGAATCGAATAATCGATGTCAAGTCGCAACCCTAGTAATTACATAAAATAATTACTTTCAGAGTCTCGCAACAATCAACTAGACAGATAGATAGGGCCTAGATACAGTACAAGTCAGTTGTGAAAGTAGCAGTATTAATCAACTCATTACTTACTACATATAAATACCCATACCGTACTTCACAAAAAGCAATCAACTACTACTTAGAACATAACTGTCAAGTTTCCATGCAAAGGGCATCATTAACACAATATTTAAGATGAAAAAATTAATTAATTTCTCATTGAACTGGCTCCAGTAAGAGTGCTTTCACACAGACAGGGCAAGACACACACACACACCAAAATGAGTTATAATAAGATTGTGCATACTACGTATTATAAAGAAGTTTGCTTGCCTGTAGATTTCCGAGCGACAATGCAACCAAATGTGGCATATAAACATGTCCTAGACATCATATCTGCAATGCAGCAATTGCATTGCACATAAGGTAATACTCATGTTAAATCGAATGTCAGATGTTCCAAACCATTCCGCTCTACTACACTTCTGTACTTATGAATTTAGTAGGATTGATTTAGTAAGATTGCAAAGTGATATCATTAACAAAGATAGGTACTGTTTGTCCATAGCGTCTTCTTTTTTAAACTTCTTTGATTATTTTGTTTAATACATAGTTCTTTTTCATTTGTGGTAATTTAGTGTTTCCGCATCAGTTATTTGATTTCTAATAAACTATTTATTTACTATCTTTTTAATATTTTTTTGCCCGCTTGATGTGTAGGTACATTAGATGGGTAACACATAGTTCCAACGATTAGTCAATTTGTCATATTTAAATGGAAGATTTCATTGCATTGTGTCTTTGCATCATTCTAATTTGTATATATTTGGTTTCCTAAAGAATTGATGAGTTTTCTTAAAGGGGTATTTAACCGCTAAACTCAAAAAAATATTTCATTCAGGCTAACTAGTAATGAATTTAGCAATTAACAGAAAAATTATTGGGGCCACCATGACCTCCCAAAAAATTGTCAAACATGACATTTTTCGAGCTAGGTCCCATCGGCAAAAATCTCCCATAAGAAATAACATGGGGACGATCTTTATGCCCCGTGGCCTTGGAGGATTTTGATCCAAAAAAATATTGGCCATTATTGACGTACTCGACAGCCTTTTCTGTAAATTCTCTATATTTTGTTTTGTAATTTGGGCAAGTAGTTCGGTCAAAATATGCTGATTACCAAGATGGGGTGTGATTTTGGAATGCATATTTTTGCGTGTTTGAGTGTATATTTGGGCACAGTTTCAAGACACGATGTTATAAAGGGGCATTTTAGATTAATAGTATGCTCTAGTATCTATGTGGACCAAAAAAGAAGCAGGTTAAAGCCGATTTAGGAAATTTTCCAAAACACCAATTTTCGCCAATTTCTGGATCAAAAAAATTAAAAAATTTGTGTTAAATCACAGTTACAAGATATAATTTTTTAAACGGTCATTTAAGTGTAGTATTGTGCTATAGATTACGTGGTAAAAAAATATTTTTTGGGGTTTTTAGCCCCTTTAACAATGTCGTGGCAGCTTTTAGAACCTACAAAATTTCAGGCCTACTGAAATTGGAGGGATAGGCAAAAACAACTCTACCAATAGCTACTAAACCAAATTTTTAACAGTAGGGCCTAGATTATTTAAAATCATCGTGGAATGCGCATTTTATTCTACTCATTAAACGAAACATTTTATCACACAAGCTACCGCTTTGAAATTATGTATTGTTGTGAATTTTGACTTAAGCAACACAAAATGTATAGGCCTAATTATTAAAATGTTCTTGATATGTTTGTAGGTCAATGCTTTACAATTACATTAAAACCCGCATGCATAGCTTGTCCTTAAAAGTTGAGTATGGTACGAGTCTACTTAACCGAGACTCTAACATTTTTGGTATGCAGAAATAAAAATTGTTCCTTCAATTTGTTCCTCAACGCCCATCTTGAGACGCCTACAAGGTAGATCGACAGGTGACTTATGCGTTACTCACAAGATATTAACGTGGCGGACCACCCTAGGGCTAGGCCCAGCTGTCACAACATGTTCAGCCTATAAGCCCTACGCCTACCCTAATAATTGAATGCTTGCGCACATTCTATACTATATTAAAAACAGTTTCAAATGGTAAAACATAGGGCTCCACGCACTCCTGTGTGAATGGAGACCCGCGAACTCGCTTTTCCTTGTCAGCCATGTGTGTTGAAATTTGGCATTGGCCACAGCCTTCTAAGTACAAGAATACCATTTGCAGTTGATTTGTAGAGGATTTAGCAAGCGGTATTATGCCGGTCAAGAAGTTTTCCCACTCAGACTCAGCTGAGTTTCATTTCTGCATGGCTGAGCAAAGGTCGCTCTTATAGTGGTAGCGGTACGCAAAATAATACTGCACTTTTTGAACACGGTTTGCCGCTTTGCACAGTTGTAGGTGGGACCAAAAGTAATATTTAAGGATGTGGAGGCACTCGAAATTTCCCTTAGAATTCAAAATGGCGGCCATTTTTCAAACTATGTTCTCAGATACAAAATTCTTTTGATGTGTCTAATAAATCATGTTTGGTATCGTTTTCGTATATTTCCGACTCGAATAACACGAAAATAACGTCAAAATAAAAATCCGGGTGAAATTCTAGAAGTTTAACATCTATTTAGTAGTATTTTCAAGAAAATCTTCTTAGATTGGGTCCGACATAGAAATTCCTTTACCCTACCCCTGTAAATGCTTCTAGCAAAAAATTATTATGATTTAAATGTTTAATTTAAAACCGACATTCATTTTTTTACTTTTTGGCCAGTCAGTGCTGCGTCAACCAGAGGTGTTCAACAGGTGGTTAATGATTATAGTGCTGATTAATATGCTGCTCTTTTTTAACACGGTTTGGCACTTGGTTCAGTTGAAGCTGGTACCCAAAAGATTTTTTTAAGATGTGGAGGAATTTAAAATTCTCTTCGAATCCAAGATGGCGGCGATTTTTGGAAATGACCTTTGAACACAAAATTTTGTTCAAAATGACTAATAATATCATGTTTGGTGTCAAGTTCATATGAATTTGAGCCAGAGAACACGAATTTGAGCTCAAAATATTAATGATACGTCCAGTTTACAAATTCAATACTGCTATTATCACAAATCGACTAATTGATAGGTATTTATAGTAAAGAATATAGGTATTTAAGATTTTCTGTTTGAAGCAAATTATTACTTCTATACCGCGTTCTTCACTAACTTCACACATTGCTCTCTTGGCAGAACGCTTGCCTTTGGATTTAAAAGCAGACACTGTGTCACAATAAGTGATTGCGTGAAAATCTCTGAGTGCTAACGGTCAGTTTGACTTTGTTACCTATGCGCAGCTCACCATTTGCTGAAATTGAAGGGGGACAAGCCTGATTTTCGTGCGGAAAAAAGTCATCTAATTCAATTTCAAGCTCCGTGGGTGCAAGGGGGCCAAAGTACCCACGAGATAGATTTGTGTAGGAGCTGTGCACCCACACAAATCATCACAAACGGTAGTTCTTCTGCACATCCACACACATACGAAATTGAATGGTATATATTATGCAAGATTTATTTTTTCAATGTGACAAACAATTGTAGTAGGGCTGATTCGAAACTACCGCAAAGCCCCCAGTGCCAACCACTAGCGGGGATGTAATATAATCTATCACCTCTGTGACTCACTTCTTTTTTATGGGTTTCCAGTTTTGACTGCACAAAAACTACATTATTTTGGTTATGCATTCAGCCCACAACTTTTTTCTAAAACGCACCAAACGCACTCTAAAAGCCTGATTTTCAAAAATTTCTTCTGCGGCGCTATTGTTGGGGGGCTTTGCCCCCCGAACCCCCCGTGTGGTCGCCATATACTACCTCCGGGATATTAATTTCGCCTCACCAGTAAAACTACCCCAGATCCGCCACTGCTCTACGCCATAGTTTGTCTAAGTTTTGAGCACCCACAGTCGTTCTGAAAAGTTGGCGCCCTGCAGGTGTTGATGATTTATGCTGAACAGTTGGTAATACATTACCAAATTTTGCATGCATGTTAATGAAGTACTTTTATGTAGATATCCACACTTGGTTGCAAATAATGAGCCAAAAAGGTCCATTGCTAGACATAAATCCAAAACGCGAAAAAAAAAATGGGAAATCCAAAACATGGATTTCAATTCTAGAAATTATCACCAAACCGTTTATATTACGATGAAACCAAATTACCTGCTACTTCACATTGATTTGATCGTTGATATCCAGTATTCAAATATGCGTTAAAATAATCTGTACACTTGTAATAAATTCCCGAAGTTCTCCAAAATTTAGTAAATTACGGAGATTTTACGATTTGTGTATTCAAAATTAATGAATTAATTTAGGAATACGCGTACTGGATCTCATACATTGATTTTTTTATAAAAGTTCGTGTGAAATATTATACCGACGTAATTAACCGTTTACCCGAAAGAAAGAAAAACAGAAAACTGAGTTCTGAAACTCGTCTCCGAGCCAGCCTCAGCGACTCCTCTTCAACGTCACAAAGTAAACACAGGCCGAGTAAATTCCAGTATTGAGTTTAAATTCTACAAAATACTCAGTTTCTCAAGTTTTTGTTATTTTTCTTTAATATTGAAGTAATATTTGTATTCTGAGAGTCACTTACAAACGAAAATGACTCCCAAAGACAAATGAATTTGAAAAACTGCAAGAATTTTGTTACTAAGGTCAACATTCCAAAAATCGCCGCCTCATTTGGATTCGAAGGGAATTTTTATTGCCTCCACATCTTAAAAAAATCTTTTGGGTACCAACTTCAACTGAGCCAAGTGCCAAACCGTGTTAAAAAAGAGCAGCATATTAATCAGCACAATAATTATTAACCACCTGTTGAACACCTTTGGTTGACGCAGCAAAGACTGGCCAATAAGTAAAAATATGAATGTCGGTTTTAAATTAAACATTAAAATGATAATAATTTAATGCTAGAAGCAATTACAGGGGTAGTGTAAAGGAGTTTCTACGTTGGACCCAATCTAAGAAGATTTTCTTGAAAATACTACTAAATACATGTTAAACTTCTAGAATTTCACCCGGATTTTTATTTTGACATTATTTTCGTGTTATTTGAGTCGGAAATATACGAAAACGATACCAAACATGATATATTATACATATCAAAAGAGTTTTTGTATCTGAGGACATCGTTTTGAAAAATGACCGCCATTTTGAATTCTAAGGGAAATTTCGAGTGCCTCCACATCCTTAAATATTACTTTTGGTCCCACCTACAACTGTGCAAAGCGGCAAACCGTGTTCAAAAAGTGCAGTATTGTCGTTTTTCATGTCGTGTACCGCTACCACTATTAAGGTAGCCTCAATTGAGCATCAGTTGAGTCCGAGTCCGAGTCTAAGCTATGCATGCAGGCCTAAATGTTTTAAATGTGATAAACTGTCCTTGAAGTGACAGCACCTAGAAAGGAATACATAATATAGATAGAGGTCTACCAGAAGATCTCACCAATGTTAAATTCCAGTTATACATTGCTCTATTATCAAATGCAGCAAATTTCACAAACATTCTGGAGCATTGTTTTCCCTTTAAATTTGAGTCTAAAATTTAGAAACTTTTAGGAAGTTGTGAAAAGGGATTTTTCAGACACAGCACAGGCAAGGAAATGGCAGTTTTGTGCTAGACCTACTATAAATTTTGGCAAAAAGGACAGAATCTGGAAAAAGTTTAATGACTAAATTACTTCATCATTTAAAAAAATCAGACAACTTTAGAAGATAATAATTAGGGTGTGCGAGTACTCGATTTATTGAGCTTTTTCGAGCTTTATTTTTGAGCTCGTGTCGAGCCGAGCCTGGTTTTAGGCCCAATTTATTTGAGCCGAGCGTACAAAAAACACGCAGTTTGCTCATTTTCATTAATAATTAACAGGAATGTTGTTCAACAAATACTTTTACGGAAGCGCGACGGAAGAATGCCGCCGGAGCCAGTGAGCAGTAGACAATAACTAGCGTCGCCATAGGCCTGTCCTAGGCTTAGGCCTACAGCAGATCCCGCGTAATTATTAAACCAGCATCGGGCTTTTACTTTTCCGTCATAATGCGAACCAGTAAGGAAGTCCAACCAGAAAGTGAGTTGTTTAAAACGTACTAATGATTTTAACATTTTTAAGCCTGCATGGAAATATCAAAAGAGTTTTGTGAGTTCAAGAAGGGTATTTAGTTTTTATCGAGTACTGAATGTACTAGTACTTCGTTCTCTCAGACGTATTTGTTAGCCAGCAATGTGGTTATCTGGGTTTTCCCAACCCTGTCTACCCGTCGAGACAGCATGCGCCAAGCGCAAGATTAGTCATTGAGTGTTAATGTAATTGCTTTGTTATTTTTTGTTTATTTGGATTAAGGACGCGTCAACCGTTAGGTCATAATGCACCACTCTAACCTGGGGGGGGGGAAGGGCCCATGCTGGTCAGAACCAGCCACGGGTAAGGGGAGGAAGGAAGATTCTCACGTCGCGGTCGTCATTGTCATCGTTCGTTATGTCATTGTCATCGTCGTCGAGGAGGTCGTCAAGGGAAGGGGGCGGTGTCCCCGACGACGATTTGCCAGAGCTCGCCTCTAGTTTCGGGCAGTAATATACTCCGCTCTAACTAGCTGATGTTTGCGAGGTGGTCTTTTTCTCTTGAATCGCCTTTTAGGATTAGCAGAACCATGCTCTAGGCCAATTCTACCCCGGGCCCAGACGGGGTATGATTCAATCCATCAGACCACAAGTTCTTCTAGTGTTCTGATTTATTTTGAATGTACCTACCCTAGTAGTAAAATAAAACCTGTCGAGTTGATTGCGAAGTTACACTCAAACATTGAAGGCGCTGTTCATTTTCCAAGGTCAAACATGCTATTTATCACAATTAATGCGTGGTGAAGTCACAACCTTCCAGAGGTGGTACTGAGCTTTGCAAAACACAGCGGATCTAGAGGAGCAACACCTCGAACAAAAAACCCCACATGGGAAACCTAGGATAGGGCAATGCCATAGTGCTACACATAGGACTGGCCTACCTAGAGGGTCGTCCTCGCAGCAGGGGGAGGATAAAGGGTGGAGGCGGAAGAACCAATAAAAGGGTCAACGGCTGCGCCCATAGCCCGAAAGAGGGTGGACTACTGCTGAGAGATGACTTTGTTAGGGGTGTTGGCTGACCAGTGGTTAAACAACCTGCCAAATAACAATCAGGGGTAAACAACCAATTGACAATGAATGGAAAGCGGCTCGGGCTTCCCCCAGGTGACCAGGGGAGTAGTGAGAAGTGGATTACTGGAAGATAAGAGTGAAGAAAAGTATGTAATTAGAATAGGCACCATCAACCTCATCACCCTCTCGCGGAAGGTGAATGTGACGGTCGATGTTATGGTGGAAAGAAGGGTTGAGCAAAGTGAAGTGGAAGGATGAAGGAGTTAGAGTTGAACGGTGGGTACAGGCTATGGTGGAGCGGAAATAAAGAGGCACGAAGAAATGGAGTGGGGTGTGGGGATAATAGTAAGCCCAAAATGGAAAGAAGAAATTATAGAAGTATGGGAAGAAGGAGACAGGATAATAAAGATAAGGATAAAACTAAAAGTAAAAAAAATGAGGAATGGGAGATATGCCAAATGCACGCTCTACAAGTAGGGTGCAATCAGGAAGCAAAGGATGAGTTCGAAGAACATCTGGAAGGGCTGATTGGTAGAAGAGATATAACACACACATAACAAAAACTTGTAGAAATACAGCCAAACCTTACACACTCAAAAGAAATGAGATCTAAAAAAAGGGCCAAGCTCATCTACCCTTCCACATTTGCGCATTCTTAATTCATAAACGTACAGTGTCCCATAACAGCATCCTCAAAAAGCTTGGCAAAATAGAATTTGCGATTATTAATTTAAACGTAATAGTTCATCCAAGTTCTTTTTTCTAATTAATTTAAACGTAAACATGCAAATTCTATTTTGCCAAGCTTTTCGAGGATGCTGTTATGGGACACTGTACGTTTATGAATTAAGAATGCGCAAATGTGGAAGGGTAGATGAGCTTGGCCCTTTTTTAGATCTCATTTCTTTTGAGTGTGTAAGGTTTGGCTGTATTTCTACAAGTTTTTGTTATGTGTGTGATCTCATTACTTTTTCAAGTTCCATTGCAAAATTATTTGTTAAAATATAATAATTTTATCAAAGTTGATTTAATTTCTATGGTATTAGCAATAACAATAGGATGTAAAATATCTAGACCCGGATTCATGTACATCCTGGGTATAGGTGGTATAACCATGGTATAACGACGGTATAAGGACTGGTTAAGTCTAGGCAACTCACATCCAATTAAAACTTTCCCATGCAACAACAAACGCAGAACTAATAATGTTATTTTACATCTATTTCACTGCATCCACAGCCATGTAAATCAACAGATTATCAAAAGAATATTGAAAATTTGCACAGTTTTTGTTTAACGTTTTTATACAGTGACAGGAGTTATGCGTGAGATCATTGAAAGAAAAGAATAGGTATATTATTTCCGTACATTTTTGTATAGCCTAGGTGGACAATCATACTATTGTTTATCTGCATTAGCCTTTTAGTAATCAAAACTGGTTATTTGTGTGGGAAGTGTGTCAGAATAAGGTTGTGCTGGCCTAGGGTTGGCTAAGAAAGGCCTAGGGCTTGTCAAACATGTAATGTTAGGATTAATTTTATCTAGTCCTATAGCCTAATGGAACTTTAGACCTACACTGTTGTATTATAAATAATTTTCTACATCTGGGCCTAGGCCAGGGACGGTTTCAGATTTGTTTTATGAGAGTATAATGACAACTTTTCTCGTTTCACACAAAGAAGAAAAATTTAAAATGTCTGCTATTTGTTTACGTATCGCACTTTCCCGCCTAACTCTGCTTGTACCGTCAACAAGTGTCAAGCAACTATAGTTACTTGTTGATTGTATGCCTGTATAAGGCTTATTTTAAAACCTTTATTTGGAAGCCTTCCAGCAAACTTTTTCTTTCAAAAGAGACTGTATTACTATAACCTTAATGTCCATGTAAAATATGAACATTGTAGCCCCACCCGTCTGGTCAGAATCGTGGGCCGATTGAAACCGACGAATTAGATAGTAGTAGTAGCAGTAGCAGTAGTAGCTAACATACTTAAAGTGATTTTGAGCATGTTTCAAACCATTTTTTCACCAAGAAGGAATGCTCATATCCCAACCAAATTTGGCATGTGTTGTTAGGTATCTAAATCCTCTCGATTTTGATAGTTTTCAAGTCCACGTCACGTTTCATGACGGCTGGGTAACACCTTGAAATCACCCCAACTCTGCTTGCTGTATAAGGTGCTTGAGTGTGTAGCGCGCCACGGCTTGGCTGTGGCGCCCTAACGGGCACCTAGATCATACGGGGAGATTTTAATGACCTCCTGTGCGGTAATTGGAAACACGTGGTTCCAAAAAAGGGACAGCCACAAAATTACCAGGTATAGTTGGAACGGGCAACAGAAGACACAGATAGACTATGTGATGTGGTTGTTAGTAACGTCAAGCACAGGAGGCTGAAGGATGTAAAGGTCATCCCAAGTGTAGGACTAGATGGGGACGATAGGCTGCTAGTAGCAGATATGCAAATAGAGGGGAGTGTACGAAAGAGAAAAGAGTATGCAGAAAGGAAGCTCAAAGTATGGAAATTAAGTGAGACGTCAGTCAGAGAAGAATATCAACAGAGGATTAGAAAAGAGATTCCAAAGGGAGAGATCTAAGGAGTGGAGAAAGAATGGGGGGAGTTAAAGAGAGCACTGGTGCAGGCAACAGAGGAGACGTGTGGAAGAACACGTGGGGTAAGAAAAGAGATGGTAACAAGTTGGTGGAACGACAAAGTAAAGGAGAAAGTACAACCGAAAATAGAACATGGCGGGAGTACATGAAAGACAGAACAGATGAGAAGAGAGAAGCTTACAAAAATGCAAAGAGGGAAGGACAAAGAACGGTTAAAGAAGAGAAAGCAGAAGATTGGAAGAAGTTCGCTAAGAAATTGGAGAAAGATGCAGAAGGAAACAATAAGATGCTGTATGGCATAGTGAAGAGTACGAGGAAGGAAAGAGGGGGACAGAGGTACCTAAACGGATGACTCTGAGACTCATTACAGATGCAGATGAGATCAATGAAACTTGAAAAGAGTATTTCAATCAATTGCTAAATGCGGGAACAGAAGCAGAAGACGAGAGATGTAGAGTTGGAAGGGGCGATGGAAGAAGCAGATGAGAATGGACCGACCTGGCAAGAAGTGGAGATGGCATTAATAAGGATGAAGAATGGAAAGACTGCAGGAGTTGACGAACTGGTGGTGGAAATGATCAAAGCTGGGGGCCCAGTTATTATGCATTGCCAATGCAGCATTGGCTATACAGTGATCAGAGTGGTATGGAAAGAAAAGGTGCCGAGAGATTGGGAGAAAGGAGTGATTGTACCAATATACAAGAAAGGAAATACAGTAAGAACCCTCTTATCCGATCTCCTCTTATCCGATGTACCGTGTTAACCGAGCCGCCCAAAAAAAAAAAAAAAAAAAAAAAAAAAATTAAAAAAATTAAAGTTTTAAATACGTAAATAAAACATAAAAATAATTACAGACGCCGCGCCGCACTTTTTTAAATGTACTCGCATACATTTGTAGGCATGCCTTACGAGTAGGGATGACATCGGGTACCCGGTTCCAGAAATTACCCGGAGACGATTTTAAGATCCGGGTATATTTCGCGGCCGTTTTTAGGCTAATTCACCAGTTTAAATTACGCGCTACGTGGTTGCGGTCTTTCCCGCGGAGCGTGCCCGCTGTCTAAAGAGTAACTGAGTTGACGACAGAGCGCGTTGTAAGCTATCACGTGCTTCCGTCCGTCTCGGCGAGTCGCGCCCATGCCACGAGTGAGTGCAAGAGAGAAAGATGCGGCAATAAATCTTGGGACACTGCCGTCTGCGCAGTACGAGATGCGCGTACGATCCAACCAACTCACACTCACAGCTGACTGACAAAGATGGTTGGGTGAAGAAGAAGAATTCGCAATGCAATCATCTTTCAACCGATTCACGAAATTCGTTATCACGACGCATAGGATTGTTATTCCTGGGCTTATGTTCTTTCTTTCCCAGGCTTATCTTGCGACGAGAGCTTCAGCGCGGGATATAGTAGTGAGAGGTTTTCCCACATGAGAAAGAGAGCTAGGCCTAGGCCTATGTTTGCATTGTAGGCCTAGACATACGTTTTTATTACGACATGTAGGCCTAATTGTTTACGTGTGTTTGTGAGCTTGATTTACAAGCTATTAAATCATTTAGTATACCCTCCACGAAGTGTATCGTGTGTATTTTATGTTCCTTTATCCATTACATGTGTCATATATCATTTTACCACATCAGGCTATGCTACGAGAGCAAATAAACAAATGAAACGCGCCATCCGAGTTTTTCGCAAATCCGAGGTGCCCCCGGTCTCATCCAATCGGATAAGAGAGATCTTACTGTATGTAGAAAGAAGTGTGGCAACTACAGAGGCATTACTACTATGCCATACATCAAAGATACGAAAGGATTATAGACAGTAGGATGAGAGTAGAGGTGGACCATATGCTCTAAATGAAGAACAATATGGGTTTAGATGGGAAAGATAGACTATACACCCGATATTTGTACTTTGACAAGCTATGGAAAAAAGTTACGAGCTGGGTAGAAAAATGAGTATGGTCTCCCTAGTCATCGAAAAGGCATATGATAGTGTGCCAAGGAATGTAGTGTGGGAAAGCTTGGAAAGAAAAGGAGTGGACAAAGGACTGATAGACGGGGTTAGAAGTATGTACATAGGGTGTGTCTGAAAATTATTCAAAGTCTAGGTCCAGGTCCAGGTCTAGGTCCAAATTCAAGTCCACGTCTAACAACGTAGTTAGGTACTGATTATCTGTCGATGGCGTGTAAAGTACTGTCTGAAAAGTCTAAGTCTAGGTCCATTCTTGGTCCAAGTCGACAAATAGATCGAGCAATCGAAAGTGTACACTCGTTTTAGGTCCGATTCAAAATGGCCGTCCGCGACAACGAGAGAAACAATAAATGAATGCATTTTTAAATAAAGGTAAACATTTAAGTTTGTTTGTATTTATCACGTATTTAATTGGTTTTACTAGATGTACAAATACTTTAATAAACAAATACTTTACAAAGGACTATCGAATGCACACCTAACCTAACTTTAGGTAGTGTTGACTTTGCCCGGCAGGCAGCTCTACTGTAGGCTAGTTTTAGCACTTTAACATTGAGTTGGACTTGGACCTTACACCTGGACTTGGACCATAATTCAGACACACCCTTAGTATGTGAAAGCTGTGTAAAAAAAACACAGTTTGGTTGGGCTGTCAGGGTGGTTCCAAATAACACTAGGGCTGAGGTAGGGAAGTGTGCTGTCACCACTGCTATTTATAATAGTGATGGATGACATCCACAACAAGGTAAAGATGGAGGAAACGGAGGAGGTAGAGGTTATGCTGTTTGCCGATGATTTCGTGGCATGTTCGGAGTATGAGGAGGTACTCCAGAGGTACACGGACCTCTGGAAGAGGCCGGCATCAAGATAAGCGTGATGAAGAGCAAGGTTGTTATTATGCCAGGAGAAGGAGATGTAAGGAACTATCATGCAGAGATTAAGATTGAAGAAGAAACCCTGGAGGTGGTGGAGTTTTGGCTACCTAGGAAGTGAAATAATGGCAAGCGGGAAGATAAAAAAGGAAATTACCAACAGAATACAAAAGGCCAGTAACTTCTATCAGTGCGTAAAAGGCCTGGTGTGGGATAGGGAAATACCCATACAATGCAAGATGACACTATAGAAGACCTACTTCATACCGATTCTCACATATGCGGCAGAAACCTGGACTATGGGTGATAGTGAAGAAAGCCCAAATACAGGCGGCAGAGATGAGATTCCTGAGGAGCACAGTGGGCAAAAAAAGAAGAGATAGAATTAGAAATACGAACATCAGAGAGATGCTTGGTGTGGAGAAGTTAGGTGACAGGATGAGGACACGGCTGAAATGGTTTGGGCGTATGAAACGAATGACGGAAGAGAGGATGCCCAGGAGAATGTATGAGAAAAGGATTGATGGAAAAAGAAAATGGGGGAGACCAAGGAAGAGATGGAAGATGACCATAGCAAGAGACCTACATACTAGAGAGAGCTGGGAGCATGTAGTAGCAGAGACACAATAGGGAATATTCCACTTCCGCCAAATACTGTACGAATAGATTTTTCATAAGAAGTATTTCGTCCCTATTACAAATATGTACTTTGTTTTTCCGTGAAATAATAATCCAGTGATTTATAGCCGTTTTAAAAGCAGCAGTTTTTTAAAGCGGCAAAAACGACTGTGACGTCAGAACTGTGTTGATCCAACGCCGTCTGGATAAACATACATCCAGACCAAAGATGTTGGAATAGTATTATAGTAGGATCGAGATATACATCAAGACGGCGGTGTTTTAAACAAAGCAGCGCCTAGCGTAGCCTACAGTAATGTAAACAGATGGCGGACATTTTACATTTAACGCCTAGCCAGAAAACAAAAAAAGTTGACATTGCAATCAAAAAACTAAACTGAAACAGTCCTGGGTCTAGGCCTGGACGTAGAAAATTATTTATAATACAACAGTCTAGGCCAATCGTTCCTGTAGGATATAGGCATTGGTATGTGAATACTAAAATTACTCACTTGACAAGCCCTAGGCTTAACTTGCCAACCCTAGGCCTGCACGTTCATGTTCTGACACACATCCCGCACAAAAACCTTACTTTGATGACTAATTAAAGCCTATTGTAGATAAAGAATACCATGATAGTCCTAGGCTATGCAAAAATTCAAGACAAAATGCTCGTTATTCTTTATCACAATGATCTCGCGAAATCTCCTGTCACACACGAAAAAAGAAAAACAAAAGACGGTGAAAATGTACATCCCTGTGGAGTTGTTTGTGTTGAGCGGATGGGCGAGCACCGCCGTCTGTATGTAAATATGTACAAATATACGTACATTTAGTTTCCAATTGGCCTTGACTCAACACAGTTATGACGTAGTACCGTCCAAAGATGGCGCACGCTCGTTTTTGGCGCGCAAACTGGGGGTCCAATTTACTTCTTGTTTAAATTACACAAAAAACATTTTTTTTAAATAAAAAAAAGTGCAGTGACTATTAAGACATGAATAAGAATTAAAATAAAATATAAAATATTAAGTGGAATATTCCCTATTGTGGGAGGATAGAAAGAAGTGGAAGAATTTGGTTGCGAAACCCAAGCTGACCCTGTCAGAAGTAGGAAGCAGCGATAGATAGTGATGATGAATATAGCGAGGGTCGAGAGTGTCAGTCGAGTAATGACCTTGCTTTCTTGAAATGTAACGACTAGGGTCTGGCCTGAAATGTGCTGTGTTTATCAGACTGGCAGCGGGCCAGCTACAGCGCTCCCCATCTCACTCTTACACATAATGCAGCTGAGGGAACCACGGCACATGACCTTCATAAAAAATGCACGTTGATGTGGCCCAGTTTCTTTCCCCATGAACATTGCAACACAAAATAATCTTCGTATAAACTCGTGGCAGCTTGGGCCTGCTTGGCAGACTGATACGGATTCCTGGGATGCCTAAGATCAATGGTGGAAACACCCCTTTACCCAACTAAATTGGTGTTGGAAATTGGAATAAAGAGTAGCAGTAGTAATGAAATAGTATAAAGCTCACGACTGGATTAAATAAAGCTCGTGATCTTTTGGCCCCTTGGTTTACTGTAAACCAGGATGTAGTGGACACAACCAAGCAGGTAGGGCCTTAAACAAAATAAATAAATTAAGGCATTTTGAAAAAGCTCAGCTCAAAATTAGATTTTTGAAATACTTGGAAAATCCTAGGCTTGCATACCCCTAGATAACAGACAAGTTAACTAAAAATTGATTTACATTATTTTGAAAAACTTTTATCTTTGAAGTTTTATTGAACACTAGATAGGTAGGCCTACTAGAAATTCAGATTTCTTGTGTTTGGTTAATAGGTTATCGACATAGTCTATATATCGATATTATATTGGTGTGAGATAGGATCCAACAGCTTACCTTCAAAAAGTGATGGTGGCTGCTAAATTTCTTGATAAATAGAGACATAGATATGTACAAAACACAGAAAAAACACAAGACGTGTCGACACGAGGTCTTGTTCTCACTCAAAGAGAAAGGAAGATGGCCACTGACTGCAAAAGTAAAAAATGCGGCTAAAAATAAACTAGGCCAAAGAATACCTATGTACAAATTTACATGCTGTTGGTGGGTGTGGCTGTGAAAGGTAGGGGAGGAGCCTAGCAGATGTTAAGGTTACGTGGCAGTCTGGATTTGGTAGTAATCCACTGGGCCTGATTCCCTGTCTTTTTATCCCGGTAATAACACGAAGATTAGGGTTTATCATATATGCTATACTCATGCAATTGCAACTTTCCCGCCTCGGGAGGTATCAGATGGGGCATTTGTAAAATTTTATCTATGTTTAAAAGTAAATTTCATTTACTCTCATACCTCCCAGAACCTCTCCTGCTAGGTTTCCTTAAATTATTCCTTAATCCCCCGTTATGCCCTAGTTCATTTTTGTTATAATATAATTCACTGGCATCCTCTCCTAGCATATCGACTTGTTTGAACACCAATGTCCGCACAATAACCTAGTTTATTCAAAGCTGCAATACTGGTTGTTCTGCTATTTTTAAAAATACGCCTTCTTTCCTTAGACTCTCCGCAATCATTCTGTCAAATTATATAAATTACAACAAAAGATCAAATTTTTAGTTTTTTTGCAAACGTGTTCCAATGGCTTTGCATGCAAAAAACATGTTTTACTGTATTTTATTGAAAAATTCCTTGAATCTTGGCTAAGTTTCCAGACTTAACCAGCTGTATCCTGCATGTCTGCATTATACCGTCCTTATACCACTTATACCCGGGATAAATGTACATGAATCGGGGCCCAGATGAGCTAGCTCCCATCTTCTGAGCTCCTCTGGGTAATTAACAACGAAAGACTATTAGTTTTATCATCATCATCATGCTTCATGCAATGCAATTTCCCGCTTTTGGCAGGCTCAGCTTGGGGTTTGTAATAATTTTACTTATGCCCATTTCTATTCTCCCACAATCGTATCTCTTTCATATCCTCCCAGCTCTCTCCTCCTGCTATGGTTTCCTTCAATCTCTTCCTTGGCATCCCCCTTCTTCATCTTCCTTCTTCAATCCATTTTTTATAATATATTCACTAGGCATCCTCTCTTCAGTCGTTCGTTTCACATGTCCACAGACCAAACCATCTCAACCGTGTCCTTCCCATCCCGTCAACTTCTCTACACCTAGCATTTATCAAAGTCCAATGCCTGTGTTTCTGATTTAAAAAATACCGATCTCTAGTTAGCCACTGTAAGCTCGTTGATGGTTTGACCTGCTTTAAATTGAAGTAGCCAATTGAAAATCTGTAATAGGCCATGTGACTGTAGGTCAACTCTATAAATACAAATTTAGTTTATTTATTTTTGATAAATTTTAAGTTTTTTGGATGAAATGATCAAAAGTGTTCCAGAGTCCAGACTAAACCTTTGCATTCCACATTCAAATATCCATGGTTTTCCTAAGCTCATCCACAGTTTTAATTTAAAGTACAACTAAAAACCGCTTATTTTGTGCAGTTAGGATATCCATTGGCCTAAGGTACAAATTCATTGTCTGAACTAACCTTGGGTAGCGAGATTAGAGTGGGAGGAGCGCACACTTACCTGGAGGCAGCCCCATGGGGGGCGGACGGAGCATGTTCATGTTACCTCCGAGCATGGCCGGGGGTCCGAGCATGGCAGGCCGCATCATCGGGGGTCCTGCCATCGGAGTCATGATGGCCACACTACTGACAGGCACGGCCACGGACACCGGCACACCACCCGGACGAGGAAAGCGACCCATCACGGCACCCCGGCGTTCTTCCATCTGCTGCTGCTGCTGTTGATGATGGTGGTGCTGTTGTTGTTGATGGTGCTGTTGCTGCTGCTGTTGTTGGTGCTGTGCCTGGAGATGAAGTTGGTGCTGTTGCTGTTGGTGCTGTTGATGCTGTTGTTGTTGATGATGCTGCTGTGCCTGTTGGTGTTGCTGTGCTTGCTGTTGTTGTTGTTGTTGTTGTTGTTGCTGCTGTTGTTGTTGTTGTTGCTGCTGCTGCTGCTGCAGTTGATGATGATGATGAGCCTATAATTAATAGTAGTACTAATAAGAAAACATCCATTTTATTTCTGATGAGCAATACTGACAGTTTACACCTATCTATAGTACTGGCACATCCATGACCGGCATTACACAAGTATGAATTAAAAATACTGTTATATTCTCTTCGGCCTACTTTATTCGTGAAAAGCAATTTTATACAGGAATGCCTACTTATATCTAATGCATAGAGGTAGAGAAAAATGGTGATAATAAAATTTGAAAAAAATTATAATGTCTACTTTATTGTCTAAAATGAAATACTGTCGACAAATTACATCAGGGGTCGGCAACCTTTCGCAACGTGGGTGCCAAAATAAGTTAAAACTTGTAATAATGTTCGCATGCGTGTACATAAATACGTGACAAAATTGACATTAATTGATGATTTTCAGGAAATTCACGCACAAAAAATAGGAAATACTATTGGAATATCCTACTACGACACTACAAATTTTACTTTTTGGAAAATATTTGAACTTTTTTGACTTAGGCCTAGGCATAGTATCCGCATATCCGCTGTGAAAATTCTAGTTTTTGCAGAATGATTTCCATTTTTGGATTGCACACAAAACTGTTGTCTGTTTGTCCTTACCAAGACATTTGTTAAATTATTTGAGATGTATGATAATTGAGATAAAGTTTTTGCATTAAATTAGATATAGATATTTTCCAAATAGCTTTTGTAGCATTTTTCCTTCCACTAAACCTATTGGTGTGTTCTTGCACTCGAAGATTAATGATGAAATTATGGAACATTTCAATTCAATAGCACATCAAATGTTAGAATACATGCCAAATAGTTCCTAAGGGTATGGAAAACATATTTAGTAAATTACAATTTGTAGATTATACCAATAATATTTGTTTATGATTTTAGCACAAACCAAAACGCTAAAATAGTATCTCTAATGATAATTGATATGCCAGCTAGACCAAATTGCCTGCCTGAGTACCTAGCTCCACAGAGAGTAATTGCCCATTAAGGAATACAATTTCTCCAAAAGCATTCAAAGACTGATCTGAAAGACCTAAGGCAGTTTGGGCAACGATAGAATTTACAATCTTGATTAGTTGACATCACATAAGTCATCATCAGAGATTTTGACACCAATCCCTTAATTGTTACTTAATGTTACATATCTCGGCCATGGCGCGTGCCACAGATAATCGCTATGCATGCCACAGGTTGCCGATCCATGAATTGCATCATTAATTTTAGAGATGGAAAAACCACATTTTGAATAGGCCTACACAAATTTTGCAAAATCTCAGGTAGGCCTATATAGCAAAAAAATAACAAACAAAATTGTGAGAAACTGGTCAAAATGCAAACTCGCGAAAATAAACCTTTTTGTGCGCAAAATGCGGGGAGATGATGGAGGAGCCGGTCCAGAATTTACGCAATTTTTGGTGGAGGTGCCGGTCCAGACCGAACATAATGAATGTAAGAAGTCATCACGAGCTTCGCGGAAATACACCGCCAAAATAACGGCGCGTATAAAGGAGTCCGTGGAAATCGTCCACCAAAATAAAGGCGCAAACAAATATGTGTTTTTCTTGGGAATCGATTCTGAACAGATTTTTAGATCACAATGATCGATTCTAACTGTTTTGCAATCGATATCATCCCTACTTAATTTTAAAAGTAACGTTTTTGATTATTTTGTGAAATTGGGATAACTGCTAAATTAGATTTTTTTAAACAAAATTTGGGTTTTTATATCACCATTTCTGATAAGTACCTCTAGGCTTTCCAACGCCTTATCCACATGCCTAACTATCAGAAAAACTTACATCTGCCAGTGGCTGTGGAGTAGACGTAGATGAATCAACTGTCTTGACTGGAACTTGCCGCTGATATTTCGGCAACTTTGATCGGATTTCTTCCTAAAAAACCAAGCATGCCTTTATTTTTTTTAAGCTTTTATTAAACTCCAGAGAGTACAACACCAACTATGGCCTAACAAAGGCCACATTACATCATTACAAAGTACATAGTTACAGTCAGTTAAACATTTCAGCTATGACAGTGACAGGATAAATGATTAATAAAATTACAAGTTTACAGAGTACATATTTATATAATTACAATCAGTCAGAACATTTCAGACTATATTGTACTTTTTATGCCCGATTCTAGACAAGACCCTTTGTGGCAAGATCAGTAATAGAATGGGTCCTAGCTGGACATATAAAAACATGATACAGGTCGCCATCCCTAGAACAGTGGGAGCATTTGCAGTCTGTGTATGATGAATGGAACTTTCTATCTAGACCAAACAAATGGTGAAAACCGTGAGCTGCTACACGAGTTAGCACATGCCTGTTTTTGGCAAGAGGTTTTTTCCAATCATCATTTTTGAAGTTTCATAGCACAAGAGATTGAGAGTGAGTATAATTTGGAGATAAGGTGCATGGCTTTTATGGCAGAGGAACATCTTGCTTTGATGTGGGGAGAAAAAGAAGTACCTTTATAATGGAGTAAGATATTCAGATATTTGCAAGAAGATACAAACTCGACTTTGTCAGTACCATAGGTAACTAGGGGGCTAACTTCCCCCCTTTTCTGAACTTAACAACTTTTGTTTTGTTGACATTGACATTCAAATTATGCTTTATTTTGCTTTTTGTTATTAAAAAAAAAAATCACTAAATGCGCCTAGATTTGACTTGGTTTAGGGCTATCGATTTTGACTCGATAGTCGACAAGTCGAAATCATTTAGTTTTTTACCCGTTAGGTAAAGACACTACAAAACACTGACAAAATGGATGTATTTGTGGAAAACCGTCATTCAATGAATTTTTTGCGTGATTTTTCCACAATTAATACTACCTAATAAAATGGTTAATTTTGCTGATTGGGTGGTAAAAACGATAAAAAGCTTTATTTCATGTTTTAACGCAAAAATGGAAAATTTCGCCTTTTGGTGTGGTTTCAAATTGCATTTTTTAGATATCATAATTCATAAGCCATGAAATCTTATGAAAAACCCATTTCAGGTATTTTTAAATTTCATTTTTTTTGCTGATTGCAAAATCCCTGGATCCCTAACTAGTAACTAAAGTCTATCAAATAAAAATCAATTACAGTAAGATCTCTCTTATCCGAGTTGGATGAGACCGGGGGCACCTCGGATTTGCGAAAAACTCGGATGGCGCGGATCAATTGTTTATTTGCTCTCGTAGCATAGCCTGATGTGGTAAAATGATATATGACACATGTAATGGATAAAGGAACATAAAATACACACGATACACTTCATACAGGGTATACTAAATGATTTAATAGCTTGTAATTCAAGCTCACGAACACACGTACACAATTAGGCCTACATGTCGTAATAAAAACGTATGTCTAGGCCTAGGCCTAGGCCTAAACTCGACGCAGTAGGCCTAGGCCTACAATGCAAACATAGGCCTAGGCCTAGCTCTCTTTCTCATGTGGGAAAACCTCTCACTACTATGCCCGCGCTGAAGCTCACGACGCAAGATAAGTCTGGGAAAGAAATAAGATAAGCTCAGGAATAACAATTCAATGCGTCGTGATTACGAATTTCGTGAATCGGTTGAAACATGATTGCATCTAGTTCCACAACGACCATCTTTGAACAGCTGTGTGTGAGATGGCTGGATCGTATGCGCACGCGCAGGCGCGCGACGCACACTGACCTCTATATGCTCAGTGGGTGGCACATACGCTTACCGGCGATGCGCCCGACGCACACTGACCACTGAACTCTATACGCTCAGTACACTGATGCACACTGCTCGAAAGTCGAGATATATCGCCGATCTATCTTCTTTGCACTCACTCGTAAGGCATGCCTACAAATGTATGCGAGTACATTTAAAAAAGTGCGGCGCAGCGTCTGTAATTATTTTTATGTTTTATTTACGTATTTAAAACTTTAATTTTTTTTTTTTTTTTTTTTTTTTTTTGGGCGGCTCGGTTAACACGGAACATCGGATAAGAGGAGATCGGATAAGAGGGTTCTTACTGTACTATATAGGTAATCAATATAGCTTGAGGCGGGGTTACAAACAAATCTATTGTTAATTGCAAATTCCTACCATGTACAAAGTAAAAATGATGTCAGCTTACCAGCGAGATGTCTTCTTGGGGATGAATAATCTTGCTGGATGCCCCTGTAGTGTTAATGAGAGCCACTTTTTGTGGAGAACTAGCTGCTCCAGTGCCCTGTGGACCTACTGGAGTGGCAGTACTGTACGCGGGGAATGTAGGCTTGACTGGCCCAATAGTACTGCTTGCCGATGATGTAATTGGCTTGAAATCTGCACCCACTGGGGCAGATGCCGTGGTTGTAACAGCTGCCTACAAAACAAACAAAAATATATAAGTAACATATAAACGGTGATAACGGCGTATTTCGCCCTTGTCTAGTCTCATCTCCAGCATGACATCTAGTTTTAGGGCGGTGCCCCAGAAAGAAGAAAGTTCTGCCTCCAAAAAAGGGCAGTGAAGTACAGGGCAGCCGTGAGTTCAACACAACCTTGCAGAGAAGCTTTCAAAACGATGGGAATTCTAACACTACCCGGAAACCATATACGTATTTACTCGAATGTAAGTCGCACGCGAATGTAAGTCGCACCCCAGTTTTGAGATGTCTAAAATCAAAAAGCTGGTTTGCATGCGAATGTAGTTCGCACTATTATAATATGCAGGTAGACATGCCCTGTAATTCTTTACATTGTAAAATAAAAAAGGACAAGGTAAGTAACCCCTCAACATCAACATCCCATCAGCCTTGGGTCCAAAGAAGTTCTAGGATGCTGCCAAAATATTATGCAGTTGGTAAGTCTTGTTCAGTGGTAGGAAGGACTACAGTAAAACCTCTGCTTATTCAAACTCAGATACTTCGAAAAATGTTGTATTTCGAACAAAAACATCGGTCCCGACGATCAGTATAGGGTTTAACAGTGTAGGCCTATTAGATTCTGTTTATTCTAAATTCTCTTTATTTCGTAATTCGAAAGAATATCTAGGCCCTTACAGTCAATTTACGTGTGAAATAGTGTGGTTACTTCGAAGAACTTTTCCGCAAACTTTTCCGCCCGATGTTTGAATTCGGAAAATGTGTTTTGAACGGTCTGTAGTACGAGCGAATACAACTTACTTGCCGGCCGGCCGGCCAGCCCGCCCAGTCACGTGGTGCCCGCGCATCTCCTTTGTCGGACGCTGCCGCCGGCCGGCAAGTTGTTTTCGCTCGTACTACAGACCGTTCAAAACACATTTTCCGAATTCCTACGTCTTCAGTTACGAGAGTATTTGCGTCGAGTGGTAATTGTTCTGTGATAAGCTGACCCCGCACGTCTTGGTGTACATGAAGTTTTCGTTTGGGAACATCATTATCTATTGAAAACCGCCGATTTTTTTTTCCAAAAAGTTTGCATGCGATTGTAAGTCGCACCCCACTTTTAGACCTTTCAATTTTCAATTCTTTGTGCGAACTACAATCGAGTAAATACGGTAAAAGCCTTGACACTATTCATCAGAGACAACCCTGCGCTAACAATCACAGGTGCTGAAGTTCACAACCACAACAATAGATCTGCTGAATAAATCTTCATCGAAAGACACAGGCTAAAGAAACTTGACCATGGTGGTATATATCTTAAGGTGATTTCACTGCCAGAATTTTGTGGTCGCTTAATGCACGCAGTGCAGACGGTCGCGGACAGAATGCGCGACGTGTCAGGTGGTAGTCACGTGACGTAGAACTTACAAGATGGTGGCCTTGGGGACCAATTAGACGGCTCGAATTCGAAAATTCGAACGTTCCGCCTACCGATCTGAATGCACGGCCTTCAATAAAGTGTATACACACCGCCATCTATATAGGTATCCGAGTCGATAAAGAAGTTTGGGAAAACTTCTTTATCGATTCTGATGGTACTTGTCACGTCGCGATCCTGGCGGCGCTTGTCTGAACTGCGTGCATTAAGCGACCACAAAAATAGCATTGCTGGATACGCAAGTGAAATCACCTTAAGATATATACCACCATGAACTTGACAAAAATTCGCTTCACCTGGGAGTGAAAGTAACGAACAGCCTTCCACACGAGATTACGCAGGCTCCGACCCGAGAGATCCTCAAACAGAAACTCCACAAGTATCTGCTAAAAGAAGCATTCTACGGCACCAGTGAACTAACACACAGTTGTAGCACATAGGCATTAGTATTGTACATATTCTCAAGCCTAGTCTTAACGTTGACAAATTTTCCATATTCGGAAGCCTTTGTTGGCTTCCACATGAATGTAAATGAAATGCTAAATAAATAATAATAATAAAAAAAATTAAAATAATAATTAAAATAATAATAATAATAATAATAATAATAATAAAAATAAATTGTGTTTATACTTTATAGTAGATGCATAGTAGGGCTATCAAACCAAGTCTTGAATTACGAGTCATAACTCGTGTCATACTCATAACTTATGACATTCAATCATTGGTAGAAAAGGGGTCTGAAATAGAGATGACTTTGGGACCCAAAAAATAGTTCTTTATGATCAAGTTATAGGGCTAAGCCTAAATAAATAGTATATTTTTTAATGCTGCCTGTACAATATTGCTAGCATTGCCCAAGTGGACTGCAGGCCAACCAGACTACCCCTATGGGCAACATGCTGTCATGTCATGTCATAACCTTTACGCAGGTATGAGCGAGGGTCTATTTCACGGTTTGGTTAGTCAGGGAACACTCCCGTAGGTGTAATTGTTATTATTTACTACAATTCAGAAATTAATAATTAATGTTTGGTGGTCAGTTCAAAGGCAACAGATATTTGTTGGCAGTACTGTTCCATCCATTCAGATGTATAATGCAACTCCAATTCAGAGATTAAAATGTACCCGTCCTGATAGTCTAGTGGTTAAGATGCTTGCCTAAAATGCGGGAGACCCGTGGTTCGAATCCCGGTTGGGGCGGACTTTTTTAATTTCTGAATTGTAGTAAACAATAACAATTACACCTACGGGAGTGTTTCCTGACTAACCAAATCGAGAAATAAACCCTCGCTCATACCTGCGTAAAGGTAATGACATTATAATTAATGTTAGGTGGTCAGTTCAAAGGCAACAGATATTCGTTGCAGTACTGTTCCATCCATTCAGATGTACTAGGAAACGCTCAGTTGGACGCGTTGATAAGCGAGCACGTGCTATAGCTAGACCCACATTGCACATTTTTTTAAATTTTAAAATTTGCGACGTTCGCTGTCCACAGGGCCATGTTTCCAATATTATTAATTATTGCCAAGGTATTTGGGTAAACCCGTGTGTAATCCTTTACTTTGTGGATAAAATCCACCGCCATCTAGAGGACCTTGAGTCCTTGGGAAAACAATTTAAACTCTTTGTTGACAAATAATAGACTGCTTCCTCGAAAGTATTATGATTACTTCTAGGTGGCAGTGATTTAGAAACTTTGCGCGTCTTTTCGTTGCCATGGCAACGTTACTTTTGTTATAATGTAATTTCCATCTACACTACTTATCAAATCAAAATAAAATTAATATATTCGTGACCGGACGGACATTCTAAATGATTTAGCTATCTCAGATTTTGTCGCCGTTCAGTTTGAAAAAAAAACTTTCGATTAACTTTAATGTAACTTTTTAACTTTTTGAACGATTTTGACACAAAACTAATGGCATTCAATCGAGAACGAAGCTTGCGGATGGTCAAAATTTCAACTTGATCCGAGCCTCCGTTCGACCGCTATCATGAGCCAAAAAAGCTGCACGACTTTCCGTTGCCATGGTAACCGTACTTTGTTATAATGTAATTTCCATCTACACTACTTATCGGATCAAAATAAAATTAACATATTCGTGACCGGACGGACATTCTAAATGATTTGGCCATCTCAGATTTTGTCGCCGTGAAGTTTGAAAAAAAACTTTCGATTACTTTAATGTAACTTTTTAACTTTTTGAACGATTTTGCCACAAAACTAATGGCATTCAATCGAGAACAAAGCTTGCGGATGGTGAAAATTTCAACTCGATCCGAGCCTCCGTTCGAACGTTATCGCGAGACATACAAACAAAAAAACAAACAAACAAAAAAAAAAACAAAACCAGTGACTATTTTTTCCGGCAGAGTCAAATGGAAACGCTCGCTTCGCTCGCTTAATAATGCAACTACAATTCAGAGATTAAAATGTACCCGTCCTGATGGTCTAGTGGTTAACACGCTCGCCTGGAATGCGGGAGACCCGTGGTTCGAATCCCGGTTGAAGCGGATATTTTTAATTTCTGAATTGTAGTAAACTAGGAAACGCTCAGTTGGACGCGTTGATAAGCGAGCACGTGCTATTCGGATTTAAAGCAAAGTGGCTGACATCTGGTGAGCGAAGCGCGAACCCGCCGGAGTAGCATTGCGTTGCGTATATTGCCGCTTATAAGTATGTTTTCCTATGGCACTTGCAATGGATCATGACTGAAATAAAACACTCATAAAGACAAAACTACACCACCAATTTATGAAATTGAGTTTGTAAGTCTAGTGGAATATCTGTAGCCACATCGTATACATCCTAGGTAGGAAATGTTAATGAAAATAAGCGTGAAAGTTGAACGTCAGGGACGAGAACATTTGAAGTAACCCGGAGTAGGGGGATATTTTCGTCGGTTTAATCGGATAAAAAATATTGTAGGGGACGTTGAAATAGTATTAGATTATATTTAAACTATCTTTGAATGAAATAAATGGTAAGATTGTTAAAAACACGTGAAATGGAGCATCAGCTTGTAATAAGTTCGTTCATTTCTAGCCTACAAGTGGGCGTGTATACACAACACACAGCTCTCAATGTAGGATGTTTTCGTCAGTTTAAAACGTGAAAAATACTCTAGGTGACGTTTAATAGTGTAAGATTATATTAAAACTATCTATGAATGAAATAAAATTGCAAGATTGTTAAAGACATGCGATGATCGAGCATCAGGTTGTCTTAAGGTCGTTCATTTCTAGGCCTATAAGTGGGCGTGTGTAGGGCTACACACACCACATCAATCATTTGTTTGATATTTTCGAGCCTGCTCGCGCAACTTATGTAAAAAAACTAACGCTGGTCAATACCAATAATATTACGCCCATGAGAAAAGATTCTTATAACAATTTTGAGCACGAAATTGGTTTCTCAGACAGATCTAGGCTAGGCGTTCCGTAGGAAGGCCTAGGCCCTAGCTGCGAGTTTCCGAGTTTAGCACCACCAACGGCGTACGTAAGGTTACGGGAAACAGTTTTTTCCGAATAAATGGGTTAACGAAATAGCTGTAGGTCTAGTCTATTAGAAATTACACGGATGCAAGTAAAAATATTTCCTATAATTTTGTCACACATGGCCCTGATTTATCTAGTTTTGTAGGAAATCAAATCGGGACCGATCGGGAAAAGTAGGCCTAAATTGACTCTTCGGAAAAGGAAATAAAATATATTTCAATCAGTTGCAGGATAACTTTGAACATCACAACAGGCTAACTAATGTCATAACATTAATTAACATCCTAATTACATGTCACAACATTCACCAACGATTGATTATTGAGCATTCAAATCGTCAGTTTATACACAGCTGCTTAGGGAAGGACTACTCCTAATGCTACTCCGGCCGGCCATGATGCACGTTACGCCCACCGACAGTGCTGCCCCTGGATTTCACTTTAAACGCGTATAGCTAGACCCACATTGCACATTTTTTTAAATTTTAACATTTGCGACGTTCGCTGTCCACAGGGCCATGTTTCCAATATTATTTATTATTGCCAAGGTATTTGGGTAAACCCGTGTGTAAACCTTTACTTTGTGGATAAAATCCATCGCCATCTAGAGGACCTTGACTTCTTGGGAAAACTATTTAAACTCTTCGGTGACAAATAATACACTCTTCCTCGAAAGTATTTTGATTACTTCAAGGTGGCAGTGCATTAGAAACTTCGCGCGTCTTTTCGTTGCCATTGCAACGTTACTTTTGTTATAATGTAATTTCCATTAACACTACTTATCGGATCAAAATAAAATTAATACATTCGTGACCGGACGGACATTCTAAAATATGATTTGGCCACCTCAGATTTTGTCGCCGTTTAGTTTGAATAAAAAACTTTTGATTAACTTTAATATAACTTTTTAACTTTTTGAACGATTTTGCCACAAAACTAATGGCATTCAATCGAGAACGAAGCTTGCGGATGGTCAAAATTTCAACTCGATCCGAGCCTCCGTTCGACCGCTATCATGAGCCAAAAAAGCTGCACGACTTTCCGTTGCCATGGTAACCGTACTTTGTTATAATGTAATTTCCATCTACACTACTTATCGGATCAAAATAAAATTAACATATTCGTGACCGGACGGACATTCTAAATGATTTGGCCATCTCAGATTTTGTCGCCGTGAAGTTTGAAAAAAAAACTTTCGATTAACTTTAATGTAACTTTTTAACTTTTTGAACGATTTTGCCACAAAACTAATGGCATTCAATCGAGAACAAAGCTTGCGGATGGTGAAAATTTCAACTCGATCCGAGCCTCCGTTCGAACGTTATCGCGAGACATACAAACAAAAAAAAAAAAAAAAAACAGTGACTATTTTTTCCGGCAGAGTCAAATGGAAACGCTCGCTTCGCTCGCTTAATAATGCAACTACAATTCAGAGATTAAAATGTACCCGTCCTGATGGTCTAGTGGTTAACACGCTCGCCTGGAATGCGGGAGACCCGTGGTTCGAATCCCGGTTGAAGCGGATATTTTTAATTTCTGAATTGTAGTAAACTAGGAAACGCTCAGTTGGACGCGTTGATAAGCGAGCACGTGCTATAGCTATAGTCCATTTTATGATCAACTGAGAGTAGCTGTTTTGGCGTTGCTTCCAAATGCAGAACAGTTTGGCTAGCCCCAACTTTCTTTGTGTCGTCTTAATAGGGGTTGCAGCTAGTTCGAGTCCTTGTGTTATTGTTGTCTGTTCTCCGATCCCTTCCTTCCTTCAATGGTCATGTTGTAAACCACCTTTTCGATCATAAAGTTTATTGAGGTCTGACAACGATTTTACCCTTCCCAACTCAGAGCCACATCCACACAACTAATAAAATATTTAAATTAAAATTAAAAAGAATTAAATTCATATTCATATTACTAGGAAACGCTCAGTTGGACGCGTGATAAGCGAGCACGTGCTATTGCTAGACCCACATTGCACATTTTTTAAATTTTAAAATTTACGACGTTCGCGTTTCCAGTATTATTTATTATTGCCAAGGCCCCTCCTCCCCTCCCCCCTTTAGGCTAGAGTGGTGCATTATGACCTAACGGTTGACGCGTCCTTAATCCAAATAAACCAAAAAAGCCAAGGTATTTGGGTAAACCCGTGTAAATCTTTACTTTAAAATCCACCGCCATCTAGAGGACATTGACTCCTTGGGAAAACAGTTATTTAAACTCTTTGTTGACAAATAATAGACTGCTTCCTCAAAAGTATTTTGATTACTTGTAGGTGGCAGTGCATTAGAAACTTTGCGCGTCTTTTCGTTGCCATGGCAACGTTAACTTTTGTTATAATGTAATTTCCATCTACACTACTTATCGGATCAAAATAAAATTAACATATTCGTGACCGGACGGACATTCTAAATGATTTGCTATCTCAGATTTTGTCTCCGTTGAGTTTGAAAAAAAACTTTCGATAAACTTTAATGTAACTTTTTAACTTTTGAACGATTTTGCCACAAAACTAATGCATTCAATCGAGAACGAAGCTTGCGGATGGTCAAAATTTCAACTCGATCCGAGCCTTCGTTCGAACGTTATGGCGAGACATAACAAACAAAAAAAAAAAAAAAAAAAAAACCAGTGACTAATTTTTCCGGCAGAGTCAAATGGAAACGCTCGCTTTCGCTCGATTTATCATACCATATTCTACAACAAGTGGAACACATTTACGTATAAAAAAAAGATATCACTACCGCCGCTACGAAACAACCCGATAAACAAAAAAATAAAAAAATGACATTTACGTATATTTGACACCAACGCACGTGCGTTCGAATCCCGCGTAAAATACCTTTTTATTTCGTCATTGACTCAATAATGACATTTTATTATTCATAACTGATGTTTAACAGTAAAAGACGGAATTCACAAACAGATACCAACAATCTTATGGTTATATTATCAAAAAACTTTTGCCACGGTAACATTGGTTATAATTTGCATTGAATGTGTGAGTGTGTGTGGGGAGGGGGGGGGGAGGTATCTTGGGAGAAACGTGGTCAAAACATGATAGATTGCGAACAAATGTTTTGTCACCATCTTATCATAATTTGGACGGTTCCTTTTCTATTGTGGAAAAGTGTAACCAGCAACATATTATTGTTTTTATACCAAATCGAAAGAAGTAAAAAGAAAACACAGCCTGTACCGGGATTTAAACCCGGAACCATCGGCATAGGAAACATGAATAAACCAACTTAACAAACCCGTCACAATACTGAGATTGACCCGTATTCATGACCGCCTTTTATCCGTCGATGCGCCTATATTTGCTTCGTTATTGTCTTCCTCTTGTGCTTGTTATATTTCCATTATCAAGCAAGTTACTATAAACTGGAAGCATAGACGATAAAAGTTCTTTATTTAATTCACGGAGCTAAAAAGCCTATTATACAACCGAAAGTTGTGAACATCATGACCACCCTGACAGTGGCTTGCTTTCATATGAATTTATGTTTAATTTCTCTGCTTCCGATGCAAAATATCGTGGGTTGGTGTCGGTGCTCGGTGGTGCCGACAGGTATTTATGTATCAATATGTATAAAGGATCGGTATATCTGTAGCTGTGTTTTTTATGTACATGTTGTGTAACTTGTGTTGTTACTGTAGTATACTTTTATCTTTATTTTTATATTATTGTTACTTGTTAGACGACTAAATCTACAATGATTTGTATTTTGTATTACTTATGTATTAACAATGGTGACTGTTCAGTTCAGAAACAAATTAAAATTCATTCGTTCCTCTTTAAATTAAAAGACCTGACCCCACTGAAAATCAGTTGCGAGAATAGCACCGAGAAATACTCATAGAGCAGACTCTAAATTCGAATTTATTTATTTAAGTTAATTTAATATTCGATATCGATAGGTCATTTGCCACTACTCCGCGAGCCATATGCAGACTTGCGCTAAAGCGTACATGCCACTATAAAACAACTATAAAAGTTATACACGGACTGCTACAACATGCATTTTCAGAAATATATTATTAAACGATAGTTTTACGAAATGATATGGTAATTTAGGAATACCATTAATGCAGGTCAAGAACGCATCACATTTTAAATTATATATTTTATTGCCTCCCCCCTTCCACTGAACACCACATCTCAGAACCTTACCACCCCCCATTCAACATTTACGAGCTACTCTAGGGGATGTCCAACATCGGCTGGGGAAAGGAACCGGCTTTCGTAGCCTGAGGCACTCTCAGTTCGCTGTGGAATGCACTATAGACCCACATTGCACATTTTTTTAAATTTTAAAATTTGCGACGTTCGCTGTCCACAGGGCCATGTTTCCAATATTATTTATTATTGCCAAGGTATTTGGGTAAACCCGTGTGTAAACCTTTACTTTGTGGATAAAATCCATCGCCATCTAGAGGACCTTGACTTCTTGGGAAAACTATTTAAACTCTTCGGTGACAAATAATACACTCTTCCTCGAAAGTATTTTGATTACTTCTAGGTGGCAGTGCATTAGAAACTTTGCGCGTCTTTTCGTTGCCATTGCAACGTTACTTTTGTTATAATGTAATTTCCATTAACACTACTTATCGGATCAAAATAAAATTAACATATTCGTGACCGGACGGACATTCTAAAATATGATTTGGCCACCTCAGATTTTGTCGCCGTTTAGTTTGAATAAAAAACTTTCGATTAACTTTAATATAACTTTTTAACTTTTTGAACGATTTTGCCACAAAACTAATGGCATTCAATCGAGAACGAAGCTTGCGGATGGTCAAAATTTCAACTCGATCCGAGCCTCCGTTCGAACGTTATGGCGAGACATACAAACAAACAAACAAAAAAACAAAACCAGTGACTAATTTTTCCGGCAGAGTCAAATGGAAACGCTCTCTTCGCTCGCTTAATAATAACAAGTGCACCTACGGGAGTGTTTCCCGACTAACCAAATCGAGAAATAATCCTATATATACTGGAAGACTTGGATGTTATTATTGGATGAGCGTAGCGAGCGAAGCGAAGATTCCATTTCACTACACTGGAGAAAAAAATCCGGAATGTTTTTTTTTTTTTCTGTATTTTTGTCTGTCTGTTAACACGATTCCGGCTAAACCGATACTCCGATTGCGATGAAATTTTATGGAGGCCTTCGAAATCTCTGAACTAAGAACTGCCACGTTTTTGAGCGCAATCGAAAAATTATTTCTCATGAAAATCGCAATTTTACGATTTTTTCGATTTTTTTTTAAATTTCTTCGGCTTATAACACCTACATGCTTTATCCGATTATAATGATTTTTTCACAGAACCTTAATTTTATGAATTCATATATTCGTGTTAAATTTGTGCGCAATCGAATAATTATTTCTTATGAAAATTTCAATATTACGATTTTTTCTTTGTTTAACCCATCCGCACCAGCGCCCCAAAACGCTAGCGCGCCCACGGAAACCGCGCACTTTTGACCTCTGCACATCAAAGTTGCAGCGTAGTACAGTAAGAACGTAATCAACATCATTACTGTCACTATCACTTATTATTACTGTAGCATTATTTCTAGGCCTAGGCCTGTTCACAACTAACAATACACGAATTTGTAGGGCTACGAGTACGACCCTCGTGATCGTGATCACGCCCATTCCTAACCTCAATGTTACTCCCACGCACACCAACGCACATTTCTTCTTCGCTGTCACTTTATCTTACTATATCTGCACCGGTTCTACGCATACAATTAAAATCACAACCTTCACCATCACTAACACTGAAATCTGATCGAAGAACATCCAAAAATTGACTGATTTAGGATTGTTTTTGCCGAGAACGACGCTTTGATTGATCCGAATCTGCCATTATTGACTACTACAGGCGCGTAAGTTTCACGTCGATAACAAAGTCGATTGTAGCTTCACGATTTTGCCGTAAGAGTACCAAAGAACACCACTAGATGTCACTACATGCTTGACGCGGGAAATGCAACAAAAAGTACAACAATTGGCCGATAGGAGCTGATACTACTGCAGTTTGAATGGAAGCGCGCGTAAATGCGGACCAGTCCGCTTACGGGTGCAGATGGGTTAAATTACGATTAATTAAAAAAAATTAAGTAAATTTTTAATTTAATTTAATTTAATTTAAAAAAAAATCTTCAACAAAGTAATTATTTTTTCACCGAACAACAGAAAATCCGCATAACACATGGCAGCTCAATGCACCAATTACGCTCATCCAACAACGCAACGGGACTTAAGCGTTTTCCTAGTCTAGGCTTATGTAACAAACAATATAATACAACCATTAGGCCTAGGCTACAACGTAATTGGCCATAGGAGGATCATTTGCCTATGTACATTAAGTATAACACTGATGTAGGCCCTACAATATTAGTATTAACTCTTGGATGTCGGCATACCTATGCAGCGTGTTGATTGTCATTAAAATCCTGACATTAGGTCATCCATTGCACTGTATGCAACAGTCAGTAAGCCTACAGGTAATTTTAGTTACCTAGATTCATAAATTAAATAGTATTCAATAACTAGGGACCCTTGATTTTCGCGAGCACTTTATTCGCGAATTTTTGCAATTTTGTTGATACATGAAATTTGACAACAGATGTCGACCTTTGGTGACCTTGGCTTAAAGGATTCGAATTTTCGGTTTTATGCGATTTTATTCATTTTAATACTTATTCACGAATTTTCCCGCGATTAATCCGATTATACAACTTTTTGCGATGTTTTTCCGATTTTTTAGTGTTCAAATCACAAAAAGTGCAGAATTATTTGAAAATCCCGCTAGATTTCGAGTTTCGATCATATTCAAGATGGCTGACTGTGAAATCGATTATTTCGCCAAAAGTTCGACTAATCGATTTTCCGGTCGATAGTCGACCATACCAGCAGATTGTGATGCTTTGTGGCCTAAATTGCAGCTGTCATCCTGTGATCGCAAACTACCTATAAAATGACGACAATAATCTATATTTTATCTCGCGCGCGTGTAAATAATGATAAAGACATGTTATTTGTTTGATTTTAATAGACCTAGGCCTACATTGTTTCTTGCATAAGACGTTTTTCCAGCACAACAAAAGAGTTGACAGGCTGCCCGGGCCTACCTAACCTCAAATTCGCAATGTCTGAGGCACTGAGTTAAAGTTGTTTAACGTTAAGTTAACCGTAAGAAAATCGTTGAATTTGTCAAAATTTTGAGAATAAGTGCCCTAAACATAGCCCTAAGCAATTCAAATGTGACTGGACCTTAGGCCTAGGGCCTCACCTAGGCCTAGGCCTACTACCTAGGCCTAGTATGGAGCAGGTTTAGGGCCTAGGCCTTCTTCAGGAAACAACACAGCATTGGACCTTTATGATTCTACGGTTGTATCTAGCCCTAGTCAAGTTATGTCTGCAAAAAAATGCACAGAAGAAATATAACACTGAGATAATATTATAGAACCTTGGCCTTAACCCCAACCTACACATCTCAAGCGCCTAGCCCTAGCCTAGGCCTAGGCCTAGGCCTATGTACTCTTCATTTTTGTATGACATTCATTGGTATGTAGTAGTTCATTTCCTAGGCCAATACCACAATATCAGGCTCTAGTCTAGATTTTTTTAAATGGGAACAGTAGCCTAGGCCAAGTTAAGCAGTTCTTTTAGGCCTAGGCCCTAGCTATTTTGGCATAGGCCTAGGTCTAGATTAGTGTCTTCCATTACATTCTTGTTATATATAAATTATAACATTACAATGCATGAATGACACACAGTCACATGCAAATTAACAAATTTATTCACCGCTTTTATTTACCGCTTTTTGTCGAGTTTTGATTTTAACACCGACTTTTTGCACCGCTTTTTAATAATTTTTGTACCGCTTTGTGGCGGTTTTATTTACCATAATTTAGTGTCCCTATCAATAATTGATTGAATGAATGCTAATTTGCACGATCCGGTTCCGAAATTTTGGACCCAAAGGATTTTTAACCAGATAATTGACGACTAGTGATTTACCCGCCCCCTGACGTCACGAAGCAACGTGGCGGAATGATGTGGGATAGATCCTCATTCAGCAAGATGACGCCTGCTGAACGGCGCAACACTTATCACGCTCTAACTTTTATTCTATTCATAATTTGGAAAATCCCTTTGGAATAATACGTAGTAAACATATAATTCCTTCTAAAAGTGATGATCTCAAATTTTTAGACACAGCTGTAAACTTGTTATATCGATGTACGTATTAAACATGGAAAAAATATTAAAAATTATAAGTTTTGTCAACTTCTATTTGACAAATAACTTTCAATCGGATTTCAACAAGACCTCATTCAAAGTATGCATCTGACTCTTAAGACAAGAAATAAATTAACTTTCTAGATAGAAAGTGCACTGAACAAAAATTCACAGCATAGACTTATATGCAAGGTGTGTGTTTTCATAACAAATACGCACTTTTGACGTGCGGGTGAGCCGTGAAAAACTACACTCTGCATATTACTCTATGCTGTAAATTTTTGTTCAGTGCACTTTCTATCTAGAAAGTTGATTTATTTATTTGTTAAATAGTCTGATGCATATTTAAAAAGATATCATGTCGAAATCCGAACAGTAGTTTTTTGTCAATTGAAGATGAGAAAAGTTATAATCTTTGATATTTTTTTCATGTATAATACGTACATCGATATACCAAATTTACGGTTTTGTCTAAAAATTCGAGATAATCACTATGAGAAGAAATGATGTTTGCTACATACTATTCTAAAGGTTTTGTCCAAATGTCGAATGGAAACACAGTTAGAGCGTGATAAGTGTTGCGCCGTTCAGCAAGCGTCAACTTGCGAAATGAGGATTTATCCCACCTTCTCGTCACGTGACTTAGCGCTCCGCCCATCACCAGTCGTCAATTGTCCCAAACTCATTCCTAGTGACTCAAGTTTTCATTTTATCTTGTTTTCTTAATATTCTTACCGTGGCAGCACTGGGGAAGAGAGGTTTGGGTGGCTGTGGCGGCGTATTAGCAGGACTCATGCCCATGTTCATCTGAGGGGGTCCCATGCCACCCATTGGTCCCATCATTGGCATTCTAGAATAAAAATTATAACATTAAAACCGATTCAAATGGTTTTATATGGAGAATGGAACAATGACCAAACAACGTACTTTGATAGCACGGCAATATTCAGAATACAATGAATTTTTAAAAAGCAAATTTAATAGTCTTTTTTTTTATTGTGTGGCTTGTTGGTCTTGTGGTTAGCCTACCTGCTTCCAATGCAGAAGGTCCAGGGTTTGATTCCCGCTAAAGTCAGAAGTTTTTTAACTTCTGATTTGGACTTAAGTCCATCAGTTCTTGTCTTAGGAATTTATAAACGGTGACTTTTGAGCCGTCCTAGCAACGAGGCACATAATAAATTTAAAGTTGTTCTGAATCGGCCTTGTTGATTCTGGCGTTGATCTGCGGGTGTTCGCATTGTCCATACCACTGATTGCCATATTTCCTATTAAAAATATTGATCTTTGGTTGGTTATCGTTCACTCGCCGATTGCGTCGGGGCCTGCAGGGGTCACTTTGGTTTACTGTCCCCCACTGAAAATCAGTTGTGTGACTGAGTGAGTAGACTCCAAATACGGATTTATTTATTTTATTTATTTAGGCCTACAAGGGCAACATCAGTAATTAAGGGATGACATCCTAGAATCAATATTTTAAGTATGGTATTGGTACCAGCAGTTGTAAACAGATGTGATGTCCGAGCAATAACAGTGCAACAATGGACAACAAGACAGTGCAAATGAAAGTCAAGTTGCCAATGAGTTAAGGCTCATTCATAACCAACTTAGGCCTCTAACTTAGCAGCTAACTTAGCCTCTAACTTTAGGTTGCTGTTCATGATAGATATTTAGGCCGCTAACTTAACAGCCACTGCCTCCTAGATGTTGCTCGTGGCAGAGTGCTTTACAGCCATACCGTCGCCTCTAACTTTAGATGGCTGTGCATGATAGATGTTTTTAAACCAATCACAACACAGATTTGCAGTGTTTACTTTTATCGCGCCAATGCTTGACATACAATAACATTCAGCATTCAGTAAGTAGGCCTAGCCTAGCTCTACTTAGGTAGCATTATAGAATTGATTGACTATAGACTGTACAGTTTATTAAACAATAATTGATGGTAAAAATAATAAACGTATTTATTTAAGACAACGTGACGTAAGCCTTACATAACCTCACATGGCCTAGCCATAGCTGGGGGCTAGGCCTAGTACCGCAATAAACGTTAATAATACTGACGGTCAGTTGACATTTCTGCCCCAATCGATAGCCAAATGTTTTCTTTTATATTCTTATCTTTGTATAAAGACGAAGATTTTACATATAGCAGTGGCCTTTTCATGAATTCGTTCAATAGCTTTTCATCGAACAATAGCTGATGTTTCTTGGGATCCATTTTTGCTGTTTGTTTACGTTTTCAATCGGATATGACCGGAAATTGTCGGCTCGAGTCTCTCTCTGATTGGTTAAAAGCTTAATGTTAAGTTAGCTGCTAAGTAAAACCTTGGAGTTTGCAAACATTTGGTTGCTGATAAATGTAAGTTAAAGGCTAAGTTTGGTCATGAACAGACGTGTTGTTTTCCATAAGACAAACCTTTAAGTTAGAGGCTAAGTTAGCTACTAAGTTGGTTGTGAATGGCCCTTTACAGAACCAACAGAAGAATGAACCGGTTACTAGGCCTATGCACGCTAGACTACATTAGGTAGGCCTAGGTATATTTCATTTTCAAAAAACAAATATCTTTCATCAATCTGACAATCTTGTTTTATTAGGCATAGCGTGAATTAGGCAGGCCAGGCTTTAACCCAATCGGCCTATTCTCATTTCCTTTATCACATTTTTTCAACCCCCATACCTAATAGTTTATATTATTTTTACCTTGATTTCCAGCATTCACCATGAAGGCACCTAATAAGTTATCAGCATGAAATTTGGCATGATGCTACATACTTATATGAAAAATCATTCGCCGAGAGGCAAGCGATATTCCACCCCCTAAATAATCCCCTAAAATTGGTATAATTCATAGCTCTAACCAAAAATTGAATTTTTATTTAAATTAGTTATTAAAATTATGTTTTAATGTGTTTTAACCCAATCGGCATATTTTCATTATATAAACCACATTTTGTCAACCCCCATCCCTAATAGTTTATATTATTTTTATCTTGATTTCCAGCATTCACCACAAAGGCACCTAATGAGTTACAATCATGAAATTTGTCATTATGGTACATAATAATATGAAAAATAATCTGCCGAGAGGCAAGCCATATTCCACCCCCAACATCCCCTAAATAATCCCCTAAAATTGGAATAATTCATAGCTCTAACCCAAAATTGTATTTTTATTCAAATTAGGTTGTTATTAAAATTATGTTTTAATGTGTTTTAACCCAATCGGCCTATTCTCATTTCCTAAACCACATTTTTTCAACCCCCATCCCTTATAGTTTATATTATTTTTACCTTGATTTCCAGCATTCACCATGAAGGCACCTAATGAGTTATCAGCATGGAATTTGGCATGATGTTACATACTAATATGAAAAATAATTCGTCGCAATGCAAGCGATATTCCACCCCCAACATCCCCTAAATAATCCCCTAAAATTGGAATAATTCATAGCTCTAACCCAAAATTGTATTTTTATTCAAATTAGTAGCCTATTACTTGTCAACTTAGTCTCAAGGCTAAATTTTATTATAAAAATTCCTTTGTCTTATCTCTTTAGTTTAGTTTAGTTTAGTTTAGTTTAGTTTTAAGAACTTTACCATATAAATTGCCTCCTTGCATAAATATATTTTATTTTTATTTTATTTATTTATTTCTTATTTTTTCATGTTGTACAAACTACTATTAATTTAAACTCTATCTTTGCTAACATCTTGTAATTGTTTTAAATTTAACATGTATTATAACTGCCCACACACGAGCACTGTGCTTATGTGGGCTTCTCTCGACTATTCTCTTCTCTTGTTTGTTTATGTACCAATTGTATTTATTTTCTTGAGAATAAAAATTTTTCTGAATCTGAAAAAATCTGAATCTGAAAGTAAATTATGTTTTAATGTGTTTTAACCCAATAAGCCCATTCTCATTTCCTAAACAACACTTTTTCAACCCCCATCCCTAATAGTTTATGTTATTTTTACCTTGATTTCCAGCATTCACCATAAAGGTACCAAATGAGTTATCAGCATGAATGATTTTGGTACGAGGACTCTAAAAAGTCAATGGCCAAGTAATTTTTTTTATGATTTTGAGTTTAAAATTTAAACTTTTTTTACCACGAAAATGGTTGGCTTGGCGCTCGTCAACAGGCAAAATGATCTTACTTCTTTTCAATGCGAACGTAGGGAGAAAGAATGAAATGCTAGGCTCAACTTCTATATCTCACAGCATTCACAGCCGAAGACTTTGAAAGGAGAGCTTGGCTGCCGATTTTTACAAATTTTTGTATTTTGGGGGTAAACTATATCTTGTAACTGTGATTTAACAAGAGTTTTTCAATTTTTTTGATGCAGAAATTTGCGAAAATTGGTGTTTTGGGAAATTTCTTAAATCGGCTTTAACCTGCTTTTTTTTGGTCCACATAGATACTAGAGCATAGTACCAATCTAAAATGCCCATTTTTTACATCGTGTCTTGAAACTGTGCCCAAATATACCCTCAAACACGCAAAAATATGCATTCCAAAATCATACCCAATCTTGGTAATCAGCATATTTTGACCGAACTACTTGCCCAAATTACAAAACAAAATATAGAGAATTTACAGAAAAGTCTGTAGAGTGTAGAGTACGTCAATAATGGTCAATATTTTTTTGGATCAAAATCCTCCAAGGTCACGGGGCATAAAGATCGTCCCCATGTCATTTCTTATGGGACATTTTTGCCGATGGGACCTAGCTCGAAAAATGTCATGTTTGACAATTTTTTGGGAGGTCATGGTGGTCCCAATAATTTTTCTGTTAGTTGCTAAATTCATTACTAGTTTGCCTGAATGAAATATATTTGAGTTTAGCGGTTAAATACCCCAAGTATTTTGCGTCTTCTCAACAATGCCTCAAATGTCACTTACGCGGTATTGCCACTTCACCAACGATATGGCCCTTGCCTCAAAATGTTTGCCCACCCCTCTGGCCTAGTCCTTTAACAACTGAAAAGATGGCGTCAATTCTGTTCCCCCTTACCGCACAATCTGCACAGTCTGAAATGGGCAGATGAGACCTTTTTTAAATAGTTACTATGGTTTTGTTTTCCTTACCGTCCAAAACTGGTTTTCAGCACTCAATTTTAGGAATTAGGCCTATAAATCCAAATTTTGATAAAGTATTATTTGATGTAGGCCCTACTTACCCTGGCCCCATGAAGTGTGGACCCATTGGGTGACCCATGTGCCCCATCATTGGATGACCCATTGGGGGCCCAAATTGACCCATGTGTTGCATTGGGTGCATCTGGTGCTGTTGCTGATGTTGCTGGGGACCCATTCCTGGACCCATTCCAGGTCCCATTCCGGGTCCCATTCCAGGACCCATGCCCTGCATCTAAAAGGTAAATATAATTTAGGCCTAAAGTAGGGAATAAATAGAAAAATAATACCTACCAGTAACTAAACAAATTCATGATGAAAGAAATATTTTAAACATTTTTTCCCAAAGTAGACCATAGGCCAACAAGGCTATGGGGGTTAGTATGCCCAGAGGCCTTACAAGTAGGGCCCAGTATGCCTAGGCCTAGGCTATGAGTATAGTAGGTAGGCCTACTTAGCTTACTCCTACCTTAGACTCTACTAACTGCTTAGGTCTGTCTAGAATGGAATTAGGCCTACGCACAATCATAGTTGGCATAGTATCTATAAAATGCTTACTAGGTAGGCTAGCAACTTTATGTTAAGTGAGAACATTATATAATATGACTTTGTAGTTTGTATTGCCTACCTGCATCATGCCTTGTCCCATTCCTCCACCCCCACCTGGTGGACCCCCAGGCATACCAGGCCCAGGTCCATTGCCCAATAAACCCTCTGCCTTCTTCTTTGGAGGAGGCTCATCGTCACCACTGCTTGGAGGAGAACCAGGCCTACCACCTGCAAATACAACATTTTACCAGTAGGCATATGCCCTAGACTAGTCGTTGCCTAGGTAAGCCTAATCTAGCAAGGATTATTTTCTCTGGAAAGCTGTCACTGATCTAGGCCTACATGTAAAGAAAGGCCTACTCCATTTGATTTGTGGTGTAACAGTACAGCCTCTGCCCTTCCTATTTAGGTCCTCAGCCAGAGTTTTTTTCATTTTTATTTAATTAATTTGCATATTGTTAATGTATCATGTTGCATAAATTTTATTAATTCAGTGTTAAATTGTATATACATACAAATTAACAAGGTACAAGAAATCAGGGTAAACTAGCTGATTATCCAGGAAAGTGGGAACCAGGCTTTGAGCATGTTTTTGCCCTAGTTAGTAGGGGTAACAAAGGTAATGTCGCTTGCCAGCAAGCAAGTCGAGGATGAGGTGGAAAACCCGAGCCAGCTACAAATTTGTGAGCTCAGGAATGTGGCAAGTAGGCCAACAGTGTTGTTTTCGTCGTTGAGTTTCATAAATGGCAACACAAGACATGCAAGTGCGGGTGGCGATCACTGATTCTTGCATGTCTCGAAATCACCCTGTTTATCGGGCAGATCAGTGCGCGTCTTGACCGAAGGCCATTGGTAGAATTTGAACTCGCGAGTGTACTAACCCAATCAGAGGCAGGACCTAGTCCTCTGAGCGGAAGGGTTGGAAACAAACAAGGACACAGCCGAGTGTTACCTCGTCCACTATTGCAAGATTACTGGAGGAGACGAGTCGAGTTTGTTAGTAGTGCAAATCGAGTGTTTAGCAAGCATGGGAAATATCCCTCGGGAAATCGAGGCAAGCTGGCCTAAATATCGCGATATGAGCTCGGAACGAGTGCCGAGTTGCTAGAAATGATTTTCATCTTTTAAATACCATTTTTCGTGATAGCCTAGTGCAGGCTAGCCACATGGTCTAGACCAGTGACCATGCGCGAGTGAATTTTATAACAACCGCATTGATATGGTAAATTCTCACTCAACACCATACAGGAGTGGCATGAAAATGCAACCTAAAGTATATAAATCTTTTTAACTAGGAAAACGCTAAAGTCCCGCCGCGTTGATGGATGAGCTTTTTAAAGTTTTTAGTTTGCGTGGGATATCTTTACTTTTGCAAGTGCTTTGTTTTGCTGCCTACGCATTGTAGGTGATTGTTGTCAAGTTTCTTTTGTTACCTGTCAATTGGTATTATTTACCGTAAAAAACTTATATTAAAAGCTTTATTTCTATGAATTCTGGCTAACTTTTTCAACTTTTTCTTTTAAAAGGTAATACATCACCATAACCTTAATGTCCATGTATAATATGAACGTTGTAGCCCCACCCGTTTGGTCAGAATTGGACCAAATGGCACGAAAATATCGCACAAAAAATAAAAAAACTTATATTAAAAGCTTTTTTTCTATAGATTCTGGCTAACTTTTTCAACTTTTTCTTTAAAAATGTACTACTACATCATCATAACCTCAATGTCCATGTATAACATGAACGTTGTAGCCCCACCCGTTTGGTCAGAATTGGCCCAAATGGCACGAAAATATCGCACAAAAAATCGAAAAAAATCGTAAAAAGTACGATATTCATGAGAAATATTTCTTCGATTGTACCCAAAAACAATACACCTCTAAGTTCAGAGATTTCGAAGGTCCTGTCAAATTTTCATCAAGATCGGATATGCCGTTTGCCTGGGAGAGAGTTAACAAACAGACAAAAAAAAAAAAAAAAAACAACACCCGAGCTAAATTTTTTGGGGGGTCAGTGAAATTGAAGTCTTCGCTTCGCTCATCCAATAACCGATAGTCGCGCGTTCAGTAACTTGGTATGATCAACCACGTGGTTCAACCAAAGGCGTCGGCTACACCATCATCAAGGATCTTCAACTGACCAAGTAAGCTGTATTTGTCCCATTTCACTATACGCCCCCCCCCCCCCCCCCCATATTTGTACGTGAAGCTGAGAACGTCGGGTCTTCATAGGGGCCTAACGGCACCTAGCCTTGGTTGGGATATCCGGTCCGCCACTGGAGGTTGACCCAGATATCACATCGGCTACTACCGGCGAGCAGGCGCTAGCTGCGTCCAAGCCAACAATAGCCACCCCCATCCCTGGCTACCCTGTGCATTGCAGAGCAACACTCTCAAGCCCTCCCCCCTCACCCCGCTTTCAAGGAGCCAAGCACGTACTAGGGAAATCGACGAACTTACATATTATAATATGGCATAATATTGTATTGTAGTAGGAATTTACATGTATAGGCCTACTTTCTTTCAAGTTGGATCCAACCTAAATTTAAACCGGATGTCAGTATTTAGTATTTTGGAAATGCTAAATAATAATGCAACTTATTTTTATCCAAATCTTTCATTCGCTACTGCATGCGTATCCTAGAATACTCCTCCTCATTATCAATTCACTACTTCAAGCCTTCAGCAAATACATCAATATTTGTGGGTACTCTCATAGCTCATAGTAAGCAGCATCTAGGTGAATGAACGGAACCTGCAAGCAGTTAAAGACGCCTGTAGCTCTCTGAAAGGGGACGTGGCTCAGCGCTAGCGAGCCAGTACAGGTACTTCTTCTCCCCTCACCGGGAGAAGTTGTATTGAGTTGTGTTCCCCACCTGTCACTGTACATGTTCATACTTGTCTGTGTGATTAGGGTAGGTTGTTTTCACTTTAGTAGCATTGTAGGCAAGGTTCAATTAGGAAGGTCAAAGTACCATCAGGTGACCAATAGGGCCCGCAACGTGTATAAAACCCCGAGATTAAATAATTACACGAGTACCATTTTGTCATCCGCGATAGGGCTTAACCGCTACCATTTGACACCTGTACGAGGGGCAGTGAGTAAGGCTTGCTTTAGTCAGGGTTCAAAGGGCTTATCTGCTACAATTGGCGCATCAACGTGGGGCACGATTACCACGAGGTCAGGTCGCGCAATTGCTTTCTGCTACAATTAACTCCCAGGCCGTGGAGCTTTCGATTCACCACGTTCCGAGATTAAGAGTTTTGTGTTGGCTGGGTGTGTTCTAGGACGTTGGTCTTGCCAATCGCTACAGTGGTACTATGCAGGTACTAGGGATGGGACGTTTAAACGTGAAGTGGACGGTTTGAGGTTATTAAATTCGCAAAACGTTTAGTAAAATTTAAAAAAAAATTAAAAAAAATATGACATGTTATTTTCTTATCACTTTTGGAGCGTACCGTACACAAACACGGGCTAACCGATTAGGCCGATAATTTTCTAAAAATGCTCAATTTTGGTGGAGGCTGCATTAAGATATCTTGTATGTTACACATGGTGGAAGTGCCGGGTCATTAAATGCATCTTGAGTGAGAATAAAACCGTTGTTAATTATTCGTCGGCCGGTCATAAGTACAAAATTTTGATTTTTGTTATTAAACCTAGGCCTCTGCAAGTCTGCCTACCTAAATTTATAAAAAAAAATTTTTTTAGAAAATAGGGTTTAGGGCTAGAACGTTTAAACGCGATTAGTTCAAGGGGTTAAACGTTTACGAAATTAAACGCTTTTTCCCATCCCTAGCAGGTAGGGGCTACCGGTACTTTAAAGATTTACTAATAGACTATGCAGTGTAACTAGGGAAACGCCAAAGTCGTTGTTAAACGAGTGAGTGAGCCATGTGTTGAGTACCCGATTATATTTCTTTTCTTCCCCTACCTTAGGCCTACCTAGCCTATCATAGGCTAGAGAGGCGCATTATGACCGTACAGTTGACGCGCCCGTCCCCGTATACCAACTAAACTTTAAAAAACTATTATTTATACGAATATAATTATCAAACTTAAATGCAAATGTTCCCGGGTACTCACCACATGACTCGCTCACTCGTCTAACTACGACTTTGGCGTTTCGTTTTGTCAGATTGCTTTTTCCGTTTTCTATTTGGTTTTAAGTTATTGGCGTTCTCCATTACGAAGTGTAACTAGTTACAAAAGTAATATAATATACAAAGAAACAAATTTACAAAACCAGTTAATTGCACCACACTGTCCTAGTGTGGGTCGGACAGTCACGTGTTGGACACAACCGGCCACAGGCGGGAAGCGAGGGGGAGGGTTAAGAATGAAAAAAAATGGTTTATTTGGTTTAATATCGCGTCAACCGTTAGGTCACAATGCGTCAGTCTAGCCCAGGGGATTGTGGAAAGGACACAATTGTGCTGGACAGAACCAGCCACGGGTAGGGGGAGGAAAGAAGGGTTATTATGGACGGTACACAACCGTGCTGGACAGACCTAGGCCTAGGCCTTCAGAGAGAATACATGCAAACCAATGACGAAATAAATAACAGGGAATATACGTCAACACATCCGATAACTTACAAAGTAAATACACGAGCCACTATAGGATACTTCCGGCTATAGTAATTTGATTGATAACTTAATAAAATATCAATTACAAATAGTTCAATTCACTTTTAATAAAATGCAAATATTTCACGAACTGAGGGAAGCCAGACCAAAAGATGGCGGCGATGTTCAATATACAAGACCCATAGGCATAGGCGGTTGGATCTTTGATTATTTGTGGAAGGCTGTGATCAAGGTCCATAAGAAAGTAAATTAATAAATACATTCTCATTTAGAGCCTAGAAACCTTGGGCACGACATTTCACGGCCAGGCAAATAACAAACAAAAAATATCTTTTCAAAATCCAAAACATTGTCGTTAAAATAATTTCTAAACATTGGAAGTCTATTTTTCAGTTTATTATTTCTTGTAGGTTTAAATCGCAATGAATCTTGCTGATTTTGTTAGCAGTTCTCAATAAACTCGTACCGGATGTCTGTTTAAAATTTCAGCGCAATCTGTTCAGCGATTCGGCTGATTTTCAACGTACACACACACACACACACACACGCACGCACGCAGAAAAACAATTAGGGCCGTTTAAGTCGAATGGAAATCACACCGTTCGCTACGCTCACTCGTTCAAAAAAAATGCAGTGGAAAGTTGAAGACAGAATTAAGAGTCCCATTTCTCCAAATCAGCCAAGCAGAAAAAGGGTTGCTGTCAATCTCCAGGGGTCCTACAACACACACCGCATCTTACACAGTTGCCAATACTATACCTGTTAGAAGCTGTTGGAAGTAAGTGACCGAATGGCGAATGCAGTTTGGCGATTTGGCAACATCGTAAAATAGTATAGAAGCGTACATTTCCTGAATTAACAGGCGTTAAATTGACTTGACTCTTCTTTTGTCCAATAATGTGTCTCTGTATGAAAGTTATGGGACTCTAATGCTGTCTTGAAGTTTAAGTGGAAGCCTAACTCGCATTAAATGCTATTGTGCACACAAACGTATTTGTAACTAAGGTAGGCCTATTGAACCAAAATTGTTTTTGTAGGTGGGATATATTGTTCACAATAATCCGCAGTGCTAAGCTAAACCACAATTGGCATCAGAAATCACAATTGGGCTTTGCACTGCGGCAGTGCCACTGCCACATTCTCCCACTTACAGCGCCACCTTAGTATTTAAGCTTAAAGCGTCAAGCGTCTAGAGCACAGTGGTTTAGATCAAAACAGCCGCGCCCAAAGAACTACGCGTTTAGTCATTCAGTCACAGAATGCTGATGTTGATGAAATTTGTAGCAGTTGAGGATGGTACTGCGGTGGTGCGACCTGTGAAAAGCTTTGCGTGCAAAGCCCAATGTGCGTTTACCCAGTGTTCTCCCCAGAGCCGGTTAGCCGGGCGGCCCGCCCGGCTATTTTTAGCTACCGCCCGGCAAACATATCTGCCGCCAATTATAGTATTTTTGTTCAAAATTATCACATTCACACCTCCATCCATCCTCTATGTCAAGACTTTATGTGAGGGGGGGTTTGAGTGCGGTCAGCGAGCACCCACGTAGAAGCACTGGTGCCTGGCACTGTGAACCAATAGTCCAGTTCAAGCGAATGTCACGGACAGACAGCAGTGCATCGCATGGGGTGCACCCGGTACAGCTGACTGGGCCGATGCACGATCGGCTGCAGTCGGGAGGGCTCGGTAATCCGGCGATGCACGTGCTAGGCAAGGCAACACGTGACACGGACACACATCACACAACATTCATTATAGATCAACCTACAAAATGTTGTAACTTGTAAGTATAAACTTGTTCTTCTTACGTCTGGAATATGTAACGTAGAAAATGTTAAATGTAGCTGATTGCATTCGTGTGAATGTTCAACATAACATCAAAATAACGTGTGACTGATTATTCACTTGTTATTCATTTATTTATAGCCTACCTACAGTATTTTAGTAAAAACCCCGACGGACTGTTTCTCAATCGATCGTTTTCTTGCTGTAAGCCTACACTTCAAAATGTTTTGTTTCTCAGTGTATCGTTTTCACCTTTAACAAACACCGACTGACGCATCACATTTCATTCAGCGAGCGTGGTTTTGTTTTGTCAGCTGTAGTTTGACACCTCCCCGCGCTCCCCTCTCTTCTCCGCTCCAACCAGATCTCTCGCACATTCCTTTCCTACGCTACGCATTACGCATCATTCCGGTCAGTCTGTGTTGACTCAAACGCGAGATAACTGCAGCGCGGATTGTAAACAAAATCGTGGAGGCTAATCTCGCTGATATAGAACACGACAAGGAATGCATTTGAACGAAACACATAAGTTATGGCAAAATGGCAATCATCGCTATGATCGTGAACATTCACTGCACACAAGGAGCACACACAAGTGAACAATTTTATTTTATCAATTTTCCAATTTTATTGATTGCTAGGGCAAATTATAAAGTAGGGTAATACAAATAAAGTTATCAAATACAACAATGTTTCAAGTTGTAGTTATTGTAAACCTACAACAAATCTAAGATAATAACCACTTAAAAGAAATAATATCACTTTTACAAGGGCCTATTGTACTCATTGTTACAATAGGACTACGGTACAGTAATTCACAGCCTACATACAAAGGAGAAAATAATTATAATTTAGGTCTAGACTATAATTTCAATCAAATTTGAAATGTTCTTACCACAAAACCAGCTAAAGTAAGCTACTTTAAAAAGGCTTCAAAAACCTCTAAAACTCACCAAATCGAATCTAGGATCTCAAAATTTTTCCGGGGGCAAGCCCCCGGACCCCCGCTATTTTGTCCCTACCCTATGAATATAGTACCCGGCAATGTTTATGGAATACCCAGTGAACATTTTTTTCTGGGGAGAACACTGGTTTACCCTAGAGTAAAGTACGTACCTAGTTAGGCCTATCCTATTGTTTTCAATAGGCTATTTGTATTTTTTTTTTTAACTAGGCCTACTAAAATTTCTGCAAATAGCCCATTATAGTTCAGTTCAGGTAGAAAACATTTTTAGAATTATTAATGCGTGGGTGTAAAGCAGCTGCAGTCATCATCAGCAGGCTGTTGTTTTTTGACTTAGGTAGGCCTAAACCTAGATGCTTTGCATTATTTCCATTTATGTTTCTCCAAACCAATCAAACAAAACAACAGAATGTTGGTTCATCCATGAAAATAGGCCTAGCCCCCGCCCCAGTATGCACCTCATTGTGTGTCCTTACCTTGCTTCTGTCGCTCATGTTCTTTTATGTCATCTGGAGGAATACCTTCCATTCCATAGATTTCAATCTCTATGTTGGATCGATTTGGTAATGAATTTGGAACCTTGTCTATTGTCTCCTTGTGAACTTGCATACAGTGAATCGACAAACCAGGACCCGTGTACAGCTTCTTATGGCATATGTGACATTTGAAGTGCTTGGCCTTTTGGTGCTGGATAAGAATCTTCTCGTCGTCAAATTCTCGGTTGCAATACCTGGTGTTAGTCAAGGACTATGCTATGTAGGCTTAAAGGCCTAATCCTAGATGGGATGAAATACACAAACTTACACAAGTCAAATGGCTCAGACTGAGAATAAACCCGTCAAACTCACAAGCTACCGGCCTATTATTTTTGGCACTAAATTTTTTTTATGTAAAATTAATCAAAGCGCCATTCCAAACCTCGTTGTGAATGATGCACAAATAAACTATTCCAGACCAGTTAAAAATCTAGGACTTCAAAGGGACGAGTCCTGAACATGGTGTGACAACATAACTCAATTTGTCATCTTTATGTTTTTGATAAAACTCTTTTTAGGTTGAAAGTCCTTTATATTTTAAAGAGAAACATTAGGCCCCAAAAGGTTAGATTTTTTTTGTTTTTATTGGATACATTTGCAGCGAACGTAATCACAATTCCCACGTTTGATTATCACATGATGAAAACGACCAATCACAGCACTGAACGTAAGATTGATTTGCAGTACATTTTACGTTTGAACGTAAAATTGTACACAGCCTACTCGAAAACTAAGCGCGTCAGGAATACAAAATTTTCCACGGTCAATCTTCATGTTAGGTACCCTAGGGGAGAGGGGGGCTAGTGTGGACACTTTTTGAATAATGTAATGATATTTCATTACTGGTTGGAATAAAGGTAGTTCAACATATTCTTGAAACATGTTAGTATGTCAACCCTTGAAAATCCCACTCGCACGCTTGTATTTTGCGAGTGACAATTTGGCTCTTGCGAGTAACTTTTATGGACGTGCTTCAAAATATCGTTTTTTGCGAGAATTTTGAATCGAGCGCCCGGATCTAGTTACTGAATGGCGCCGCTAGATGTGGGCTTCTGTACGATCATGCAGGCAACTGCAAGTCTGCTTGGTGATTCCCGTGAGTCGTAGGAGCCGCGGAGTGTGTGTTGAGCGTGACGAAGCTATTGTGATTGCGTGTGTTCGCCGCTCTTGCGTAGGCCTACGGTTTTCGTCGTGTTCGAGTAGGAAATGGGAATAATGTCAAAGCAAACTAAGTTAACATTTTTTGTAAAAAGGCGCAAGGATGAAAGTACTGATCAGATCAGCCCGTCTACCAGTGTCGCCAGTTGTTCAACTGAATTACTAACCTCAAATGTGCTTTCGTGTAAACCTAGTTCGACCGAATCGATCGATGTAAATTTGAACAGTTAAACAGTGATTCATATTCAAAACGAAGAAACTCGACAATCTACACCACCTGAAACAAGAGCACCGCCTATTTAAAAAAGGGAACGAAAGTCTGGTAAAAAGGGCAGGCTTTTGCCTCAGTGGTGTACATTATTTCAGTGGCTCAAACAAGACGAGACTGGTGTTGCGTTTTGTTCAGTTTGCCGCAAACAATATCCCACCAATTTGGTTGACAAGTGGGTGAGTGGTAACATGAGACGTCGCGGAAACTTGAGTCGAGTAAACAGCCAGACACATTATTGTAAGACGCGATCGCGAACATAAGTCATTGGGCATTTTGTTGATGCGGCACATATGATTTGTACTATCAGTGTTCTTATCTTATCTTATCTGCAAGTGGTTTACGAGTTTTCATGGTATAAATACTGAAGTTTTTCAGTACTGAATTAAGCCCGCTATGTTATCCTAAAACGCACCAAACGCTCTTTAATAAAACCTGACCTCAAAATTTTTCGCCTGCGGCGCTATTGTTGGGGCGCTCCGACCCCCAAACCCCCCTTGCCTTCCCGCCGAAAGTACCTTCCCGCTAGGAGCGAGTACTAAAAGACGAGTGCGAGTTGATTTGTTACACAATTTTCAAGGGTTGTAGTATGTTACCTATATAACTTTATGTTGGTTACATGTTACAAGAATTGTGTTTATGTACCTGATTTAAAATTTTCTACAAAGTGTCCACACTAGCCCCAGTACGAGGCTAGTGTGGACAATGTAGGGGTTAAGGCTCATTCATAACCAACTTTCCGACCCCCAAACCCCCCTTGCCTTCCCGCCGAAAGTACCTTCCCGCTAGGAGCGAGTACTAAAAGACGAGTGCGAGTTGATTTGTTACACAATTTTCAAGGGTTGTAGTATGTTACCTATATAACTTTATGTTGGTTACATGTTACAAGAATTGTGTTTATGTACCTGATTTAAAATTTTCTACAAAGTGTCCACACTAGCCCCAGTACGAGGCTAGTGTGGACAATGTAGGGGGTTAAGGCTCATTCATAACCAACTTAGGCCTCTAACTTAGCAGCTAACTTAGCCTCTAACTTTAGGTTGCTGTTCATGATAGATATTTAGGCCGCTAACTTAACAGCCACTGCCTCCTAGATGTTGCTCGTGGCAAAGTGCTTTACAGCCATACCGTCGCCTCTAACTTTAGGTGGCTGTGCATGATAGATGTTTTTAAACCAATCACAACACAGATTTGCAGTGTTTACTTTTATCGCGCCAATGCTTGACATACAATAACATTCAGCATTCAGTAAGTAGGCCTAGCCTAGCTCTACTTAGGTAGCATTATAGAATTGATTGACTATAGACTGTACAGTTTATTAAACAATAATTGATGGTAAAAATAATAAACGTATTTATTTAAGACAACGTGACGTAAGCCTTACATAACCTCACATGGCCTAGCCCTAGCTGGGGGCTAGGCCTAGTACCGCAATAATAGGGTTACCATACGTCCGGTTAAAGCCGGACATGTCCTCTTTTTTTATGTCTGTCCGGGCGTCCGGGCGGTTTTTTTCAAAATAATGCAAAATGTCCGGTTATTTCACCCAATTCCATGCAGAGGTGCATGCGCACCCTTCCGCCCCCTCACTAACCATTCACCGACCGTAAATCGCCGAATACGAGCAGCCGATCATGTCCGAGCGTGTCCCGAGCGTGTCACAACACGCCAGGCTGTGCAGCAAGCAGTGTACTATCACGTGATTTAGTTACCATTTCCGTACGTTTCGTGCCTTGTGTCCACGTTGTACGGCGTACGTAAGGAAGTGTTTGTAGGCCTAGGCCACTTGTCTTAGTTTTGTCATAAAATGTAGTGTTCATTTAAAAAATAACACCACAATTTAAAAGGCGTCGGCACCACTGTCCTTCCTTGACCCTTGTTCAGATCGCTCTAAACGCTATCCTGACGGTAAAAATGTCCAAAAAAAAATTCGCCTCCGACGGCTGGGGCTCCTCCCCAGACCCCTTGTAGTCTGCGAATGTCTATGAACGAAATGTCCTCTTTTTTGCTGAGACACTTATGGTAACCCTACGCAATAAACGTTAATAATACTGACGGTCAGTTGACATTTCTGCCCCAATCGATAGCCAAATGTTTTCTTTTATATTCTTATCTTTGTATAAAGACGAAGATTTTACATATAGCAGTGGCCTTTTCATGAATTCGTTCAATAGCTTTTCATCGAACAATAGCTGATGTTCCTTGGGATCCATTTTTGCTGTTTGTTTACGTTTTCAATCGGATATGACCGGAAATTGTCGGCTCGAGTCTCTCTCTGATTGGTTAAAAGCTTAATGTTAAGTTAGCTGCTAAGTAAAACCTTGGAGTTTGCAAACATTCGGTTGCTGATAAGTGTAAGTTAAAGGCTAAGTTTGGTCATGAACAGACGTGTTGTTTTCCATAAGACAAACCTTTAAGTTAGAGGCTAAGTTAGCTACTAAGTTGGTTGTGAATGGCCCTTAAGTGTGGACACCTAAGAAAAAGCTCATCAACACAAAATTTAGCTTCTTATACTATATTAGGTATACATAGGATAAGTCTAGTAGGTTTGCAACAAAATTTCATACATTATGACTTTGAATAGTGATTTTATTAAACAACGTTGTACATCGAGAAGTCAACGTGGAAAGAGAAGTAGCTTGCTGCACGTGATGTACCACCAACTAGTGATGGGATTGGCAATTTTGCTACAATTTCAGTTCGATAGATTTGAGAAACGTCTTTTACTACAGGAAAAACAAATTTTAAGTCTTTCCGTCTTAAAAATTGAACATCAAAGTCTTTCCCCGTGCCGTAGGCAACATCGACGCGACCTACATAGAAGACTTCATGGGACTTTTTTGAAAATTTAACCAATATGAAATCATTCACTTGAATGTGATCGTCGTCACACAAAAGTTTTGGTTCAGGGACCTCTTCATCACACAGGATTTCTTCGTCAAATGACCCCAATACGATTCCAGCATCGGAATCAGAATCAGACATTTCTTCACGAAACAGTCGTTTTGCAAACCTCCAAGGTGTTTTTCTTTTTCATTATTTTTTTTCCCTTGCATTTATTTTCTCCCTGCCCTTTCTTTGAAGCTGCTACTGCAATTTGGTTCCACACTAACCCCCTTCAATGCTGTCCACAGTAGCCCCATGCAGCCATTTTTGCTAACATTGTCATAATTTAATAGAACTAGAATATTTTCAAAAACCTTTATAGTCTGAACTGTAGGCCATATAATAAGGCACATTATGCAACATAACATTGATTTTATTTATAATGTTAAGTATCTAAATTCACAAATGTCCCATGTCCACAAAACCTTACCAGCAATGGAGCAAACAGAAGCCATGCAGATATCTTGAAACCTGTTGAACTCAGCAACACCAAATTACATGTGAATGAAGGTAACAGTGTAGCCAACAACTGAGATTTTTTTCAGAATTTATACTTCCTTCATTGGCGGGATATTTAAAGTGTCCACACTAACCCCCTGTACACACTAGCCCCCCTCTCCCCTACCTAGTAAGAGTAGATTTGCCAAGTTTCATCAAAATCCGAGATGGTCATGGAAATGGCCTAGGCTAGTTGATTTGACATGGAATTACCTTACTGTAGAACTGAACCAGAGATTTTTCATCAAAAGTGATTGGATGTTGACCAAGGCCTACACCCAAATCGCGCTGTAGCCTACTCTGAAAAAAGATAGAATCTCCATCCATACTGCGATCTTCCTGGCATCCTGGCAAATGGCAATAGGCATACCTCCGCAATCTGCATCCGCAATAGGCTACAAGAGGGGCTTTACAGGGGAAGGGGGGATCATTCATGGAAGTTCCAGCGTCAAGTAGTAAGAACGGATCTGGGTCGGTATGGTTTCATGGAAAGGACTGTTAGGGAATGGAATGACTTGCCGGGGGATATTGTAGGTAGTGGGTCTTTAAGGGAATTTAGATCATTTTTAGGGGGGGACAGTAATTAGGTCTGGGGGGAGTGAGTGGTTGCCACCGGGCGGAAGGGCCCATTTGCAACCGTTAAGAAATGTTATGTTATGTTATGTTACCTAATTGAATGGAATTTGCTGCTGAAAATCGAACTTATCATCTAAACAAAACCAATTGTTAACCTCCATGCTTCCGAAAAATGCTAGGCCTAGGATAGGAACACGTGTTTACAGGCAGGTATTTGTGCAGGAATGACTGCCATTGCCGCCGCCACACTGCGCACTGCGCAGGGTCGCCTGGTGTACTGTTTGCGTACCTTCGGTTATTTCCGCTGATCATCGTTTTAGCTACCGTATGAACGATTTGTTATTGTTAGACCAATTTTTCCGTAGCCTACAGTTAAATAGCCAGTTCGTTGAATTTTTGTCTACCCTAAACCCTAAAAATCACTACCGGTACCGGTAATAAAGTAGGCCTACCTAGGCCTATTGAGTAATGGTAGGCTACACAAAAAATTGTAGGGCTATAGGCCTAGGCCCTACCTAGTAGACCAACAGCAGACCTAGGCCGAACTTACCTATAGCTACAATATTATAACAAACTGTAATTTTACATATTTTAGTGACTCAAGGCAGGCCCTACTGGTAAAATATACCCCGCGTATATTGATACGTTGGACGTACGAAATCGCAAATTATTTCATACGTTGGATGCTTGCTATTGGTCGGGTTCTCAACGTATCAACGATGTATACAAATAGTGGACGTTAGAATTAAAATAAAATCATAATTTCTATCACTAAAATACTCCTAACGGAAAGGATTTCGGGTGCGCTCTTATCGATTATATCCTAGAACTAGCGCGGCGCACTGTAGGTCTGTAGCTAGCGGAAAGTTCGGCTAACCTAGCGTAAGTAGTTGTTAGGTAATATAAAGTAGTAACAAGGCAAATTCATTGTTTTGTTAATGTAAGTTAGCTGCAGTGGAGAATGGAGATGGAGGCGCACGTCGGTTTGAACCGGGGTACCCTATGCCGAGAATCCAACGTACGAATATACACTCCGTTAAATATAGGCCTACAAATTCCTTGAATATTTGAAAAATCCACTTTTATTAGAACCTGCTGTTTTTTTTTACAAAAAAAAAACAAATGGTGGGTTTATGGTAGAACCTCTGCTACTTCTTCGGTTGGGACGGGCCAACTTTGGAAAAGTAGGTTGGGGTAGGCCTAGGCCATTTTAATATACAAAACATACCTACGCGCTTCGCGCCCCCCCCCCCCCCCCCCACGGAACTCTTTCGGTTGGTATGGACAGTTTTTGATCAGTAGGTACTTTAGATTTAAAATAGCGACGTTAAAGGTTTTGTAGGTACTTTAGATTTAAAATAGCGACGTTAAAGATTTTGTAGGTACTTTAGATTTAAAATAGCGACGTTAAAGGTTTTGTAGGTACACATAAAAAAAACTGTCCATACCAACCGAAAGAGTACTAGGCCTACCCCCCCCCCCCACTAACCTACTTTTCCCCAAACATCAGTGTTAAAAAAGTTGTCCCGTCTCAACCGAAGAAGTGCCGGTTTTATTGGGTCGGGTAATATCATGCCAACCCTAGGCCCTAGGCCTACCACCTAGGCCTAGGCTAGCGTAGGCCTTAGGTCTCAAGTTTGCAAGTAGCCTAGGCCTAAGCTAGGCCTAGGCCTAGCTAGCCACAGCCCATTTTTAGTGAAGGATACCAGCACCATGGTTTCGACATCTTCTTCTTTTTTCTTCCCATTTTTCAAATTGATTAGCACTATGTAATTTACTTGAACTAATAAGCCAACGGTTTAATCCAATATATCATTCAAATAAACACAAGTTTGCATTCCAATACAACAATAAAATGTTTAGCAATAGAAGTGAGACGCCATTTTGGTATGCCTGGGCAAATGCAAAGCAAAGAGCTCAGTGCAAAGATCCTAGACTCAGTGGGCTGTGGGCATCAAGGTCTACTACATCTCCGCCACCTGGCGGAGGCTCGTCTAACTCGCTCGTGTGGCCACTAGGTTATCCTCCGCTAGGCGGAGATCCAGCAGACCTTGGTGGGCATGGCTGTGGGCATGGCACCAATGGGGCCACCGCCGTCTTGATCCAATGGGGCCACCGCCGTCTTGATGTAATGTAATGCAAGAACGAGCGAGCGAGCGTCCAAATCAGAAGTTTAAAAAAAAACTTCTGACTTTAGCGGGAATCGAACCCTGGACCTTCTGTATTCGAGGAAACAAGAGAATTTAGATAGCGCGCGCGTTCGTCAATATGGCCGCTCGTTCGGGGGTAGTCTAGCCAGAGTCGATAAAGAAGTTTCCCCCCAACGGGGAAACTTCTTTATCGACTCTGGTCTATTTGACGGCATAGGCGCAATACATGTAATAACGTTGAAAACATTGTTTGAACACATATTAAAAGCGGTTTTACGCTTTAAAATGGTAGTAAATACACTTAGTTAGTATTCGAGCCATTATGGATTGGAGAAGAGTCGCGGACATATATTGAGGGAGAAGTAGTTTTTAATGCAAACCAAATCATCTTTGTGGTGGCACAGGCAATGATGGCAAAACTATGAATGTGTGGCCTTCAGTGATGTGACTGGTCAGTTGCTCAAGACCAACCTACACCACTTCCACCATACTTCCACCACCTCCACAACCACCTCAACCACCACCACCACAACAACAACAACAAATAGAGCCGTCCACCGCCATCCTGGCAGTTCCAAGAAGAAGTGAACGTTTGCAACAGAGGCAAACAAACGAAAGAACAGCAGTCCCTTGAAAATGTCATCCACAGTGATGACGCTACGTCGGGAAGTAAGGAATAATGTTAATTATTCACCACCACGACGCGACGAAACATCCCGTCAATGTTATAATTTCTCTTCAATTATATCGGGTCGCGAAAGTATAACTTGTGAACTAATAATAATAATAATAATAATTATAATACTTACTAGGAAAACGCTAAAGTCACGGCGCGTTGATGGATGAGCGTTTTTGTAAGTTTTTTGTTTGCGTTTTTTGCGTTTGTTTGCACTTTTTTGTTGTCAAGTTTCTATTGTTACTTGTTAATTGTTATTATAAACCTAAAAAAACTCATATTAAAACCTTTATTTCTATGGATTCTGGCTAACTTTTTCAACTTTTTCTTTCAAAATGTACTACATCACCATAACCTCAATGTCCATATATAATATGAACGTTGTAGCCCCACCCGTTTGGTCAGAATTGGCCCAAATGTTACGAAAGTATCGCACTTAAAATCGAAAAAAATCGTAAAAGTACGATATTCATGAGAAATATTTTTTCGATTGTACCCAAAAACAATACACCTCTAAGTTCAGAGATTTCGAAGGTCCCCTCCAATTTTCATCAAGATCGGATAAGCCGTTTGCCCGGTAGAGAGCGAACAAACAGACAAAAATACAAACAAACAAACAAACAAAAAAAAAAAACACCCGAGCTAAATTTTTTTGGGGGGTCAGTGAAATTGATGTCTTCGCTTCGCTCATCGAATTATTATCACTAGGAAAACGCTATAAAGTCCCGACGCGTTGATGGGTGAACTTTTTTGTAAGTTTTTAGTTTGCATGGGATCTATTTTACTTATCAAGTGCCTTTTGAACGCATTGTTGGTGATTGTTGTCAAGTTTCTATTGTTACTTGTAAATTGTTATTATAAACCTAAAAAAACTCATATTAAAACCTTTATTCTATAGATTCTGGCTAACTTTTTCAACTTTTTCTTTCAAAAAGCAATACATCACCATTACCATGTGAAATATGAACGTGTAGCCCCCCACCCCCCGTTTGGTCAGAATCGGCCCAAATGTCACGAAAATATCGCACTAAAAATCGAAAAAATCGTAAAAGTACGATATTCATGAGAAATATTTCTTCGATTGTACCCAAAAACGTGGCGTCTAAGTTCAGAAATTTCGGAGGTCCCCTCCAATTTTCATCAAGATCGCATATGCCGTTTGCCCGGTAGAGAGCGAACAAACAAACAGACAGAAAAACAAAAAAAGAAAAAAAACAAAAAAACATTGGAGCTAAATTTTTTGAGGGGTCAGTAAAATTGAAATTTTCGCTTCGCTCGCTACGCTCATCCAATTAAGATCTAAAACTGTTGGTGGTTAATAAATCAAACTTTAAGAATGATATACGGTACAAAAGTGGATTCAAACCAAGTTTCCACTTGTCTAAAGAAAAATACAAAGATATTAACAATCAGGAGAAAAAAGTAGAGACTAAAAGCCTACAGCTGCTAAAGCAAATCTAGGTGCCCGTTAGGGCGCCGCAGCCAAGCCGCGGTGCGCTACACACTCAAGCACCTTATACACCAAGCAGAGTTGGGGTGATTTCGAGGTGTTACCCAGCCGTCATGTAACGTGATGTGAACTTGAAAACTATCACAATCGAGGGGATTTAGGTACCTGACAACACATGCCAAATTTTATTGGGGTACGACCATTCCTTCTTGGTGAAAAAATGGCTTGAAACATGCTCAAAATCACTTTAAGGATGTTAGCTACTGCTAACATCTAATTCGTCAGTTTCAATCGGCCCGCGATTCTGACCAGACGGGTGGGGCTACAATGTTTTATATTTTACATGGACATTAAGGTTATAGTAATATAGTCTCTTTTTAAAAAAAAAAGTTGAAAAAGTTTGCTGGAAGGCTTCCAAATAAAGGTTTTAAATAAGCCTTAAACACTAGGCATACAATCAACAAGTAACCATAGTTACTTGACACTTGTTGACGGTATAAGCAGAGTTAGGCGGGAAAGTGCGATACGTAAACAAATGGAGGACATTTTAAATTTTTCTTCTATGTGTGAAATGAGAAAAGTTGTCATTATACTCTCATAAAACAAATCAGAAACCGTCCCTGACCTAGGCCCAGATGTAGAAAATTATTTATAATACAACAGTGTAGGTCTAAAGTTCCATTAGGCTATAGGACTAGATAAAATTATTACTTACATTACATGTTTGACAAGCCTAGCCAACCCTAGGCCAGCACAACATAGTTCTGACACACTTCCCGCACAAATAACTAGTTTTGATTACTAAAAGCCTAATGCAGATAAACAATAGTATGATTGTCCACCAAGGCTATACAAAAATGTTCCGAAATAATACACATATTCTTTTCTTTTTAGCCATGTTGAGCCATGATCAAAGTCAGCTTGCTACTACACACAATGTCGAAGCAAGGTGTCGAATATGAGCGTGATCATCTGTTTGTTTACATAATTGCAACAATCAAATCATTTCATGCAACTCGTCTTTCGATTGGCCCGCGTTTATGAAGGCACTGCCATCTAGAATAAATATAGAACGTTTTCGAGCTCTTGTCTGGATTTCGTGAACCTCACCCCACGTAAATAACAGCCCATGACGTTTTCCACGATACCGTTCAAGAATACCAATTCCTTCAAAAACGAAAACGACTTCGTTTTCTAATTGCGTTTTCAACTCATCTCCCACGAACTCAAGAATTGGGGTCCAGTCCTTATGAGGCGTATGAATAACGTATAATGGAATAACGTATAATCCCGTGTTCGACGAGAAATAAGGCATAAATGCCGTTCCAAAAATGTATTCCTCAACTCCAATATGTATTTCAGGAAACATTTACCGTAAGTATATTAGCTATACATTGTTCTAATTAAATCCAAATCCAGGCTGGATGTCCACTATTGGAATACCGTATAACGATTGAATAAAAACTGCAAATATAATTTTATACGTCGCAATTGAGAAGTCATACAAAAAATGATTATACCTTATTCCAGTTGTTGCCATATTCATGAAATTGTCCAAGATGGAATAACATATAATGGAACTAAATATAATATATGTTATTCCATTTCTGCGACTTAGTTAGAAATCTGTCAATAAGTGGAACAATGTATACTCGTCTTCCAGACACATCCTTTATACATTATTCCATTATGTGTTATTCCAGTGCTTGGCGGGATAGGAGGGAAATGACAATACGTGGAATAACATATAATGGAATTATACGTTGATCCATAGTTTGACAGCATTACTGCCTCCATGGCAAAGTGTGGAACAACGTATAATTTGTGTTATACACTATTACAACTTGTGGCGTAATGATCGGAATACGTCAACGAGTGGAACAACGTATAATTTCTGTTATACACTATTCCAACTTGTGGCGAAATGATCGGAATACGTCAACGAGTGGAATAACGCATAATATTTCGAGAAAGAAACTCTTAACTACAGTTGTAAATACGACAGATAGATCGCGCCACAACCTTTTTTTCGTTTCTTGTTTTAAAATTAAATAAGCTAGAAACACAATTTTACTATTTTAATATAAAACAGTTTTTCTCCTTATTCCAAAACAATCTTTTCTGAGTTACTTCACCTAGCGGCTCATATTGTGCAAATTTTACTTAGATTTCCACTAAACTCCGAAATTTTAAGGCTACAAGCTGTATTTATGTAACTTTATTGTTAATTAAATTCATTAAATTAAAACATACGTGGGTACAAAATTGGTACTAAAGGACATGTTAATTAGTTCTAAGCCAAATATGTCAAAACCCCTTTTTTCTATCCAAATTCATATTCTAGAGACAGTACAGAGGACAGTTTTTAAAAAAAATGTTTTTTACTACTAAAGGGTGGGCAATGAAAAAAAAAAAGAAAAAGAAAAAGAAAAAGAAAGAAGAAGAAAAAGAAAAATGAAATGAAAAACCTGATTTATTAGACAATTTCACTCAAACAATTTTGAAGTTTGCCAAAAAGCAGGAACTTCCAATATTCTTTATCAAAATTTATCAAAATGCTTCCAATAATAAAAAAATGATACAAAATAACAAGAGAACGACCAGAAACCATTCAGCCCACAAAATATGTTCCACAATGGTATGTGTATTTATATAATTGATTTTCTTCACCATTTTTCCCCATCATATTATTATGTTGGCAGAAACGTTTATGGCCGTTATGTTTATATTATTATTTAATGTATAGATTGTTGGAAGTTTTTTCTATAGATTGTTGGAAGTTTTTCCATTCTTCGACCTTCAATTTGAAAGAGTCTTTGGAAATATTCGAAATGAACAGTGTTTTATGTCATTACACATAAATTATTGGATGAGCAAAGCGAAGACTTCAATTTCACTTTGTCTGTTTGGTATCTCGCGCTCTACCGGGAAAACAGCATATGCGATCTTGATAAAAATTTGAGGGCACCTTTGAATTCTCTGAACTTAGACTTGCCACGTTTTTGGGTACAATCGATCAAATATTTCTTAAGATTATCGTACTTTTACGATTTTTATAAACTTTATTAATAAGATATTTTTGTGATATTTGGCAAACGGCTACTCCGATCTCGATGAAACTTTATGGGAACGTTTAAAATCACTGAAATTACATATGTCGTGATTTTAGAGACATTTTATGAAATATTTCTTATAGAAATCGTACTTTTACGATTTCCCCCCGGTTTTTAATACGATATTTTTGTGACATTTGGACCGATTCTGACCAAACAGATGAGGCTACAACGTTCACATTTGACATTGACATAAAGATAATGGTGATGTAGTGCCTTTTGAAAAACAAAGTTGAAAACGTTGTTCAAAATTTAGAGAAATAAAGGTTTTAATATAAGCCTTTTACAGGTGTATAATAAACAAGTAATATGAAGTAACTATTACAAAAGTTATGTCGGAAAGTCGGGAAAAATGTCGCCTTAGGTAAATTAGCCAACGGCGGCTGGGGCTTCGCCCCAGAACCCTACAGCTCACAACTGTGAGGGAACGTATACGTACTGGTAAATTTGGCACTATGCCACTATTTGCTTTTAATTTATTACATTACCTTTCTAGAAAATAAAGTACATATTAATTAATAGATGTGTAAATTTCTTATGTCAGATTTTTTGTACCAATTTTGTGGTTGACATATTTAATTACTTCCGTAATTCTGCGGTGATTTGAGGATTAAACCATATAACACCGCTTTTTCCTTTTTTGTCAACAAAATATCCCAAATATCATCACTTTTGTCCAGCCCTATACATAATTATTTGGATGAGCGTAGCGAGCGATGCGAAGATTCCATTCTACTACACTGGAGAAAAAAAACGGTATGTTTTTAATTTTTTTTTGTATTTTCGTGTGTTTGTTAACACGATTCCGGCTAAACCGATACATTAATTGCGATGAAATTTTCTGGAGTCCTTCGAAATCTCTTAACTTAGTACTTCCATGTTTTTGAGCATATTCTAAAAATTATTTATCATGAAAATCGCGATTTTACGATTTTTTTCGTTTTTCTTGTTTTACTGTTCGTATTTTTTGTGTGTTTTTTAACACGATTCCAGCTAAACCAATACTCCAATTGCGATGAAATTTTCTGGACACCTTTGAAATCTTTGAACTTAGTACTACCACGTTTATGAGCTCAATCTAAAAATTATTTCTCTTGAATATCGCAATTTACGATTTTTTTGTTTTAAAAAAAATTCTTGACTTATAACACCTTCATGCGTTACCCGATTGTAATGATTTTTTCACAGAACAACGGAAAATCTGCATAACACATGGCAGCTCAATGCACCAATTACGCTCATCCAACAACGCGCCTGAAAAAGCGTTTGCAAAGCTTCCTAGTGATAATCTAATAAATGTCTGTAAATCATATTTACATCGTTATGTTGTTTATGAGAGAAGGTAAGTGATTTACGAGATGGTGCATTCTTTTTTAAAATTCAATTAGAAGAAAGTAGACAGAACTTTTAATATTGTCTTTATTTTCCTGTATATTTGCGTTTAATGCTCAAAAGGATATTTTTGTCCTCGGGGTTATACATATCCTATAAATGCTGTTCCTATAACTAAGAATAAAATAATTACTCAAAATATATATGATCCATAATATTATATCCCTCGTCCTGTATGTAGATAGACAAATAAAGAAGAATGAAGCTCCGTTCAATCAATCAATGCTGTCCAAAGGTAACTAAAATATTATCACCCCTTATACCGGAATTCATTAAAGGACCCAAAAATTATTTTTTACCACGTGATCTATAGCACAATACTACACTTAAATGACCGTTTAAAAAATTATCTTGTAATTGGATGAGCGTAGCGAGCGTAGCGAGCGAAGCGAAGATTCCATTTCACTACACTAGAGAAAAAAATCCGGAATGTTTTTTTTTTTTTTTTTTTTTTTTTCTTTCTTTCTTTCTGTATTTTTGTCTGTCTGTTAACACGATTCCGGCTAAACCGATACTCCGATTGCGATGAAATTTTATGGAGGCCTTCAAAATCTCTGAACTAAGAACTGCCACGTTTTTTGAGCGTAATCGAAAAATTATTTCTCATTAAAATTGCAGTTTTACGATTTCTTTTGATTTTTTAAAATTTCTTCGACTTATAAGTATAATACCTACATGCTTTATACGATTGTAAATATTTTTTTACAGAACCTTAATTTTATGAATTGGTATATTTGTGTGAAATTTGAGCGGAATCAAATAATTATTTCTCATGAAAATCGCAAATTTTACGATTTTTTTAATTTCTTCTGCTTATAACACCTACATGCTTTATCCGATTATAATGATTTTTTCACAGAACCTTAATTTTAAGAATTAATATATTCGTGTAAAATTTGTGCGTAATCGAATAATTATTTCCTATGAAAATTTCAATATTACGATTTTTTCCTTTTTTTAATTTACGATTAATTTTTTAAAAAAATAAGTAAATTTTTTATTTAATTTGATTTAATTTAAAAAAAAATTTCAACAAAGTTCTGATTTTTTCACAGAACAACAGAAAATCCGCAAATTTAAACAACAACAGCTTATAACACCTACATGCTTTATCCGATTATAATGATTTTTTCACAGAACCTTAATTTTATGAATTAATATATTCGTGTAAAATTTGTGCGTAATCGAATCATTCTTTCTTATGATAATTTCACTATTACGATTTTTTCCTTTTTTTAATTTACGATTAATTTTTTAAAAAAATAAGTAAATTTTTTATTTAATTTGATTTAATTTAAAAAAAAATTTCAACAAAGTTCTGATTTTTTCACAGAACAACAGAAAATCCGCAAAACACATGGCAGCTTAATTCACCAATTACGCTCATCCAACAACGCGGCGGGACTTAAGTGTTTTCCTAGTTTAACTCGAATTTTTTAGTTTTTTTGATCCAGAAATTGGCGAAAATTGGTGTTTTGGAAAATTTCCTAAATCGGCTTTAACCTGCTTCTTTTTTGATCCACATAGATACTAGAGCATAGTTCCAATCTAAAATGCCCATTTTAACATCGTGTCTTGAAACTGGGCACAAATATACCCTCAAACACGCAAAAATATGCATTCCAAAATCACACCCCATCCTGGTAATCAGCATATGTTGACCGAACTACTTGCCCAAATTACAAAACAAAATATAGAGAATTTACAGAAAAGGCTGTCGAGTACGTCAATAATGGTCAATATTTTTTTGGATCAAAATCCTCCAAGGTCACGGGGCATAAAGATCGTCCCCATGTTATTTCTTATGGGAGATTTTTGCCGATGGGACCTAGCTCGAAAAATGTCATGTTTGACAATTTTTTGGGAGGTCACGGTGGCCCCAATAATTTTTCTGTTAATTGCTAAATTCATTACTTGTTAGCCTGAATGAAATATATTTTTTGAGTTAAGCGGTTAAATACCCCTTTAAGTAAATAAATCACATATTTTGTAACGTATGAAATTTGTTTTTCATCATAATTGAGGTAAAATTGCCTTCAAATAATAAGGGCTCATCCAAAATTTGAACACAACTTGCAAACAAGGGTTTACATGGAAAACAGATTTGGAAAGACCGTTGATAATCGGAATAAATTACTTACGAAATAAAATATATAAAAAGTTACTATTCCTTCACAGCATTCATTCCAGTGACAAATTTTAAATTTTCGAAAATACCCTTACTTGGATTTCGCGCTATACAGTCAATGCGCCACAGTAGCTCGTGTCAGCCAATCACGGCTCGGTCTGCCGTCTGAGCGTGGCGGGATCAATTCAATTTGTCTACATACAGGTAAAACAGAAAACTTCATCGGTACAAAATCGTATTTGTACCATCGTAAAAAAATCGTTCATCTTATGTTATTTCAGAAAATCATTTTCCTTGAAGTATGGTGGAAATACACAGGTGTGTTGAAACACTGATATCGTAATTTCATTAATAAAATTTCGCACCTATACCTCAGGGTGCACACTATTGTGTGCAAAGTGCACTATCGTTTGTGCACGTTTGTGCACTCATTTAATTCGTTTGTGATCATCAAAATTCCTTGCGTGGGGCGGGGGGGGGGGGGGGGGGAGGGTCGCTTCACGGGAAAATTTTACAGTGCATGTGAGATTATCAGTCCTCCTAGAACTCGTTAGTTTCAAAGTTCCAGTTAGACGATCACCCAGCAATATTACTAGGAAGCCAACATGACAAGAGAATCCTGTGTGTGGGCTGTCAAACATATTATAAAAGCTACATATTATTATATTGCACGGAAAGAAAAACAGAAAAATAAATATATTTTTATGAGTAGAGATGGGTGCAAGGAGCTACAAAACAACTATTTAGAACTTTGCTTTTCACTTTAGTAGTTTGGAGAATTTCTGAATCCCAAAATTGACTCTCTGAACTAAATTGTTAAATTGTCGTTTGTATCTTCAAAGCCACAATGGTGAGATTTTTGTACTTGAAATGGATCCCCATCATCGCCAGAATGTGGCATTTTGGAGTTTTCAAGAATCTGCTAGCTGTTTTAACATCTACTATGCAAGACGCTGATTTCACACAAACGGTTTTTCAGGCACATAGATGGATGAGCGTAATTGGTGCATTGAGCTGCCATGTGTTATGCAGATTTTCTGTTGTTCTGTTAAAAATATCATTAGAGTCTGATAAAGCCTGTAGGTGTTAATAAGTCAAAGTTTTTTTTTTATCGAAAATAAATCGTAAAATTGCGATTTTCATGAGAAATAATCTTTCGATTGCACTAAAAAAACGTGGCAGTTCTAAGTCCAGAGATTTTGAAGGCCTCCAGAAAATTTCATCGAAATTGGAGTATCGGTTTAGCTGGAATCGTGTCAACAAACACACAAACATACAAACAGAAAAAAACAAGAAAATCGAAAAATATCGTAAAATTGAGATTTTCATGAGAAATAATTTTTCGATTGCGCTCGAAAACGTGGCAGTTCAAAGTCCAGAGATTTTGAAGGCCTCCACAAAATTTCATCGCAATTGGAGTATCGGTTTAGCCGGAATCGTGCTAACAGACACACAAAAATACACGGAAAAAAAAAACATTCCGGATTTGTTTCTCCAGTGTAGTGAAATGGAATCTTCGCTTCGCTCGCTACGCTCATCCAATTAATTAGTTATATTTCAATTTATATTTTTGTTAGTGTTTCTTTTTTTTTAAATATCAGATATTTAGACGTTAAAGATTTAATTTCAATTAACAGTTATAAATAAATTTATTCCACGCAATAAAAAAATAATTTTATTTAATCAACTGACGGAATGCACAAATAAAAAATGTCGGCTAAAATAATTTCTTACGTTCATATTGGACTTTGGATAGAAGCTTATTTGCACAAAGGTTTGTATATAGTCTACAATCAATTTTTAATTTGCATTGCTTATTTAACTTTATATGCAAACTTAGTCAATTTCGACGCCTTAGATTTTCCGCGATTTTGAGTATGCAATTTTTTTTTTCTGAATCCGAAGAAAAAAAATTCTCTTGCAGTTTCTTCAAGAACAAAATTTATTTCCTCTTCCCTACCATCATTTCTATACTCAATGCTACTATGTTTAGTGCCCTGTAACAGTTCATAAATACCCCTGCAACTCTAATAGAACGTTGTACAGTGATTGACAGGTAGGTAATTTCATCGCAATTGGAGTATCGGTTTTAATCAAATTGCAAAAGTATCTTCTCAGAAACTGTAGCAACATATAAAGAAGACATCACCTTCATCATTCATATACACGAAGGCATGATCAAACAGAAAAACTACATATTGCCTGACACAGGTTTATTGTTAAAAAAATTGTTAGTAGAGATCCTATTTATGCAGTAAATGTTTGCCTTTTCCCTGTTCAAGCCCAAGTTGTTACTTGCTCTGTCGCCACAAAGTATAATAGAGTTCTGCTGTGTCCACCTATTCTTAACAAGTAAAACCTTTGTCAACTAACTAATCCACTGTCAATGCCCATTCGCCCACAACACCAAATAATCTGCGATGATGGTGACACAAAAGGTACAATGACATGATTAACCATCAGGTTGAGGATGTTTTTTGACTACTGTAGGCTTTCTATTCAGTGAAGAAGCAGCTAAGTTTTTGAAAGAATGTTTTGTTTATTTATATATTTTTTTACCCAAGGATTATTTATCAGTCCGATGTGTGATTTTGTGTGGGTGGGGGTGAATAGTTTCTCTATTCATCATCGAGGCTGAAAATTGTCATTGAAAAGCCGAAGAAGGCCATGGATTCGAATCTCGCTACAGGCAAGTTTCACAGAAAGTTTCTTTTATGATTTCTTCGGTCGTTGACGCAAATCCAAGGGATTGTCATTGTTTCGCTCGTCGATGGTTTTGGCACCTACAGAGTTGGCTTAGGTTGGCCTTAAATTTTTATGTCCCCCACTGTAAATCAGTTCTGTGGCTGAGTTGGTATAGACTATTAACAAATTTATTTATTTAAGTCCTCTTAAAACCGACTTTGGACAATCTCTTCACAGTTATCCAAGTTCAAAATACCTGGTTAGACACATGAAGAGTGGCATGCATTGCTCCCTGGGTAGGTTTTCCACGAGTAATTAAATTATAAGTACTTGTATAGTCTAATACTCTGGTAGGCCTACACAACAAAATTTTGGTAATGAAAATCAATACATTACGTCAATTTAGTAGACTATTTAATGCGAGGGTAACCAACACTCGTATATTGCACTTTTTAAACGCACGAAAGAAGACAAAGTAGTTTCTCACGTCGTCGTCGTTGTAAAATATACACTTGCTTCAATATCACAATATATTTAAACACAATCTGAACACGAAAGCAACTGTAAAATGTTTCACTGCCAATTAAGCTTTTAGTTACAGTTCAGTTACACAAATATTAAACTACAAACATATAATATAAATTTTGCAAAGAATGAAAACAAATTGTTTTGTAATAGGGAATTTGCATAACATTATTTTATGGTTCTACTGGGTTAAGGCCACCTTCCTTTAAACAAAAATATCTTCTTTTCTTGATTTTGAGAATATTTTCATTTATAAAATAAGGGTGAAAGTTTCCTTTATATTTTGGCGGAAAAAAACGGGTCATACGTCACCAGCCTTCATGATACCAGTCAACCAATCACGTAACGATATATCAATTTACACGCTTTCGGAGATTATCTTGACTGTGGAAGCATATTTTGACATCTAGTTTGTTCTAATATGCTTAATATTTTATTTTATTCATGTAGTAATATCACAACGTAAGATTTAACCGCATTTTACTTGATAATAATAAGTAAAAACACAATGCTGATTATAAAACTTGGAAAAGGACATCAATTGTTGTTTATTGTTAGCCATTGTTGTATGAACCAAACACTTTGGTAAAAGGAGGGAATTTCGTTGTTTATCTAGGCGGCCGTGTTCGTCATGAAGGCCGGTGACGTAGGCCATGGTGGTATATATCACGTTTCAAAATAAATGTACGGGAAATTTAAAAGGTCAAATTTTGACCCTCAATAGATATTGAACGATTAACTTTAAAAACCTTAAATTATCGTTCATATCATTTTTCGACAAATATCTATATATTGCAGATACTATTACCGATATCTGGAACTTATGCAAATTTCCCATTGAAATTAAACTTATGCAATCCTATACGAAATTAAATACATTGTAAAGTAAAATCATCCTTGAATAAACAAAAGTATGAATACTCATTAATTAAATTATGTTTTGTAAATTATTCAATGGCTCATAGCCAAACCTTTTTTTAAATTGGAAAAATCGTTGTTTCTTCAAGAAATTTATGTGTACAGCATTACTCATAAAAATGTTTTCCACGTGAAAACCTGAACAATATTAATGCCTCTCTTTATGTGGTGATAAAGAAGTCTTCTTCTGTTTCTATTATGCCTACATTGACAAATTTAAGTCATCATGTGACTTGATAACCTATACAGAACTTTCCTTCCTCCTCTTCCCTAATGACCTTCTTCTTTGCCTAAAACCAGCCTGCTCGCTTTTATTTTGGTTTTAAAATGTTTTTAACCTGTAGTGTATGCCTAATTATCAAATAATTAATGGTTAATTAACGGTAACAGATATTTCACAGGCTGCTTTCGTGTTCAGTTCAAGTTTAAATAATGTGATATTGAAGCAAAGCAAGTGTATTTACAATTGCAATTTTTAACATTTATAATATACATATATTTATATATTTTCAATGTCGGGGAAAAATTATTTCTATTAACACTAAACATGACAAATTTATCATCACTTTAAAATTTCTGCGGATAATTAACTAATTAATTTTGATTTGACATGTGAGCGCAGCGAACGTATTCTACAATTTCAATTCAAACTACGCTTATTCTGTGACTGTGCATGTATGTGTGAGTACTAAAAAAATCCGCCGAATCGCCCGTCTAAAGATGGAACAACATAGGACCAGGTACTCGAAACAGTATACTTTATTCCAGGAAGTTACCTACATTAAGTACATTATGAATAATAGTGCTCAAAGATGGAACAACATATACTCGAAACAGTATATTAGGGTTTTCCACCACGTAACCTATTTTGTATTACCTAACACTTCATGCCAGAACATCGTATACCCGATAGAGTTCAACACTTGAAATATTATAGGTTGTTCCACTTTCTTACGTTCTAAAGTAATAACACTTTACTTCGGAATAAGATATAACAAAATTTATACGTTGTTCGACTCGTTGACGTATTCCGATCATTACGCCACAAGTTGGAATAGTGTATAACACAAATTATACGTTGTTCCACACTTTGCCATGGAGGCAGTAATGCTGTCAAACTATGGATCAACGTATAATTCCATTATATGTTATTCCACATATTGTCATTTCCCTCCTATCCCGCCAAGCAATGGAATAACATATAATGGAATAATGTATAAAGGATGTGTCTGAAAGACGAGTATACATTGTTCCACTTATTGACAGATTTCTAACTAAGTCGCAGAAATGGAATAACATATATTATATTTTGTTCCATTATATGTTATTCCCATCTTGGTCAATTTCTTGAATTATGGCAACAACTGGAATAAGGTATAATCATATTTTATGTGACTTCTCAATTGCGATGTATAAAATTATATTTGCAGTTTTTATTCAATCGTTAAACGGTATTCCAATAGTGGACATCCAGACAGGATTTGGATTTAATTGGAACAATGTATAGGCCTAACTTATACATTTAAGGTTAATGTTTTCTGAAATATATATAGGTGTTGATTGAGGGGTACGTTTTTGGAACGGCATTTATGCCGTTTTTCTCGTCAAAAACGAGATTATACCTTATTCCATTATACGGTATTCCACTCCCCCGTCCTTATACCGTCGTTATACCATGGTTATACCACCTATACCCAGGATGTACATGAATCCGGGTCTAGATATTTTACATCCTTTTGTTATTGCTAATACCATAGAAATTAAATCAACTTTGATAAAATTATAATATTTTAACAAATAATTTTACAATGGAACTTGAAAAAGTAATGAGATCACACAGATAACAAAAACTTGTAGAAAATACAGCCAAACCTTACACACTCAAAAGAAATGAGATCTAAAAAAAGGGCCAAGCATGTTATTACGTTTAAATTAATTAGAAAAAAGAACTTGGTTGAACTATTACGTTTAAATTAATAATCGCAAATTCTATTTTGCCAAGCTTTTCGAGGATGCTGTTATGGGACACTGTACGTTTATGAATTAAGAATGCGCAAATGTGGAAGGGTAGATGAGCTTGGCCCTTTTTATAGATCTCATTTCTTTTGAGTGTGTAAGGTTTGGCTGTATTTCTACAAGTTTTTGTTATCTGTGTGATAAATACTACTACATGTAAAATAGCTTTGAGGTAAACTAGGAAGCATCGCAAACGCTTTTTCAGGCGCGTTGTTGGATGAGCGTATTTTTTTATACGAAAAAACGTTAAATTGCGATTTTCATGAGAAATAATTTTTCGATTGCGCACAAATTTCACATTAATTTATATTAATTCCTAAAATTAAGGTTCTGTGAAAAAATCATTAGAATCGGATAAAGCATGTAGGCCTAGGTGTTATAAGCCAAAGAATTTTTTTTTAACAGAAAAAAAGCGAAAAATTGCGATTTTCATGAGAAATAATTTTTAGATTTCGCTCAAATTTCACACGAATATATTAATTCATAAAATTAATGTTCTGTAAAAAAATCATTATAATCGAATAAAGCATGTAGGTGTTATAAGTCGAAGACAATTTAAAAAAATCGAAAAAAATCGTAAAATTGCGATTTTAATGAGAAATAATTTTTACATTGCGCTAAAAAACGTGGCAGTTCAGAGATTTCGAAGGCCTTCAGAAAATTTCATCGCAATTGGAGTATCGGTTTAGCTGGAATCGTGTTAACAAACACACAAAAATACAAACAGAACAAAACAAGAAAATCGAAAAAAATCGTAAAATTGCAATTTTCATGAGAAATAATTTTTCGATCGATTTTTCGAACCGTGCAGTTCTAAGTTCAGAGATTTCAAAGGTCTCCAGAAAATTTTATCGCAATTGGAATATCGGTTTAGTCGGAATCGTGTTAACAAACAGCCAAAAATGCAAAAAAAAAAGAAAGAAAAAAAAACATTCCGGATTTTTTTCTCCAGTGTAGTGAAATGGAATCTTCGCTTCGCTCGCTCGCTCATCCAAAAAGTTGAATACCTGTACATGATTGTGTTTCAATGGCTAGTGCCACACAAGGAAAGACATCTTCACATCTAAATTCACCATCAATCTCAATCAAATCTCAATAGACAATGAGCAAGTTTTTTTATTTGAAGTCCCGCCGCGTTGTTGGATGAGCGTAATTGGTGCATTGAGCTGCCATGTGTTATGCGGATTTTCTGTTGTTCTGTGAAAGAATCATTACTCAGTTGAAGATTTTTTTTAAAATTAATTTAAATTTAATAAAAAATAAACTTGAATTTAAAAAAAAAACGCAATTTAAAAAAAGAAAAAACACGTAAAATTTCGATTTTCACGAGAAATAATTTTTCGATTGCGCTCAAATTTCACACGAATATCTTAATTCATAAAATTATGGTTCTGTGAAAAAATAATTAAAATCGGATAAAGCATGTAGGTGTTATAAGTCGAAGAAATTTTTTAAAAATCGAAAAAAATCGTAAAATTGCGATTTTCATGAGAAATAATTTTTCGATTGCGCTCAAAAACGTGGCAGTTCTAAGTTCAGAGATTTCGAAGGTCTCCATAAAATTTCATCGCAATTGGAGTATCGGTTTAGCCGGAATCGTGTTAACAAACACCCAAAAATACAAAAAAAAAAAGAAAAAAAGAAAAAAAAACATTCCGGATTTTTTTCTCCAGTGTAGTGAAATGGAATCTTCGCTTCGCTCGCTACGCTCATCCAAATATTTAGGTATGCATCATTTTCAAAAAAATATTTAATTAGTAATTAATTAATTATGCATTAATTAAAATTAAAATTCAAATAAAAACTTGCAGTACAGAGAGCCCTTTGTCAGGTTTATAACCAGAAAGTCGTTGTGCACTTAAATGTGACATTCACCTTTCAACCAGCTGGCGCAGCAGTAGGGATACAATTCTCATGCATGCATCCCTGAATAAATATCTAATTTTGGAACCAAATGGCAATCATGTAGGACATGCTAACTTCCATTTGATAGGCAGTCTTTTTGCATCATCCTGTTTGCTCTTTTTGCAAAAAGACTGCCTATCAAATGGAAGTTAGCATGTCCTACATGATTGCCATTTGGTTCCAAAATTAGATATTTATTCAGGCAGTGTTGAATTCAGACATTTTCCCTGGGGAGGGCACTCGACTAATTGGAGTGGGCGCACACCAAGTACTATTATAATGTGTGGTGGTAAGATGTTCTGGAAAATCTGGGGGTTTTAGCTCAGTTTTCTGGTGTCCTTATTTTAGTGGGGACCCTAATTTATTCTGGAATTAGGCTCAGATCACCAGTGATTTTTCGTTTGTCAGGTATGCATTAAATTAGTCGTAATTTGAATTATTATTAATTTAGAGATTAATGTCGTCCCTTACTCAGCGAGTTTCCAAGAGTTGTGGAAGAATCATAACATTCTCACGTATTTTGGTCTTTTAAACTTTTTGACTGAATCAAAATGTGAAAATAGATGTGTATTTTTTTACTTTTATCTCCAAATAATCCCGCATCCTCCTTAGCAAAAATATGAATAAATGTAATAATAAATTGTTAAAACATTTCTGATAATAGTGGGTATTGAGTGGGACGGGGATGGGGGGGGGGGCACTGATCAGTCCTGGGGAGGGCACTGCCCTCCCCAGGGTATGCCTGAATTCAACACTGTATTCAGGGATGCATGCATGGTAATATTACCACTATTATCGTCGATGTACAAGTTTATCCCGGCTGGAGCTCGAGCCTAAAACCAGACTCTACCTTTACCTATGCTTGAACCAATTTAGGCTATCGGGGCCAAAGAACAAACCTTAATTACATTTCTGTTATTTTAAAAAGAAAAAAAGTTAAAATATCTCAGTGCAACCTCACCTTTTGAAAGAAAGGAATTGTATGAAAGTAAGCTTTATACTGGACTTAAGCAAGAAATAAAAGATGTAATGAAGCTCAAATTAAAACCTTGAAGTATAGTATGCAGCTTGAAGAGTGCTACTTTACGATACAGGAGTTCAAAAACTCGGTAAAATGCTTTTGAAAATGTTGTATGTAGGTACTAGTATATAATTTGGGGAGTTTTAAGAGCGTAATAATTCTAGTACGTCTAGGCCTACAACAGTTTAATTCAAATATATTTTTATTACGTATTAGTAGGATAAAAGGTGTGATGAGACATATCAAGGAATGAAATTATAACAAAAACCAAAATGTATGTAGTAACATTATGAGGACAGTTATTTATTTAACCTTTAACAATTTGAGATCTCAGAACTTAAGATTAACAATATTATTATACACATCATTTCAACTATATACAAAACAAAATGTTGATAAATTAGCAATACCTTACATGTTTTCCTTCATTTAGGAAAACAACAATAATTATATATAAATAAATAGCAAAGCAATGCATTAACTCACTCCGCATGAGTGTGTCTGTGTGTGCCCTTTTAAAACCACAGCAAATATGTTATTGCACAGTTACCAAATACTACCATGAATTATCACCCCACCAGTACCTGAATGATCATTGATCAGACATCGGTTGTCTGTGCATTCCTGCAGTATTCACTGCAAATAAATTAGGTATTATCCCAATAAGACTACTTTAAATAATATGCAAGCCATACCGAGACAGCCATAAAATTAAAATTATATTACATTTGAAATGCGCTACAAAATAGGATTAAAAAGCCATAGATAAAACCTCGAATTTTTCACTGCCAACTTAACATGAAAAGTATAATGCCAGAAATTGATATCACAGCAATATATGCCTAAAAATATAAGATATAATCTAGTGGCAAAATATGTGTTCTAGACAAATTGATACACCCCTATTCTATAATATCATAAACTACAACATCTTTGTAGAAAATGCATGCTGATTTTACTTTTAAGATACTTTTCTTATTGGATTGCGCATCTGTTATGTCTATGACAAGGGCATTGTTTGTTGTGTGTGGTGGCAGCTTTAGGGTACATATGCTAGAGATTATGAATTATTGCTGTGATTTGATAATGGCATAGCTATACTGAGAGGCAATCATTTGTCCAGTGCAGTACCTATTCAAGTTTAGTTATACTTATGGTTTTCCATAAAACAATATATAAATATACTACTAGTTATCTAGCAATACCAAAAAACTAATTAAATAAGGTAAAATATTATACTGTACACATAGCCATTCAATCACAAAGTGTACAAAAACTATAAATAATGTATATTTCCAGGTGGTAAATACAAAATGCATGAGCACTAATTACTTACTGTACTTCTACTTTCATAATGTATAGCATAGTTTAGTGGCAATCCCAAATTCAGCTGTTGAGCCTGCTGAGAAAGTGAAGCAATCCAGTATTAAGCAGCTTATTGACTGCCAGTAACAAGGCATTTCAATATGCAGTAGGCCGATACAATCGTCTTAGTGAGCAAACTTGGCGAAGAAATATGCTACTGCATTCCAACCAAAAAATGCTGCAGTTGACGTATTTTCTTAAAGGCATATAATCACATTAGACAAAGTTTTTTTTTAAACAAGTGGCTACATGTGCAAAAAATAAGGAAGCCGCAAATTGTGGCAACCTTGGACAAGGCCTACACCGTCTACGTTTTGTATTGACGCGCGCCTGGGGGCATGTGACGGTGGTGGATGCCTGCTGACCAAACCGGGCGAGGCGACACTCGGTTAGAACACGTGTTGTATTGTAGTAAATGGTTGGCACTGTGTAAATGGAGTCTTCTCGAGTTTGTTACTATAATAGCACAGTAACAGGCCAATAAGTGTTTTTTGTAATAGTAGGCTACTCGTATTAATGTGAGTGATAATTAGTGAGTGAATAACATATTATGCAAGGTTTGTCAACATAGGTGAAGAGCACGGCATGGCTGTGTCTGCAGCATACAAACGTTGCTAATTTAGGTGTGGATAATGACTTGCTTCTTTTAGGATATATTTGTCAGAAATTATTATAGCCTATATCCTCTTGTCATACAAAGGGATGTCAAACATTACCGAAATAATAACTTTTGTGTAATCAACTAATGTTTTGTGGCGTTGCTTTGTCAACGGTGTTTAAAATGTTGTGCGTTTGGATATAACACCAAATTGGTCAGTCCGATCGAGTTATCTTACACCGTTTCCCAAATAGGGAGATATTGCCAGTGCGATATAAAAACTGACTATTGAAAATTAACCCTAGGAACTTAAACTTTGTAACCAGCAAATTTACTCATGGATATGTACAATATGTTAGGTACCGAACACTTGATAGAAAGTTATAAGAAATTACGTTTAGGTATCAAATGAACTGGTGGAAAATATAAAACTAAAATTACAATTTATTAAAGGAGGGAGAGGAGTGACTGAGTGTCTCCATTCAACTCAAACGGCCCTCATTCTGTGATTCTGTGTCTGTCTGTCTGTACGGCGAAAATCAGCCGAACCGCTGAACAGATTGCGTTGAAATTTTAAACAGCCATCCGGTACGAGTTTACTGAGAACTGTTAACAAAATCAGCTAGATCCATAGCGATTTAAGCCTACAATAAATAAAAATGTGATTTTTAAAAATATCGATAGCATTTGTTTAGTAGCAGCTAGCGGGACGAGATCTACCTGGCTGACATGGCCCAGTGGTAAGCATATAGCCTACCGCACGGAGGGTTGGGGTTCGATGCCCGTTAGTTAGAACTTTTTTTATATTTTTACACCCACATATTATTTTTGAGGGGTGTTAAATGGGAAATAAAAATTAGGTGATTTTGTTTTATCTTGGAAATTTGTTAATGTTTCACGCTAATACGTTTCGAACACGATTCGCATTTTGAATGTTCAATTTAAATAGCTAGAGAAACGCCAAAGTCGTTGTTAAACGCGCGAGTGAGCCAAGAGTTGAGTACCTAGGAAGTAGGAACATCCCATTTCCTCCCATATACCCAAGGCTGGATCTAGTTCAGTATGGGGAATGATACCGGGTACTATACACATGGCTCACTCACTCGTTTAACGACTTTGGCGTTTCCCTAGTTAAAATTACAATACCAACTTTAAAATTGAGAGGTAGCAGAGATGAGAACGAACACTTTTCAACTGCCCGTGCCGTGCCCATAGTATTGAATAGGCGGGCGGTGAAGCACCCCACATTCATCATAGAGTCGGTCGGAAGTGAAGCTGGCTCAGTAGGTATCTAACTACGTCACGAGTTCACATTTTCCATAATATTGCTCGAAACTTGTTCAATTATTGACCAATTTTTAAATTTTATTTTCTTGCCACTATGTGACAATATGCCTTTAAGAATGCATTGACATTCCAATGATAAGTGATTAAAATGGCAAATAAATCATAATGTAGATCTTTTCATAATCAATTTTGTATAGGTAATTCTTAAAATCGATAGTACACCTGTCAGGGACAGGCTACCCGAGATGCCGACAATTACCCAATCTCATTTTTTCTAAACAATGGTTCTTTAAAGGTGGAGGAAATGTTGGTTTACACGGCATTGTCAACTACCATACCTCTTTGTTTAACACCAGTACCACCATGGTACAGTGGAATATAAAAAATTCTAATGTAATATCAGACCTGTATGCCACATTGCTATTTTTATGGTCACTTTTTAATGTATGCAGTTCAGGCATAAACAGAGTGTAATTGCCACAGGTCAAAGAGGTATATAATATATATATTGGGTATAATATTGGAGGTGATTATACAAGTAGATCTTGGAAGGCCGTAAGCAAGACACAAACTGTGATGTTGTACCACCGCCTACTGCATGTCACACTTTTCAACCTATGTGCTTCAATTGCAACACACGAGGGAAAAAAATCTTCTCGAGTGAAAAGACATCTTTGCTTGTTGAAAACTTTTTTTAAAAGAAATAAGATTCACCATCGTAGGTATAAGAGCATAGATCACGTAGTGCAATGAATGGTATACATTCTCTATTAGACTCAACAATTACCATTGACTAAACGTGAAACTATTTAAGGCATGGGCCTAGCTCCAAGACTTCACCATTGTAAAGATACACAAGCTACAGCCTGGTTGTTGGCCTAATTTAATGTTACTCGTTTAACTACGTATGTAAGTACTTGTTACAAAAAATAACTTATATTTGTATTTGCTTCAAAATGTCTGTGTAGTCTTGCTAGTTTCAGGACAAACCTAACATTCAGTGAAACGACGTTAAAATTACACCATGTTATTGTGTGACACATAGGGAAGTCTCATGAGTACCCAATATTGATTTTATAATTTTAGTAGAAAAGAAACATGGTAATTTTAAATCGTCACTACAGAAATTTATAATAATTTATTCATTACTGTAACTTCTATTCAATTTTTGTGGTACAAAGTTTTAGGTTTTCTCTTTCCTGCGCCTTTATAGTAAAAAGTAAAAACGCTCATGGCGTCATCTACCGTATCTCCACATCGTTTATGAACACCCTTCTGGATAAGGCAGTGAAAATCATGAATCAAACCTTATAAAATAATGGTTGACTGTTGCAGCTTAATTAATAATATTAGGAAACTTCGCAAACGCTTTTTCAGGCGCGTTGTTGGATGAGTGTAATTTTTTTGAAACAAAAAAAGCGTAAAATTGCGATTTTTCATGAGAAATAATTTTTCGATTACGGTACGTTCAAATTTTACACGAATATATTAATTCATAAAATTAACGTTCTGTGAAAAAATCACTTTAATCGGAAAAAGCATGTAGGTGTTATAAGTCGAAGAAATTTAAAAAATATAAAAAAATCGTAAAATTGCGATTTTCATGAGAAATAATTTTTTGATTACGCTCAAATTTCACACGAATATATAAATTCATAAAATAAAGGTTCTGTGAAAAAATCATTACAATCGAATAAAGCATAAAGGTGTTTTAAGTCGAAGAAATACTTAAAAAAATCGTAAAATTGCGATTTTCATAAGAAATAATTTTTTGATTGCGCTCAAAAACGTGGCAGTTCTAAGTTCAGAGATTTCGAAGGCCTCCACAAAATTTCATCGCAATTGGAGTATCGGTTTAGCCGGAATCGTATGGACAAACACACAAAAATACAGAAAAAAAAAACATTCTAGATTTTTTTCTCCAGTGTAGTGAAATGGAATTTTCGCTTCGCTCATCCAAATACAAGTATAATTAATTAATTATGTTGTGATATTTATGTATACTGTATACCAGGGGTGCCCAACGTACGGCCTCGCCCAGCCATTTGGTCTGGCCCGCACTCTCATACACGTTTTTTTTTTTTAAATCTCATTTAAAGTAGCCTGAAGCGTAAACGATCGTGGCACTCCCTGTGTGTCTCACAATGATATGAGACTGAGTGTACTAAGGGTAGTTTTTTTTTGTGTGTGCCACACACATAACGATAAAATTGTGTGCCTAATATGCAAAGATGTCATCACAGTGTTCAAAGAGTACAATTTAAAATGGCATTACGACTCGAAACACAAAAGTGAGTATGAGAAATACAAAGGGTCAAACTGAAGCAAAACCTTGTATCTCCGCAATGTATGTTCAAAAAGAAGATAACTGAGAATCAAGCATCTGTCAGTGCTAGTTATCAGGTTGCCCACTTATTAGCGTCGGGAGGATAGCAATTCTCTGATGGGGAATTAGTAAAGAAAAGTATGCAAGCTGTTATTGAAATATCATTGATGCTATTCGGCACCAAAAAGCACACTAGCGCGGCCCTGTTGGCGGAACGTAGAACCCGAGCAGTAGTGATCACTCAGGTAGACACAGCGGCAAATAACGTGGAAGAACGTGTAGATGTAATTAAAAAGTTGAGTTTTCGGCGTGATACGTTTTGTTTACAGATGTTGAACGTTAGAAATAAAACAAAGAAATATTTGTGCTAATGGTTATCACAAGAAAACACATTAAGTAAGTGCACCATAAAGTGGACACCTGACGCAAGGGTTATGTCTCGAATGGTTAAGCATTGGCCTATATTTCTCTTTTAAAAATGGGCCTACAACTCTTTACACGTAAATAACAACTTTTAAATAATCGTGATCTCAATTTAAATTTCGGTAGGGCCTACTCTTAATAAAAACATTTCTTACATTTAAGTCCAGGGATAAAGTCCAAAAACATATAGTCAGATGACAGTGTGGAGTCATCCACTGAGTTTTCCCGTTGTGTTTGATAGATTTTATTTACTTATGTTATTTTTTTAATAATTATGCTAATTGTTTTTTTGCCCGTCACCGACACTCATATTAAATCGCGTTTTACAATTCAGACAATACCGTAATTTTAATTTATGTCTATGCCAAAAGACTATCACACCGTTCCCAATTGTTACACATACAGGCCTACATAGGCCTACATTCAATTCGTTTCGTAAGTGATGGGCTACCTCAAAATTACTACACTGTAGTGCGTTTTTATCACGCCAAAAATAAGGCACACATTGTCGATGATTACAAATTGACAACACCCGGATTTTAACATAGATGTAGACATAAGTTATTGACATTTTCAGAGAATATGATCAAAATAATACAAGTTGTACTATTGTAATTGCATTACCACGGGAAAATGTTAAATATTGCACCTTGCATTTCAGCTGTTCAGTGTTATATCAATTTGTTGCAAAATATTTGTTGATACAATGAACAGACTCCTTTCACTTTAAAAAAAATTAACATTCTAAATTCAAATTTGGTAATAATTCCTTGGACCAATACCAATTTTGGCGGGCAATTTTACTTGTAGTAGTAGGACTGTAGGACACAATACACTACTATATAATAAATAACTAGGAAAACGCTTAAGTCCCGTCGCGTTGTTGGATGAGCGTAATTGGTGCATTGAGCTGTCATGTGTTATGCGGATTTTCTGTTGTTCGGTGAAAAAATAATTACTTTGTTGAAGATTTTTTTTAAATTAAATTAAATTAAATTAAAAATTTACTTAAATTTTTTTAATTAATCGTAATTTAAACAAAGGAAAAAATCGTAATATTGAAATTTTCATAAGAAATAATTATTCGATTACGCTCAAATTTCACACGAATAGATCAATTCATAAAATTAAGGTTCTGTGAAAAAATCATTACAATCGGATAAAGCTTGTAGGTGTTATAAGTCGAAGAAATTTTTAAAAAATCGAAAAAAAATCGTAAAATTGCGATTTTCATGAGAAATAATTTTTCGATTGCGCTCAAAAACGTGGCAGTTCTTAGTTCAGAGATTTCAAAGGCCTCCATAAAATTTCATCGCAATCGGAGTATCGGTTTAGCCGGAATCGTGTTAACAGACAGACAAAAATACAGAAAGAAAAAAAAAAAACATTCCGGATTTTTTTCTCCAGTGTAGTGAAATGGAATCTTCGCTTCGCTCGCTACGCTCATCCAATAATCTGCTTATGAATTATTTTCTGGATATTCTTACGCTCAAACATAATAATATACCCAACTATTATGATGATAATATTATATAATATTTTACATTTCACCCCTATCCCATTCAGTTATATATAGGAATAGGAAGGTATATCTAGGTCAATTTTGGCTATAGTTGGCCTACGTACGCAATCACGCCTACTTGTGGTTGTAAAAGAGCATAAAAAATGCAAAAACCGTAGATGAAAATATACATCTTATTTAATGCGTGTGCGAGATAGGTAAATAAGAGTGAACAGATTGGAAGTATTCCCCGAATTGTCATAACCGGCGTGACTGACACACGTTAGCGCTATATACGCTCCAGCCCGGAATCACAATTACGCCAGCCATGTTGTGACGTAGCGGGCCGCCAGTGCTGCGATCTACATGTCGTTTTGGTGCCGAATCAGCTTGTCACGCAATACAATGACAATAATAGGGGAGGATTGCATTATAATTCCACAATCTATAGCCTATTCAAATTACGTTAAATTTTAGGTGATATTCGAGCATTTTATGATGTGTGGTCCGCCAACATTTAAAATTTATGCCGTGTGGCCCAACTCTAAATAAAGTTGGGCACCCCTGCTGTATACAATAACTGAATATGCCGAGTTGAAATAGCATTCTTTTAAATAGGATAGTTCTAGTACAATAATTTGGTAAAAACAAGTGATTTTATTATTCGCTAGATGATTGTTACGACACACAACAGATTGTGACGTCATCTCCTAATTATGAGACGACTTGTTTTTCCTGCCTGGGGTAAAATTTCCGCTAATGTTTATAAAATAAAATATGATTTAATTTACAATAAAAAATATTTTAGTGTAGGCCTAAATAGAACGTGGTTGTTAATGAAAAGAGTTGCCGAGGCTGTCGCGGAGACGAGTTTAGGCGCTCTGCTTTCTGTTTTTTCCGGGTAAAAGGGTTATAACTCTGTTATCAAATTTCACTGACGTTAATAAAGAATAAATCTATGTTATCCAGTATGCGTATTCCTAAATTAGTTCATTGATTTTGAATTTTTAAAAAAAATCTAGAATTTATTCCAAGTGTTTAGATTTTTTAACGCAAATTTGCATACTGGATAACAACGTCAAAGTGAACGCGCAGGTTAATTTGGTTTTATTTGCAAGATAAGTGGTTTGGTGAAAATTTCCAGAATTGAAATCAATGTTTTGGATTTCTCATTTCCCCCCCCCCCCCCATGTTTTGGACTCATGTCTCACAATGGATCTAAGGCTTATTTTTTGCAACCAAGTGTGAATATCACAATAAAAGTACTTTATTATTAACATTCATGCAAAATTTAGTAGGCCTAATGATATTATGTACCAACCATTCAGCAGAAATCATCAACTCCTAAGTGCGCACATTTGAGTTGGGCTAAGGTAAGCTCAGTGTCCCCTTGCAGGAATAACAAAAAAAGTTCATGAGACTTCCCTATTGACAGAGTCGAAAAAGAAGTTTCCCCTTTGGGGAGGTCCTCCAACTCCCTATACCGCCCTGGGTAAAATAAAAAGTCGGTTTTTGGCGTTTGGAATCTAACGTTCCGCGCGACTGTGTGACGATTGATGAAACTACTTCAAAAAAACTACGTCACTTTTCTACTAGTAGTTAACAGTCATTGACGACGAATGGGGTGAAACGTCAAAATATTAAATACGATTGAATGTTGGCGAATGTTTTGGCATAAAGCAAACTCTCTTTATTAATGAGGATATTTCTGATGGAGTAGACCTAAGCTTAGGAGCTAGGCCGACAATATGTATTGTTCAAGATTTCGATTTGAGTGTCTAAGGCATACCTACTTACGTTTGAAAACTGTATTGTGGCCTTGGGCCTAGGCTACACTTCTGTAAGGCTTAAACAACCCATATCTCAATTAATTTCGCACAAAAATGTCAGTGACGCCTGCGCAACACTTTATAGTACAATAATAAATCAAAAGTAAATCATTTTAAGAGGCTAGGGCCATGGGCTAATATGATTGAAATAAAATTAAAGTTTCGACGTTTCGTCTTGTTTTGTTAATTAATTGCATGCAGTGACAATGCAATTATTGCATTGTCACTGCATATCGATAATCTACTGACCGTATTTAGCGTGCAGTGCTTTTATTAGTTTCACATTTGAGCCACCCTCAGCGCGCAGAACGTTAGATTCAGTTTTGACTTGGGAGTAAGGGGACCTCCCCAACAGGGAAACTTCTTTATCGACTCTGCTATTGACGAATCATTCCAAGATAACAAATCCACCTAGCGGTGGCCTACCTTCCGTAAATGGTCCACTAGGGAGCAATGTAGATGTAGATTTATTAGCCTCTTTAAAATTCAGCAAGTATAGGTCTACAAGGTTTCAGTTATACTTTATTGTAGGCCTACATCTATAGTGGCACAAGTGCATACAAAATAGCAACATTGTTTGTTTGTTAACTTTGTTTACACACAATGTTGCTGGCAAGAAATTTTCTCTTGTGTGTCGGCTTAATAAAAATAATTTTCAATTTGCTGACAATAAATCACAAGAGATAAATCTCTTCGTGTGTCGGATGATTAAAAGCTTTGGCCTGTGCAAACTACATTGAAAGCAACTTTTTCAAGTTAGGCCCAAGGTTTAAAAAAAACTGGAATATTTTTTAGAGGTGTGTGACGAATCCTGTAAAGGAAATAGCATCCAAACTATGACGTCAAGGTTGGTAGCAGAAATCTGAAATTAGCAATTTACTATACTTAGGAAATAAAAACAACTTTTTAATTCCAATAGCCCATTTGTTTGATCTTATTCTTATGTTTTTAGTCCTTTGATGATTTCTTTTGTTATTGACTTACTGTTGATCATTAAATACAGTGGAGCAACTCTCCCCCCCCCCCCCCAGCCCCAAGCTTGAGGGGCTCCCGTATCCCTAGATGAAATTTAAAAATATATTGTATAACAAGTTGGTAGCAGCTAGGCTAAGTAGTAAATTAATACTTGATAGACCTACTACAAGCAAACCCTCCCCTTGATGCAAAACAGCTAGGCATACATAACGGTACTAGAAATAATTTTTCATATTTTGGAGTTTGGAAATTATGCAGGATGCCTATTAGCCTAAAAGAAGTACCATATTATATAAAGGGCCGATGTATACATATGTTAATTAAGATTAATATTTAATAGTATGCTATGAATCTCTCATAAAATATCACAATAATGTGAGCACATTAGGTAGTAGAGTAGATTTAACCATTGACTTTTTGTGTACCAGTACATTAAAATAGCAAAGTCTGTGGATCAATGCTTTTGTTCCGTTAGGTACGTCAACAATGCTTCCCTGCGACTTAGTCTAAGCTGCAATGTAACACAGCAAATTTGTAAAGCAACAAAAATGTAGTTACGTTTACAATCTTGTACAAATAACCATATGCTTGCAAAAGACTTGCGTTTGTATAATTTGTCTCGGATAACCTGGCACTCGTCATGATCAAGGATTCAAGGTCAAGCGAGAGCATGCGTGCCAATGTTGACAATTTACACACATCTGTCATTACCATATTTTGGTAATGTTAATGTGATATTTTATCACATAAATTAACAGTTTATAAGTTATGAATGAAGTAGGCAAAGGCCTACCACAACAAAATAATGATTTTCTTTATGAATTGCAAATTTACAAAAATTTCTTTTTGCCTGGTTGGTAATCATGATCTAAAAATTCCCACTCTCATTATGCCAACCTTGCCAGATGTGCTTAATGTTTAGTAGAAGCATTAAATGTCATAATTTTATTAGCATGCTTTGTAAATGTGCTACTCAATTTTTAGGATATATTGGGCAAGGCTTTTTTAAAATAGTCCTGTTCATCTTCGAAAACTGTTTTAGGGACCTTTATTTTATTTAGGCCTACTTTTTGCCGATCCGGTGGGGGCCATGAGGCGTGGTCGACAGTGCTGCAATCTCTCAGCAAGTGCCACCTAACCTATAGCAAGTTTCTGAAGGCCTATTTTTTTACCAAGATAATACATGCGGTTGTTTCCAATACTGGTAGACTACTGGTACCAGTAACTAAAATAAATAGTTAATTAGGTATAAGATATATCTCTGCATTAATTATACAGATACTTACAAAAATAATAACAGGGCAATATTATACATATCAAAAGCATCTGCACATTGTAGTTTAGTCCCTGCCATTTGTGCTACATGCCACGTTACATTCTCTTTTCTTTGATACTAGGCCTATATCAAAATTATTTCATGAAAGCCTGAAAGGCCTACAATAGCATAGGACCCGATTCTATTTTTGGCTATCGATTGTTGCGTTACAACAATGAAATTTGGACAAACATCGGATTACTTCGGACAAACAAAAGCAAGTGACAGCTATTAAGCAAGGCCCATCTTTCTGTCATCTATCCATTAAACTGTTCCGTGCAAAGTCGTGACATTCGAGTCATGTAGGCCTACAAAGTTAAAAAATTATTAGGCCTATTTGATTTTATTGTAACAATGGTTGCAGTAATTTTGCTAAAATTTGTTCAAAATGTCCCTTTTAATGACGATAAACATCAGCGTTTACATCCAGTTTCTAGGCAAAAATTGTCTCAAAACTATAGGTGGAGCCAGATAAGCTGGCGGCCGTCAAGGTCAAGCGAGAGCACGGACGCCAACGTTGACAATTTACACACAACTGGCATTAGGTAGGGCCTACAGTCATTTGGTCATGTTATCGTGAAATGTTATCACATAAATCAACATTTTATAAGCTGTGAATAAAGTAGTTCGTCCCACAGAGTCAGTATTTTAGCGAAATAATGATTTTAAGTAATCACGATTACGAAAGTGTTTTTTTGCCTTGTTGGTAATGGTGTGTCCAAAGTTCCAGCTGTTTATAATGCCAACCTCGCCAGATGTGATGTCAATGTTTAGGAGCATCAAAATGTCTTGATTTTATTCGTACACTTCATAAATACTTTATTTTTAGGATATATTGGGCAAGGCTTGGCTTTAAAATAGTCGTGTTTTTCTCCGAAAGCAGTTTTAGAGACCGTTATTTTATTTACTTTTTGCCGATCCTGTGGCCATAGTGCGTGGACGACAGTGCTGCGATCCCTCGGCGATCGCCACCTTATCTGGTTCCACCTATAATGATAACACCAGTGCCAGTGCTGCTCTCCCACAGCAGCCATTTAAAAAACGTCACTTCCGCTCTAATCGGGTCCTATGCTATTGCTGCTATAGGCCTAATACTACCTGGATACTAGCCTAGGCCTACATTTGTTTTGCATATAGGCTTACCAACAATAGGCCTACATAGCTCGATCTAATACTATAATGTAGTCAAGTTTAAACTAGGTAGATAGGTACCTAGATGCAATAAGTCACAATCAACTGGGGATGGTACTAAGGTACCGGTACCCGGTTACCCGAATCCGAACATTACCCGAAACCACGCTAAGGATTTTAATCTGGTTTGAATAAGTTTTTGCTAAATAGTAAATTAAACAATCTAAACATAGGACCGGTAATAAAACATATCAAATAGGGATGACATCGGGTACTCGGGTACCTGACTCCTGTTGGAGTCGACTCCATTTTCAAGTGAGAAAAAAAATTTTTTTTTTTTTTTTTAATGGTAAATTGTATGAGATTGCACTTGTTGTCTCGTAAGTCGAAATATCTCAAAACGAACAAATCAGCGAGAGTCTTGGCCGGGCCAAGAGACAAGCAAGCTAGTGGTACGTAGCGGGTGGGGGGTGGGGGGGGGGGGGGGTTGGGGGGAATGGCCGGACAGCGTTGTGCAACCCCACTGAAAATCAGTTATATAACTGAGTGGGTAGACTCATACAATTTATTTATTATTTATTTAACTAGAGTAGTTGGCTAAAAATAACTTTCGCATAAAAAAATTTAAATTTTTTTTTTTTTTTTAAATTGCGGATCGGGGAGTCGACTCCTACCCGGTTCCCAAGGCTCCGGAGTCGACTCCAATATTTACTACCCGATGTCATCACTAATATCAAATATATAGGAATCAAAAAGTTGTGGTCAAGAAAACTACAGAATACCTCTCGACTGTTTCTTCATTTAGCCTAAATTGGCCATTATTAATTTGTTGTTGTCTTGTAGAGTATAGGCCTTGAATAGACAAATTGTGGCTTCATTTGTTAGTCCTTCTCCTTCACATAAATTAATTTGTGCCATTGTTTAAAGTAGCTAGTTTTGCCTAGGACCTACAAAATAACGCCATTTAAGCATTTGACGGATTCAGGTTACGGATACCGGTACCAAAATCTTAATCCACATTTTGCTACCCGATGTCATCCTACTACCAACAAATACATATAATTGCATTGAGAGTATTTGTTATGCCCGAGACCATAGGTTACGACTTCACAAGCTCAATCCAAAGTTGTAAAATGTAACGTGCAATTTAGTGTGAATGTCAGGAACTATGCCTAGGCCCTACCTATGTTAAAAATTATGTTCTTGCATTAGAGTGGAATGTTCTCTCTCATTTGGCCTCAATACTATTGGAAAATATCATGTTACAATATTCTCAAGGTAGTGTAATACTGGTGCAAAGGTTAAGGGGAACAGTGAAGGTTTCCTCTTGTAATGTAAGAGTCTAACCTCTCATCTTCAACCCAGGTAATTAGCAATTCCTACATGCGAGCAGGACCACGGTTCATCTGAGAGTGCAGCAGCTCCGGTCGATCGTCAGGGCTGGCCATACAGTTACTAAACAGAGAGAATACGTCAAGTCTAGGCATACAGGCATGAACAAGATTAATCATGTTTTAAAATAAAGCTCTCACATGAAGATAAGTAGGCCTACTGTAGATAGATGAAGTAGAAACCCACAATTGTCTCTAGGCTACTTAAATGATGCCTCCAACAGAGTAGAATGAGAATGCTCCAAACTGCATGTTTATGGGGGTTTTAGGTGAAGCACACATATACAGAAAGTCATCTGATTGGAGTTGAGTTCTATTAAGAGTGGGTTCTGAAGCAGAACGGTGTATCTTCGGAAGCGTCCGAAGAGCACTCTCCAGAGAAGCCAAGATCTGCCTAAAGAGAGGTCGGTCGTCTCGGCTCAGTTTGATGCAGTCTTCGCACAGACGTCGCAATGCCTTCGGGGCGTCGGTACGTATGTTGTTGAGATCTGGCCTTAGATATCCACGACCCACCATGAACAGTATCTGATCTTTGTTGTTGACAGTCGAGTAAGGCAGCTGCCCAGCCAACAATTCGTAGAAGACCACACCAAATGCATACACATCCGACTGAAAGCTATAAGGACTTTCCTCTTGCATTCGAATTACTTCAGGGGCCATCCATAAGATAGATCCCGTGGGTTGCTGAAATTGTTGAGAGCCAGACCATCGAGTCTTCACTGTTGCCAGACCAAAGTCACCTATCTTCACTGTGAGATCATCATGAAGAAATATGTTGTTACTCTTTAGATCTCTATGGATTATATTTTTTGCATGAAGATAATCCATTCCTTGAGCCGTCTGTCTTCCTATTTCTATTAGTGTGAGCAGTTCAAACTTGGTTTCTATTACATGGAGATGCTTATACAAGCTAGAGCCTTCACACCACTGGGTTACAATTGCCAACTGAGGTTTGCTAACACATCCCATGAATAAAAGAATGTTAACGTGTCTCGTCTTCCTTAAAACAGCAACTTCATTCTTGAAAGCTTGTAGCTGAGCAGGTGTTGGATCCTTTACGTTGAGCGTTTTAACTGCTACTGGTCCATGCCAGTGCCCCTTATACACAGTTCCAAAAGAACCAGAACCAATCCGTGGTCCGATTAGAATCTCGTCTGCTGGGATCTCCCAATCTTCGATCGACTCTCGAGGGGTGCGGATTTTGTTACTACTCTCATCTGCACTCCGTGCACGAGGCCGCCACGGTCGCAGGGTGTTGGTGGGGGAAGCCTGAGCACTCTGCGTGTGGGTAGGTTTGGTGGGACTGTTACCAGGACTACACGAAGTGATAGGACCAGCAGGTGCGGGGGTAGCTCTTGCAATACGACTGGCAAACTCTTCAAGTGAGGTGGTGTCTCCTCCTTGATTGACTAGGTTATAGCATACATTAGGGGCTGAACTTGAACGTTCTCTTGTACCTAAAGTTGGAGGATGGCGACGGGAAATGGACTGTGGTTGCGTAGGAGGGTTACTTCGGCCATGGACGTATCCTGAAGGGGTTTGAAGAATTCCGGCTGGCGACGACTGATTAGCCAACAACATCTGATAATATGTATTCTGCATATGGATTTGATGGCATAGCGCTGGTACACCAGAGGCACAACGTTGATGAAAGCGATAACCACATGTACGGCAATAAAAGCCTTGAAATAATAGTCTATTGCAGCACTCACAAAATGCAAGGGAGAAGAAAGTCTTCCGCACAAAATTATGTGAAATACTTGTTGTGTGAGAGAATCTATCCAAAATTTCTACGCTGATCTCTTCACCTTCAAGGGTTGAAATGTCTGCTTCCCAATGGATAAGAACCCTGTCATGTTGACCTTTACCCCTGTATACTTCACACATGTCTGGAGTGAGTTTGCGTAATTTCATAGCCCTAGACAAAGCTTCTCGAAGTGTCAAGCCTGGTTTCACCTGCACTGTGGTCCGTTGTTGATTAGGGAGATGAGCTCTGAGCACTGACTTGAGTGGTGACCGAGGCACCTGCTGAGGGGACGTTTCACCCTCGTCACTCGGGGGTAAAAAATGACGTTGATTGTTATCTTGGGGACTTTCCTGTCCACCGTTGATGGATTCTATTAATTCCTGTTCTTTACCTTCAAATTCGTGTAACTTACTAGTGAGTTCTTGATATTCTGTTATGTACATGGATGGTGGATGTTGAAAACCTGCAAACTGCGCATTTAGAGCGTCGATATTTTCCCTGGTAAGTCGAATCATATTCCGAATATTTTGCAGTTCATCAGTAAGAGGATCAACGTCTTCATATTCAGAAGATCTCGTCGGACTATTAAGTGAAAGCGTAGGAACAGGTCCATTAAATTTACGTTCTCTAATAACAGCCATCTTCCTTTTTACGCACACTGCCTTCTCTGAAACTTCCTTTATTGATTGCACGTCCAAATGATTAAAATTTCTTTCACAGCTTGTTAAATTGTGTTATAATCGATAAAATGAATAAAACAGCGGTAAATTTAAAAGTGAAAGAGGGGTTAGGGCATATATTATACCACCATGGGTTAGGGTTGATCTACAACGGTGTCTACAACAGGCCGGGAACGAGGCCCTGTATGTATGTACAGTATAATTTGTAAGCTCAATGTTCGGTAATTGAGCGAGCGTCTCCACTTGACTCTTATGGCTCGAATGTCTGGTTTTTTTTCTGTTACTGCTTCGGTACAGGTCGGTCGCACCGTTTCTCTGATCGACCTGAAATTTTGCACACATGTACATACCACCTATGCGGGTTGCTGTATAGTTTTTGAACAAAATCCTAGATCAACCCCTGAAATTTGAACCAAAAAAATCAAAGTGGCACTCCCTTTACCTTGATAGTAGTATATAGGTCACCACATGGTGATGTAGATACCTTTTTAGAAAAGTTACTTGCCGTTGAGCGGGTCCAGCTTTCAACCACACTTTTCCCCCGATAAAATCAATGGAGAACAACTACAAATTAGAAATAAATGTGTAAAAATTCAATATTTACAATTTATTATTAATTACCACTTTGCAAAATTAACAATTACATAGGTGAACACATTACTCACAGACTAATTTCACTGTTATTAGTTGATCACGGCGGCCATTTTAGCAAAGTCTCTCCATTCTCCGACGTACCAACCAAAATACACCAAACTTACGTTTAATTCGGTCCGTTTCTGTTTGTCCTGTACCTCATTCTGTTCTGGGGGCCAGCCCCCCGACTCCCGCCGGGGCTCCGCCCCCAAACCCCCGTGCTATTCGACTATTTAATTGTTTACTTAACAAAACAATAACATATTTATTCATTACTTATTACAATAACCACAATATCGCTAAAATGTTGGTACACCTTCAAAGTAAATGATAATGACATAGCCAAAATCCAAAATGGCGCATTGATCAGAGTGAGACACGTTCATGTTCAATAATGTAAATTATTTCACATTATTCGTGTAATTCGAGAGTGATTACTATTAATTACTCACTATACTTACTTAATATTCACTTATTTCTAATTTGTAGTTGTGTTTCATTGATTTTATAGGGAAAAAAGTGTGGTTGAAAGTTGGACCCGCTCAACGGCAAGAGTGCCCATTTTAAATGTGTGTGTGTGTTTGGGCACAAACATGTGGTGATTTGTGGAGACTTTAATATAGATGTGTTGAAGGAGAATAAGGTTAGCAAGACATTTATAGAGGAACTTAACACATATGGAGTCCGAGCCACGATAAATGTCCCAACTCGGACAGTAACAATGTAAATGGCACAAGTGCTACAGCAATCGACGAGTGAGCGATGCCGATAACCAACCAAAGATCGATATTTTTAATTAAACGAGGGAGCGGAGCGACCGAGTGTCTCCATTCAACTCAAACGGCCCTCATTCTGTGATTCTGTCTGTCTGTCTGTACGTCGAAAATCAGCCGAACCGCTGAACAGATTGGGCTGAAATTTTAAACATACATCCGGTACGAGTTTACTGAGAACTGCTAACAAAATCAGCTAGATCCATTGCGATTTAATCCTACAATAAATAAAAATGTGATTTTTTAAAATATCGATGCATTTGTTTAGTAGCAGCTAGCGGGACGTAATCTACCTGGCTGACATTGCCCAGTTGTAAGCATTAAGCCTACCGCACGGAGGGTTGGGGTTCGATACCCGTTTACTCGAATTTTTTTATATTTTTACACCCACATATTATTTTTGAGGGGTGTTAAATGGGAAAAAAAACTTAGATGAATTGTTTTTATCTTGGAAATTTGTTAATGTTTGACGCTAATACGTTTTGAACATGATTGGCATTTTAAATGTTCAATTTAAATAACTAGGGAAACGCCAAAGTGGTGTTAAACGTGTGAGTGACCCATGTGTTGAGTACCCGGTTTCATTCTCCATACTGGGCTTGATCCAGCCTTATGTATATGGGAGGAAAGGGGATGTTCCCGGGTACTCAACACTTGGCTAACTCACTCGTTTAACAACGACTTTGGCGTTTCCCTAGTAGGAAATATAGCCATCAGTGGTATGGACAGTGCGAACACCCGCGGATCAACGCCAGAATCAACAAGGCCGATTCAGAACAACTCTGAATTTATTATGTGCTTCGTTGCTAGGACGGCTCCAAAGTCACCGTTTACAAACTCCTAAGACAAGAACTGATGGACTTAAGTCCAAATCAGAAGTTAAAAAACTTCTGACTTTCGCGGGAATCGAACCCTGGACCTTCTGCATTGGAAGCAGATACGCTAACCACAAGACCAACGAGCCACACAAGCAAGCCAGCAGGGTTGGCTTGGTCGCTTTGATTTAAAGTCCCCCACTGAAAATCAGTTATATATAACTGAGTGGGTAGACTCTAAATAAAATGTATTTATTTATTTATTTATTTATAGATAATATCTTGACAAAAAAAAATGAAATTACATTTTAACAAAAGTAACGTTACCATGGCAACGAAAAGTCGCAGGAGAATTCTGGTCACTATGCACTGCCACCTAGAAGTAATCAAAATACTATCGAGGAAGCAGTGTATTATTTGTTATCAAAGAGTTAAAATAGTTTTCCCAAAGAAATGATGTCAAGGTCCTCTAGATGGCGGTAGATTTTATCCATTCTCTCCTATTTTACAAATTTTCAGCTAAATCGGTCAAGACCTTAAAGACTTATTGGTACCTATGTAACATTATGGGAATGTCGTACTCGGGTCGTGTTGCACGTACCGGTGCTCGCTCAACAACGCGACGGGACTTTAGCGTTTTCCTAATATTGGCTATGATTTAACATGCCCGGTAACAGGGGCAGGCAGATTCAGGACCTGTTTTTAGGGGGGATCGAGTTGGCGCAATCGTTAAGCTGGGGGGTCTGAGCTCCCAGTTTTTTAAAGGAAATTCTGTCACAAACGTGTTTAAATGGCTTTGGAGGGAGGGTATTTCATTATGTGTGATTAGATAGTTTGGTATATTATCATCACGTTGCAAGGTTGTAATTGAGCGAGCGTCTCCACTTGACTCTTATGGCTCGAATGACTGTTTTTTTCTTTTTTTTTCTGTTACTGCTTCGGTACAGGTCGCACCGTTTCTCTGATCGACCTGAAATTTTGCACACATGTACATACCACCTATGCAGGTTGCTGTATAGTTTTTGAACAAAATCCGATCGATGGTTATAAAAAATAAAATTAAAAAATTAAAAAATTAAAATGTTCCGATCGTTATGAAATTTTGCAGGGTTAATAAGTACAACATTATCTCCTATTTTACAAATTTTCAGCTAAATCGGTCAAGACCTTAAGTAGTGTAGATAGAAATTACATTTTAACAAAAGTAACGTTACCATGGCAACGAAAAGTCTCACTATGCACTGCCACCTAGAAGTAGGTAATCAAAATACTATCGAGGAAGCAGTGTATTATTTGTTATCAAAGAGTTAAAATAGTTTTCCCAAAGAAATGATGTCAAGGTCCTCTAGATGGCGGTGGATTTTATCCATTCTCTCCTATTTTACAAATTTTCCGCTAAATTGGTATGTAACATTATGGGAATGTCGTATTCGGGTCGTGTTGCACGTACCGGTGCTCGCTCAACAACGCGACGGGACTTTAGCGTTTTCCTAGTTATTATAGAATACAATTTTATTATTTAACCTTTAAAGAATCAGTGGGGGGCGGGGGATCGCCACTACCGCTTCCACCCCTTGATCCGCCATGCCTGGTTATTGTAACGAAGAGGGAAAGTTATTGCCGGGCCTCCTTTAGGGTGGAGGGTATACTAGTATCTATGGGTTAGGGTTTGTGTACAGCCCGGTGTTTTTTTTCTTTCTTTATACACACCATAGATACTAGTATGCACAATCTAGGTGCCCGTTAGGGCGCCGCAGCCAAGCCGCGGTGCGCTACACACTCAAGCACCTTATACACCAAGCAGAGTTGGGGTGATTTCGAGGTGTTACCCAGCCGTCATGTAACGTGATGTGAACTTGAAAACTATCACAATCGAGGGGATTTAGGTACCTGACAACACATGCCAAATTTTATTGGGGTACGATTATTCCTTCTTGGTGAAAAAATGGCTTGAAACATGCTCAAAATCACTTAAAGGATGTTAGCTACTGCTACTACTGCTACTACTGCTACTGCTAACATCTAATACGTCGGCCCGCGATTCTGACCAGACGGGTGGGACTACAATGTTCATATTTTACATGGACATTAAGGTTATAGAAATATAGTCTCTTTTGAAAAAAAAGTTGAAAAAGTTTGCTGGAAGGCTTCCAAATAAGGGTTTTAAAATAAGCCTTAAACACTTGGCATACAATCAACAAGTAACCATAGTTACTTGACACTTGTTGACGGTATAAGCAGAGTTAGGCGGGAAAGTGCGATACGTAAACAAATAGCGGACATTTAAAATTTTTCTTCTTTGTGTGGAACGAGAAAAGGTGTCATTATACTCTCATAAAACAAATCAGAAACCATCCCTGGCCTAGGCCCAGATGTGGAAAATTATTTATAATGCAAAAGTGTAGGTCTAAAGTTCCATTTGGCTATAGGACTAGTAAAATTCATACTTACATTACATGTTTGACAAGCCTAGCCAACCCTATGCCAGCACAACATTGTTCTGATATTAGCTTGCTCATCTGTTTGTTTTACATAATTGCAACAATCAAATCATTTCATACAACTCGTCTTTCGATTGGCCCGCGTTTATGAAGGCACTGCCATCTAGAATAAATATAGAACTTTTTCGAGCTCTTTGCTATACGCAAATCTTTTTAAAGTGTTTGGATTTCGTGATACTCTTTCAACCATATTTCAACTCACAACCCATGACGTTTTCCACGATACCGTTCAAGAATACCAATTCCTTCGAAAACGAAAACGACTTCGTTTTCAAATTGCGTTTTCAACTCATCTCCCACGAACTCAAGAATTGGGGTCCAGTCCTTATACCGTCGTTATACCATGGTTATACCACCTATACCCAGGATGTACATGAATCCCTACTGCTATACTGCTAATACCATAGAATTTAAATCAACTTTGATAAAAATATTATATTTTAACAAATAATTTTGTAATGGAACTTGAAAAAGTAATGAGATCACACACATAACAAAAACTTGTAGAAATACAGCCAAACCTTACACACTCAAAAGGAATGAGATCTAAAAAAAGGGCCAAGCTCATCTACCCTTCCACATAAACGTACAGTGTCCCATAACAGCATCCTCGAAAAGCTTGGCAAAATAGAATTTGCATGTTATTACGTTTAAATTAATTAGAAAAAAAGAACTTGGATAAACTATTACGTTAAATTAATAATCGCAAATTCTATTTTGCCAAGCTTTTCGAGGATGCTGTTATGGGACACTGTACGTTTATGTGGAAGGGTAGATGAGCTTGACCCTTTTTTTAGATCTCATTCCTTTTGAGTGTGTAAGGTTTGGCTGTATTTCTACAAGTTTTTGTTATGTGTGTTTACCTATTCTATAACGTTTTTGTTTATTTTAACCATACACGAACTTTACGCTGGCACAATGCCGAAAATTATTGATGAGAATTACAATTACTTTTTTAACCCATGACTGTGACAATATTGCTAGAAGCTTCAAAGATGAAATGGTGAAGAATAACTCTAGGTCTAACCTTTTAGTTTGCTAATGTTATAGGCCTACTTCCACCAAAGATTAGTCATGTTCCACTATGACAATCGAGAGTAGGTACGTTTTTCTTTGCGTTGCACTATGCCAATTGAGCTTGGCAATTTATGTGGAATTCCATATCGTACACTATACATTTTAAACATTATGCCTAATCAAGTCCAATGCAACATGAAACATGGCTCCATCCCTTGTCTAGCAACGACCATGGAGTTTACCTAATATTTAAAAAAAAAAAAATCTTGTTGGAATGCAATTGTAGCTGGCACTTCTTTGGTTGGTATAGCTCCCAACTTTTTAACACTGCAATTAGGGGAAAAGTAGCAAGGGGTAGGGGGGGGGGCGCTATAAGCGCGTATGTTTTACAATATTATTATTATTATTAAAACATAACCCCAACTTTTCCCCTTGTTAAAAAGTTGGGTGCTACCAATTCCGAAGAAGTACCATTCAGCTGTCATTACTGAAAGAACACATGGAAAAATCCAATTACACCTCATCTCCCATGAGTTTAGTAGTATGACTAGAAAAACGCTGAAGTCCCGTCGCGTTGTTGAGCGAGCTCCGGTACGTGCAACACGACCCGAGTACAACATTTCCATAATGTTACATACCAATAAGTCTTTAAGGTCTTGACCGATTTAGCTGAAATTTCGTAAAATAGGAGAGAATGTTGTACTTATTGACCCTGCAAAATTTCATAACAATCGCAACATTTTTATTTTTTTATTTTATTTTTTATTTTTTATAACCATTGATCGGATTTTGTTCAAAAACTATACAGCAATACATGTGCACAGCATAGGTGGTATGTACATGTGTGCAAAGTTTCAGGTCGATCAGAGAAACGGTGCAACCTGTACCGATCGAAGCAGTAACAGAAAAAAAACGAAAAAAACAACAATAAAACAAACAAAAAAACAGACATTTGAGCCATGAGAGTCAAGTGGAGACGCTCGCTATGCTCGCTCAAATATTTATTTTATTGATTCCAACAACCAAGGCACGATCAATAACTTTGGAAAATATGTAGGCATCTATAGGTGCCCGTTAGGACGCCGCGTCGCCGCAGCCAAGCTGTGTGTGCACACACACTCTGGCACCTAGCTTATATACAGCAAGCAGAGTTGGATATATATATATTTAATTTCTGTCTATAAAGTACTAACATATTATTAACGTCATAGTTGCCTACTATAAAACCAAAGTTATATATATATATATATATCCCCCCAAAATACAAAAATCTGTAAAAAGCGGCAGCCAAGCTCTCCTTCAAAAGTCTTCGGCTGTGAATGCTGTGAGATATAGAAGTTGAGCCAAGCTTTTTATTCTTTCTCCCTAGTTTCGCTTTGAAAATATGTAAGATCATTTCGCCTGTTGACGAGCGCCAAGCCAACGATTTTTGTGGTAAAAAAGTAAAATTTTTAAACTCGAAATCATAAAAAAATTCTTGGCCATGAACCAAATTCAATGGCCAAGTCATTTTTTTTTATGATTTCGAGTTTAAAAATTTTACTTTTTTACCACAAAATCGTAGGCTTGGCGCTCGTCAACAGGCGAAATGATCTTACATATTTTCAAAGCGAAACTAGGGAGAAAGAATAAAAAGCTTGGCTCAACTTCTATATCTCACAGCATTCACAGCCGAAGACTTTTGAAGGAGAGCTTGGCTGCCGTCTTTTTTTACAAATTTTTGTATTTTGGGGGGATATCACTTCTTTTTGTTGTTCGTTCGCTATCAAGGTGTGAATGATGGACTTTGAATGATTAAATTTGTTAAGTTCAAAGTTGTTTTTTTACATTTTTGGGCCCACGGTCCCCCCAAAGATACCCCTTAAATAAATAAACAAATTTTATTTAGAGTCACTCACTCAGTTATATATAACTGATTTTTAGTGGGGGACTTTAAATCAAAGCGACCAAGCCAACCCTGCAGGCCCCGACGCAATCGACGAGTGAGCGATAACCAACCAAAGATCGATATTTTTAATAGGAAATATATGGAGTGGTATGGACAGTGCGAACATCCGCGGATCAACGCCAGAATCAACAAGGCCGATCCAGAACAACTCTGAAATTTATTATGTGCTTCGTTGCTAGGACGGCTCCAAAGTCACCGTTTACAACTCCTAAGACAGAACTGATAGACTTAAGTCCAAATCAGAAGTTAAAAACTTCTGACTTGAGCGGGAATCGAACCCTGGCCCTTCTGCATTGGAAGCAGATACGCTAACAACAAGACCAACGCACTAGCATAAGCTCTAGATATTTATAATGGTTAAGAGCATGTTTAATTTCAAGCTTGTATACAAATTACTACGCCTGAGTAATTACGCGTTTTGATTTTGCTAGGACGGCTCCAAAGTCACCGTTTACAAACTCCTAAGACAAGAACTGATAGACTTAAGTCCAAATCAGAAGTTAAAAAACTTCTGACTTTAGCGGGAAACGAACCCTGGCCCTTCTGCATTGGAAGCAGATACGCTAACAACAAGACCAACGCACTAGCATAAGCACTTGATATTTATAATGGTTAAGAGCATGTTTAATTTCAAGCTTGTACAAATTACTACGCCTGAGTAATTACGCGTTTTGATTTTGATTTTGATTTTGATTTTCCCCGTCCCAATTGCCCGGTTTTTGTTATATGAGGTACATCTGAGTGTGGCCCAAGTTTCAAAGTTCTAAGATGAACCGTTTTCCTCGGTATAGCGTATTATTCATATAAGAGTACGGAATTACCTACTTTTGATAATTTTGGTTTTTTTCCGGTACCCGTTACCCAATTTTGCTTTCCATATTCAAAAGTGATAAAGAATGAGAAATATCAAAGTGTATTCCACGTTTGAAACTTCTCAGTTGTAGCGTTTTCTTTGAATGATTCGTTTCTTAAAGTTCAGATATGTTTTTTGTCATTTTTGGGCCCATGGTCCTCCCAAATTTAGCCCCTTGTGTTTTGGACGCTAGATATTTATAATGGTTAATGCATGTTAAATTTCAAGTTTGTACAAATTACCACGCCTTGGTAATTACGCGTTTTGATTATCATCCAAATTTTGATTTTCTCCGGTCCCTGTTACCCGATTTTGGTTTTGAAAGCAAAAGGCACTGCGTCTGAAATACACCTAAGTGTGGGCCAAGTTTCATAGTTCTAAGATTTACCGTTTTCTCTGTAGGCTAAAGAACTCTCCGCGGAGAACTCCTAGCCACCCACCCCACCCACCCAGCCAGCTTTAAGGAATTTGACGATGTTGAGAGCCTTTTTTAACACAGAACGAGTTGTCGGATCGGTTGATTTTTTTTTTGGTATGTCATGGACCACATACCAGGTCATATACCGAGTTTCAAGATTGTAACTCTTTCGGGGCGGCGTGTGCAGATAGCTGAAAACCCCCCAACTCTGGTAGGTGTATATAGGGCCGGAGTTCGGTGTCGCCTAGCAGCCGCATTCGCTTGTCTGCCGGGCGACGACCGTCGCCCTAGATATATATATTGATTCATAGCAGTTGTCGAAAAAGTTTGCCCCGACTGGATTCGAACCCAGAACCTCCGGCTTAACGTGCCATAGCTTAATTGGTAGAGCTATGGCACGTTAAGCCGGAGGTTCTGGGTTCGAACCCCAGTCGGGGCAAACTTTTTCGACAACTGCTATGAATCAATAACTATGTCCTTAAAGCGGGCTTATGCTTAAAAACCATATATTCATACTACCCAACTCATGGGAGATGAGATGTGATTGAATTTATCCATGCAATCTTTCAGATTTGACAGCTATATTGCCGTCTTCTGTTGGATTTATGTCATGTAAGTCAACAGTCACAACTAATAGCAGTTTCCTAAAGGTTTGTTCCGAGGTCCCGGTAGCTTACTTGGTACTTGGTAGAGCTATGGCACGTTAAGCCGGAGGTTCTGGGTTCGAACCCCAGTCGGGGCAAACTTTTTCGACAACTGCTATGAATCAATAACTATGTCCTTAAAGCGGGCTTATGCTTAAAAACCATATATTCATATACCGGTATATATATATGTTTAAACTTGGCTTTATAGTAGGCGACTATGACGCTGTTATGTTAGTACTTTAGACAGAAATTAAAAGTGACTACACCGGGGTTTGAACCCGGGACCTTAGCTTACCGGGCTATGCTCTTACCAACTGAGCTATGCGGCCACCAATTTAAATTCCCGGGTTCAAACCCCGGTGTAGTCACTTTTTTAATTTCTGTCTAAAGTACTAACATAACAGCGTCATAGTCGCCTACTATAAAGCCAAGTTTAAACATATATATATATATATATATGTTAAGTTATACTTTACGGAAATAATCACGCTTTATTGGATGTTTAAAACAAATATTTAATTAAAACTTCAACGTTTCAGAAGACTAGGCTTCCATTTCAAGAAGAGTTGGTATAAAACAAAAAAAACAAACATCAGCAACACAATAAAAATATAAACAAACTTAACCGCCTTACAAAGGCAAACCAAATAGTAAGTACAAAAAAAAAATGTTTTTATTTTTTTTGTTTTATACCAACTCTTCTTGAAAATGGAAGCCTAGTCTTCTGAAACGTTGAAGTTTTAATTAAATATTTGTTTTAAACATTTAATAATGCGTGATTATTTCCGTATAGTATAAGTTAACATAAACCATGAATCACAAAAGCCTACAACAGAATATATATATATATATATAAATATATATTAGTACCGGTACTTTAGACAGAAATTAAAAAGTGACTACACCGGGGATCGAACCCGGGACCTTAGCTTACCGGGCTATGCTCTTACCAACTGAGCTATGCGGCCACCAATTTAAAACTGTCTAATTTTTGGTCTGTTTTGTACAATGTTAATAACGTGTGTAGAGCAGATTGCACTGCCTTGTGAACTACATACGAAAATAACTGGAGAATTACAAACCATCTCTTGAACCCGAGTTGGGAGGATATGATGCTTAACTTTGGTTTTATAGTAGGTGACTATGACGTTGATATGTTAGTACTTTAGACAGAAATTAAAAAGTGACTCCACCGGGGATCGAAGCCAGGACCCTAGCTTACCGGGTTCGATCCCCGGTGTAGTCACTTTTGTAATTTCTGTCTAAAGTAGCCTACTAACATATCAACGTCATAGTCGCCTACTATAAAACCAAAGTTAAACATCATATTAATGAACTAGGTTTTTCGGTTATAATGCCTCGTTTATTGAGCGAGCGTCTCCACTTGACTCTTATGGCTCGAATGTCTGTTTTTTTTTTCTTTTTTTTTTCTGTTACTGCTTGGATACAGGTCGCACCATTTCTCTGATCGACCTGAAATTTTTCACACATGTACATACCACCTAGGCGGGTTGCTGTATAGTTTTTGAACAAAATCCGATAGTTGGTTATAAAAAATAAAATAAAAAAATTTAAATGTTCCGATCGTTATGAAATTTTGCAGGGTCAATAAGTACAACATTCTCTCCTATTTTACAAATTTTCAGCTATCGGTCAAGACCTTAAAGACTTATTGGTATGTAACATTATGGGAATGTCGTACTCGGGTCGTTGTTGCACGTACCAGTGCTCGCTCAACAACGCGACGGGACTTTAGCGTTTTCCTAGTTTACATTAGGCCAAGGTTTCGATGAAATTTCATTCATCTCCTTCAGGGCCAATACAACTTAATAGTAGATAAAAAATGACAACTACGGTACATTACATTGATAAATACAGAAAAAAATTGGGAAAACAAAATACAACAAAATATAAACAACAGAATTCCCCATCAGCGAGCGCTGGCGCAGGAATTAATAACCCTTTAACTTTGTACACCCGTAGTTACCACGGTTTTATATTTTTAAAATTTCTTTCAATTGTGAAGATTATTCAACTGTGTTCTATAAAACAATAAAAAATGTAAAATGTAAATTTGAAACCAAGGCTAGTTCCTATTAGTTATTAATCTAGGGTATAAATTTTTTTAAATGGTCAAAATCCGCAAAAGAGCATTTCACATTCCACTAGGAAGTTAAGAGGGCATTTCCCGAACAGAATTGGGCACAAAACATTGCTCACAGAAAACGATCTGATTGCCAAACTAATAGAGACCCAAGGCTCGAGTTAAGTCTGGATTGTACAGGAAAGCTTCATCAGATGCTAAAATGCTATTCAATTTTCTATACTTTTGAATCTGTTTTTTTCGTTTCCATTTTTTACAAAATGGCAGTTTTGACAATACTACTTTGCATACGTTTAATGTATTTTTTAGAAAACAAATCGTTTATAAATCAAGTTCTAAAGGGCATATTAGCATAGTTGATTGATTGATCAGATATTGCTTAACGTCTCATATTAATGCTCTTTTGGCTATTCAAGACGATGAGTGGTGATAGACGAGGATGAAGTATGAACAGAAGGGAGGAGGGGAAATCCGGTACCAGCATGTAGCCTACTTCTTTCGAAAAGTACCATAAGGGGACCAACGGCGTAACGTCCCATCCGAAAGGACGGTGTAACCTTGACAAGTCATATAGGTTCCTCCACTAACCCGGACTTCCGAGCAGACGTCGAGGAGAGCGAAGCCGTTACACTAGCTCTTGAACCCTCCATTTGCTCTAACCAGCGGTATACGTGAGTTTCAGAGCAGACCGGTCACCCACTCTACCCTTGACCACGCCCGAGTCTGCTCAACTTCGGTGTTCGGTTAAACGACTCAACTAAACCGCTGGCTCAATATATAAGCATAGATTTAAGCTTAATTGGATGAGCGTAGCGAGCGAAGCGAAGATTCCATTCTACTATACACTGGAGAAAAAAATCCGGAATGTTTTTTATTCTGTATTTTTGTCTGTTTGTCCACACGATTCCGGCTAAACCGATACTCCGATTGCGATGAAATTTTATGGAGGCCTTCGAAATCTCTGAACTTAGAACTGCCACGTTTTTGAGCGCAATCGGAAAAATTTTTCTCATGAAAATCGCAATTTTACGATTTTTTCGATTTTTAAAAAATTTCTTCGACTTATAACACCTACATGCTTTATCCGATTTTAATGATTTTTGCACAGAACCTTTATTTTATGAATTAAGATATTCTTGTGAAATTTGAGCGCAATTGAAAAAATATTTATCATAAAAATCGAAATTTAACGGGTTTTTTCATTTTTTAAACAATTCTTTGACTCATAACACCTACATGCTTTATCCGATTGAAATGATTTTTTCGCAGAACCTTAATTTTATGAATTAATATATTATTGTTAAATTTGAGCGCAATCGAGAAATTATTTCTTATAAAAATTTCAATTTTACGATTTTTTTAAAACAATTACGATTAATTTTTTAAAAAAATAAAAAAATGAAGTAAATTTTTTTTTTTTTAATTTAAAAAAATTTCAATTTAATAATGATTTTTCCACAGAACAACAGAAAATTCGCATAACACATGGGGAGCTCAATGCACCAATTATCCAACAACGCGGCGGGACTTAAGCGTTTTCCTAGTAATTCAATAAAGAACCTTGTGTAAAGTTTAACGCACTATCTTTAATCGTTCATCAGTCGGATGCTTTTTGCGAGAGTGGATTTTAAGACAAATAACATGGGCACGATAGGGTAACAAACAGCGGGAAGTGCCTTCTTAAGAATTAAACTGGTATAGCATACAAAGATGCATGAATGCAGAAGGCCAGGTACCTGGGGAAATACCTGGGGAAAACGTGGCACGAGATGTTTATGGAAGGACTGACCCAAAACATGTCTGAAAAATTAGCTGGTAGAGCCTACTTTGCCTTGGACAAGAAATGGTGTTGCATTGAAAAGAAGAATGCAGTAGGTACCAACTATATATTTATTTAACCACAATAGGGTTATATTATGAAGAAAAAGCTTGCAAATAAACTATAAAGCCATCTTTCAACATCTGATATTATTACTATGTATTTGTATTGACTCAATACGGAACTAGCCTTCATTCCAGAACTCGAATATGTTAACAATAACAACTAAAAATAATAACATTTTTGTTTTGGGTTTGTATTATGGTCAATATTTAATGAAGAAAATTTTATACTGGCTTCCCGCCAAAAGACAACACGAAAAGCAGTTTGGCGCAGACTCGCAGGAACTTGAAGCTATAGCAGACCGCTCCTCGTGCTCGCGTCAGTCGTTTAGATTTCTAGATTAAAAGAAATGCTGCATTATAAAAGCTACCAGAAGGGCATTTACAATTATGGTTTAAGGAGTCAGCGTTGTCAAAACCCTGTTCAGTCATTTTTGTAGCCTACTTATAGGGCAGGTACCAATAGAGTAAATATGAGCGACAAGGCGGCCATTTTGAAGCGGCTTACAGTGACCATGCTGCGAACCACGTAAATCATAACACGTACATCACGACCCATCAGCAAGCGTTGGCGCGGGAATTCAAAACCCTAAAACTTTGAAGGCCCATAGTTACCACGGATTTAATTTTTTAAATTTCTTTTGATTGTGAAGATTATTTAACTTTTTCTATAAAATAATAAAAAATGAAAAAAATAAATTTAAAACCAAGGCTAGTTCCCTATTGAAGACTTGGTAGCAAAATTACAAATGGTCTAAGCTTAATGGTGGTTCATCATATACCGTACCTGGTAAGTAAGTAAAAAGAAAGAATCGTTGACTATTAGGTTTCACTCCTTTCAGAATTCAGAACGACCTGCATGACGCGACCAATTTTAGACTTTTAGTTTGAAAACATTAAACTATTTACACATTCCCGCATAGGCCTACACAAGCTTAAAAATTTGACTAGAAGAATAGCTACAAAAAGTGATTAATGAAGCAACAACAACATGTAATAATACTCATAAGCCTGTTATTATAAGAGGCGTGCAGGCTATGGTTTTGCGGCACACACTCCGTCAATATAACTCAAGAATGTGTATTTGTATAGGTATATGGATTAAGGAAAAACCAATTTGCATGTTAGTGCAACAATAGCTAGCAGTTGGCATTATGTTTTTAGGAAATGTGTATGCCGACGGTAACCAATATAATATGAAAATCAATACAGAAATTACAAACATCCATCTCAGCGGGGGAGACCGGGGTTCAATACCCCGCCGAGATGGATTTCACAATTTCCGGATTAATTTCCATTTTCATAATCAATTACAGATACGGGAGTGCAATAGTAGTATCTATGCGGGAGTGTTTCTTGAATGATTAATACTAGGGAAACGCCAAAGTCGTTGTTAGACGAGTGAGAGAGCCATGTGTTGAGTACCCGGGAACATTAGCATTTAAGTTAGATAATTATATTGTGGTATAAATAATAGTGTTTTTAAGTTTAGTTTGTGTAAGAACACGTCAACTGTAAGGCCATAATGCGCCACTCTAGCCTATGATAGGCTAGGGAGGCCTATAGGTAGGGGGAAGAAAAGTAATGTTAATAAGTACTCAACACATGGCTCACTCACTCGTCTAACAACGACTTTGGCATTTCCCTATAATCTTTACACAAACATTTGTGGTCACAGATCCTTGTTGACGAGATAGGCTACACCCCAGGCTAAATGGAACGGCCGGTGTATGACCCCTAGAATAGGTACTTTCTCCAGCGTCAATATATGAAAAATTAAAGACGATTCCATCTGGGCCCGGGGTAGAATTGGCCCAGAGCATGGCTCTGCTAATCGTAAAAGGCGATTCAAGAGAAAAAGTCCACCTCGCAAACATCAGCCAATAAGAGGGAAGTATATTATACTCCCCAAAACTAGAGGCGAGCTCTGGTAGTCGTCGTTGGGGACACCTCCCCCTTCCCTTGACGACCTCCCCGACGACGGTGACAATGACACAACGAACGATGACAAAGACAATGACGACCACGACGTGAGAAATCCCCTTTCCTCCCCTTACCCGTGGCTGGTTCTGACCAGCATGGGCCCCTCCTCCCCATCCCCTTGGCTAGAGTGGTGCATTATGACCTAACGGTTGACGCGTCCTTAATCCAAATAACCCCCCCACCCCCAGAAAAAGAGATTCAGGCCTAGGCGAACAGAGAAAGTGGTTTGAAGTTTTTTGGTTTCAGGGTGCGTCAACCGTTTATGTTGTAGTTATCGCCGTCTTTGTTATGGAAAAAGGCTAGCCCCATACGTCCCAATTAAGTTTTAGTTTGAATTAAGGGTGCGACAACCGCTAAGTCGCGCCACTCTTGCCTAGAGGATATAGGGAGGAAAATCTCATGCTGGTGCTGGTCAGAAATAGCCACGCGTAAAGGCGAAAGAAAAGGGAGGGTTCTCTCGTCGTGGTCGTCATCGTCTTTGTCATCGTTCGTTTTGTCCTTTTCGTCGTCGTTGGGAAGGTCGTCAGAGAATATGGGGGTCCCCGACGACGACTGCCAGAGCTCGTATTCTAGTTTCAGGAACTAATATACTTACCAGCTGATGTTTGCGAGATAAAATACGTCTCTTTCTTCCTCGCCTTACCTTAACGATTAGTATACAGAGCCATGTTCTTGGCTTAAGGTTCTAATATGCACAGCTTAGGCAAACGGAAGCGTACGACTTCCTTGCATAGGGTTTATAAATTATATTGTATAAGTCATATTACTTTAAGATTGACATTATTGCACTGTTTCTTGTAGGTCATCACCAGCCCAAACAAAGTGTATAATAGTATCCTTGAGAGCCAGCATTATTTACAGAATGACAGAAGCCATGCATAACAAAAAACAAAAACAAAATAATAAACATTGACTTGGTTCATCTCATAGATACTACTGATTGCGAACTTTCACAGGCTGTGTTCTATTTTACTAATGGGTATTTTAAACATTTGCAATCTAGATTTACATTTTTCAAATTTTTATTTCTTGTGAGCTTAAGTCACAATGGATATTGCTCATTTTGTTAGCAGTTCTCAGTTACCTGGTCACGGATGTCTGTTTAAAATTTCAGCTCAATCTATTTGGCCGTTCGGCCGTATGGGATCGGACAGACATACAGACAAAGCTCACGGCCAAGGCCCAATCGAGTAGCGTTAGGAAAGACTTCGTTCGCTGCGTTCACTCGTCTAAATATATACTACTAATTACTAATACATTAATTGTCTTAGTTTTTTTTTTTTACTAGTCTGCCCATTTCTAAATAAAATGTAAAGAGGCATATATTGCACATGAAATACACAACATAATGTCCCGTATTTTCTCGATCGCAAGCCAAACCTAATGCAAGCAGCCCCCTGATTAAAAGAAAAAAACAGTAAAAAAAGTTTGAAATGCAAAAATGTGAGTGTAAGTTTCTTTTGAAAGAGTACTTTTAAAAGATTTAGTTAATCAATTTAAAAAATAACTTTTGTTAAGTTCAAGTTCTTTTTTACATCTTTACCTCTAAAAAGTTCAAATTCCTCATAAAAAGGAACTAAATCTCATTTAATTATTATCCTTTTATTTTGTTAGGTCCTGGTTCAATTAAACACGCAGTAAAAAATTATGTTTAAAAAAAAAAAAAATCGTATTAGAGTCTACCCACTCAGTCATAATATGATATGTATATTATACAGGGCTCGAATTTAACGCTCGCCCGAGGCGAGTGTATTGTTGCGCGGGCGAGTAACGTTTGGAAATCACTCGCCCGGCGGGCGAGTGATTTTTTTAATGAGTCGTAACATAAATTGCGTACATAACGTTTCAAACTACGCGGTCAACAAATATGTGGCGGATTCACAAGGAGTTGATAACTCAAACAAGAAACAGAAACCTAATCCTACTGCAGACAATGCAAAATATGAGAAGAATCGTGTGCGCCTTTTTCAAGAAAGACGCTGGCTAACAGAACACACGTGGCTACGCTTACAACTAAATTCGACGTTCTGTTCTGTTTGTGAGATATCTAACGTAGGAGATAAACACGATCCATTTGTAAAGGGTAGCCAAATATTACGTAAATTAATTATTACTACGAAATTACGTATTTAAGTTATAGTAGTACTAGTAGTGGTTTGGAGTACGAATAACAGACTTAAATATTTTTAAAATTCGAGCCCTGGTCATATAACTGATTAGTAAACAGTTATTACCAGTGGGGGACATTAAACCAAAGCAACCAAGTCAACTCTGTAGACCCCGACGCAATCGATAAGTGAGTGATAACCAACCAAAGATCAATTTTTTAACAGGAAATATAGTAATCGTGGTATGGACAGTGCGAACACCCACGGATCAACGCCAGAATCAAAAAGGCAGATTCAGAACAACTTTGAATTTATTATGTGCCTCGTTGGTCGTTGCTAGGACAGCTCTAAAGTTACCTTATACTAATTCCTAATACAAGAACTGTCGGACTTAAATCCAAATCAGAAGTTAAAAAACTTCTGCTTATAGCGAGAATTGAACCCTGGACCTTCTGCATTGGAAGCAGAGACACAAACCACAAGACCAGCGAGCCACACAAAAAAAGTAAAGTTTAGATTGGAGAAGGGACAGGTTGGGAAAGCATAGAGAACATAAAGACCAGCCTGAAGGACTGGGGGTCGACAAAACTTTTCACAACTTTAACTTTTCAGATTCCACGGGTGGTAGCCGGGGTCTCGGGCGAAGCCCCAGCCGCCAGAGGCCCTTTCGCCACAGGCGTTTTTTTTTCCACCATAGTACAGTGTTATTTCATAATTTTTTTACTGAAAAATGGCAACTCAAGGGATTACCGTTTTGTTTATGAAGGATATACACTCAAGTTGTTTAAAAAAAATTTATTTGATTGACCAACTAAACCATCATTGTGTATAAAAGTATGTTATGCACAATAATAGAGACAGTATTGAAACAACTTAAATTAATAGCTCAAAAACTAAACCTAAACTTCCTGCACTCGGACTCGGTAAACTATGTTTTACAGCAACTATTTGCGATCTAGAAAGTAAACTAGGAAGCTTTGCAAACGCTTTTTTTAGTCGCGTTGATGGATGAGCTTTTTTGTAATTTTTTAGTTTGCGTGGGATCTCTTTACTTTTGCAAGTGCTTTTTGAACGCATTGTAGGGGCGATTGTTGTCAAGTTTTTATTGTTACTTGTTAATTGTTATTAAATACCTAAAAAAACTCATATAAAAACCTTTATTCTATGGATTCTGGCTAACTTTTTCAACGTTTTCTTTCAAGAGACAGAGAGAGAGAAAAAAACACCCGAGCCAAATTTGTTTGGGGGTCAGTGAAATTGAAGTCTTCGCTTCGCTCATCCCAAAATGAACGTGCAAAGTTAAATATTTTTGTTCCCTTCCCCCTGGTTCCTACGCCACTGTCTGCGTCCATTGCAGAAGGTCCAGGGTTCAATTCCCGCTTTAGGCAAAGGTTTTTAACTTCTGATGTTGACTTACATCCATCAGTTTGTGGCTTAGAAATTTGCAAATGGTGAATTTGGAGCCACCCTAGCAAAGAGACTCACAATAAATTCTAAGGTAGGTACACATTTTATGTTCAGTGTGCGACTTTAATTAGTAGTATCTGGGTTGAAGAGGTGTTGTGTGTATTATAAATTTCCAAAAAGTTTTAAATTTAAGTCTAAAAGATGGGGTTAAACCTGTGGCAACTCCACACACTTTCACAGAGTATGTCTTGGTTTCTCCTCTTTTTTACAAAAATAACACGTAGAATCTTAGGAACATACTAATAAACTGTCATTGGTGACAAATGTCTTGATAAGACAAACCTATTAAACCAAACCAATTATAAATACAGTAGGTAGGTACATTTTAAATACATACATCTACGCAACATTTTAATCTGTTTAACATTCTATCAATTGCTTCACCAAATGTAAATAACAAGTTACAGAGCTGCTTGAAAGTGTTGGTAATAGTTTGTTGTGAAATCTATCATGAGGTCTTGTGTACACTCGGGTAGTTCGGATATACAGACACCAGGTGAACCAGCATAACGTGTGAATGATGAAACAACTGTTTCCGCAGGAAGGACAGTGTTGTCTTCTATGAAACAACAATCTTTCAGAACACATCGCCGTCCCTGGAAACATAATTGCAATTAGTCCCACTTTACTACTACGTACTTACTACTACAAGGATACTCAACATATTATTTTAATTAAGATCTTATCATCTTAAGATCTAATCACCTTAAGATCTAATCATCTTAAGTCTGCCGAGCTCGAACAATTTTTTTACAATGTTAAACGCCCATTTAAAAATACACTTGATCATCAAATCCAGCTAATTTCACATTCAGTCTGGCCCGCTTATTGACCTTTAATTTTCATAAAAAAATCTGCATTTTTGGGAGGTTGTTGAGAAAGGATGAGCGCATGTCGCTTTCAGAGTACATTTTGACATTTCAAATAATTGTCTCTTACAGAAAATTGGGAAATTACTACAAAGTAACTGTTTGGTGGCATATTTACGGTCAGTTAATAAGACTAGGAAAACGCCAAAATTGTTAGACGAGCGAGTGAGCCATGTGTTGAATACCCGGTAACATTCCTTTCCTCCCCCTACATAAGGCTGGAACCAGCATGGGTCTTTCCTTCCTAGCCTAGATCATAGGCTAGAGTGCCGCATATGGCCTTTTTTACCGTTGAAATGCCCTTATACCAACTAAACTCAAAACCCTAACATTACCTATACCTTAGGAGGATCAATCAATTTAATGCCAATTGCTAATGTTCCTGGGTACTCAACACATGACTCGCTCACTCGTCTATCAACGACTTTGTCGTTTTCCTCGTCTAGGTCCAAGGTGCCTTTATACCCGGAATGTGGGAGACCCGGGTTCAAACAACAGTCAGGATAGGCATAGATATTTTATTTCTGGATTGTATTAAAAAAATTATAGTAGAACATGTTTTGAAATGTAGGTATTATACAGTACTATAGAAAACATAGCCAGTAGAAAATACGAGTAAAGATTGCAAGGTTTACTCAATCTCAAGAGCGGAATGTTGGGTAACCTTGAGCGTCCAAGATTCGGTACACCTTGGTCACCGCCTGACATTAAAAAATTATTCAATACAAATTAGTTCTTCAAGAACAAAAGCATTGCCATTTTAATTAAATCCTACACATTTCCAGCAAATTTTTCCAATTTCAATGGATTTTGCTCATTTTGTTAGGCTGACAGTCTTAAGGTAGCTCAAGCGTATCTCGACGTGAATAAAAAAATTTCAAATTTGGCATATTAACAGATAATTACCTGATGCACAATAATGCAAAAAGAAAAAGTAGGCTTCCTGAACTACTTTACGATATATTCAGGTCTAAAGTTTGAAGGTCGCCCTATCCCATAACATGGGGAACATGGAAATACATACACTTTTCGACCTTTACTTATGATTTCAAATAACTTCTTGTGAATAAATTTTGTTTAAAACTATTTTTTCTTAAAGAATATTAAATTCCGAATGATATAAGAACAAGAAAATAGTACGTTCCTGAACTAATTTAGAAGTTATAGCATCCTGAAGTGCAACCTGACGATTTGAATTGGCAACCCTGTAAACTTAACTCAGATCTTATTGGCTTAGAGCCTTTAGCACATTTGCAGGGAGATTTCAAAATGTAATTTTGCTACTGAACCTGTATAAGAAATAGAAAGATGATACTTGTTTTATACAGGCAGCCAATGAAGTTGCAATTAATTATTAATTACATATATTATGTGCTATATATTTCAACAATAAATTGCATTTGATAGGAGAAGGATGTTAGAAAATGACAGATTCCTGACCCAATACACAATGAATGTATTGATGTACTATTATGTAATTGCAGTTGTGGAGGGGGCGGAGTAGTGTGTATACCAAAATTGTACAATATAATTTTTCCTTATCTTGCTTGAAAGCCAGATTTATCTGCTCGACAGCCAGTGCACTACCGATATCTCCCCCCCCCCGAACCAAACACGACAACGCATTGTGACCTTGATTAGACTGTTGTGACTAGATATACAGCAGATCAAAGAACAGGGAACAATGAGTTTTCTTCATTTTATAAATAGCAACTAGCCAGTTGGCCTTTTCACAAAAAAGTAAAACAGTCTTCCTCTTACGTGATTGTGAATTACCACTTCATCAGTAGGCCTCCGCCTATGTCATTATTTACTGGACAGCATTACATCTCAGCTATTACGATAATTATTGACGAGCGCGATTTTTAGCAGTTCATTAGACACCCCACCCACACGATTTTTTGTGTTACTACCCTGGTAACCTGTGGGTAATGTGGACGGGACGGGTAACGGGGTCGTATAAAAGTCGGGCTTCATCATATGATAAGTGAAAGCTCCTACAGGCAAATACAGACTGGATAAAAGTTTTCTGTTTTAGAGTAAATTGCACTAAAAGATTACAGTAATAAAATGTATTTCAGATAATACCTAAACAATAATTTGTGGATAAAAATAAAAAAGTAAAAAAGTAGTCGGAGCCGGGGTTTGAACCGACTACCTCCCGCGTGCTACGCGGCCGCGCTATGCCCGAGCCAAAGTGTACTGTGGGTGCCGGGCGCTTAGAGAGATACTGATGCAGTCTGCCACAGACTATTGTGTGCGCGCTGGATTCAAGTAATTATAAAAGCTTTGTAATTGGCAATAAATGCACGTTTTACTCTTTTAAAGTATTCTGCCAATGTTTCTTTAAATTAATAAAATGCTACATATTTAGCCTACTCTTTTAAAGTATTCTGCCAATGTTTCTTTAATTTAATAAATGCTAATATATATAATATTTCATTAAGCGAGCGTTTCCTTTGACTCTGCCGAAAAAATAGTCACTGGTTTTGTTTTGTTTGTTTTTTTTTTTTTGTTTTTTTTTTAAATTTTTTTTTTGTTTGTATGTCTCGCGACTAACGTTCAGATGGAGGCTCGGATGAGTTGAATTTTCACCATCCGCAAGCTTTGTTTCGATTGAATGCCATTAGTTTGTGGCAAAATCGTCAAAAAGTTATAAAAGTTACATTAAAGTAATCGAAAGTTTTTTTTTCAAACTCAACGGCGACAAAATCTGAGATAAACAAATCATTTAGAATGTCAGTCCGTCCTGAATATGTTAATTTTATTTTGATCCGATAAGTAGTGTAGATGGAAATACATTATTAACAAAAGTAACGTTGCATGGCAACGAAAAGACGCCTGCGAGTTTTAATGCACTGCACACTAGAAGTAATCAAAATACTTTCGAGGAAGCAGTCTGTATTGTGAACAAGAGATTAAATAGTTTCCCAAGGAGTCAAGGTCCTCTAGATGGCGGTGGACTTTTAAAGTAAAGATTTAAACGGGTTTACCCAAATACTTGGCAAAATAAATAATACTAGAAAACGAACGTCGTAAATTTTTAAATTTAAAAAAATGTGCAATGTGGTCTAGCTTAGACGTGCTAGCTTATCAACGGTCCAAACAAGCGTTTCCTAGTTACTATTTATTTTGGTATGAACAAATCGAATTGGCATCTCACGAATATCGTGCTAAGCTGCAGCTTGATGTAGAGCCCCGCGAGACACTGTGATTTACATGATGCCGATCTTTGTGGTAGTTAATGCCTCTAATTAAATAAAAATTAAACACCAATAATATTATTTATTTAAAAGAGTTTCAGAAACACAATTTTGTCTTTATTTGATGCATAAACGGTTTATTTTATTAGAAAAAACAAAAATACACTAGTCAAATCACAGCCTGTGAATAATAACAATAAAAAAATCCTGTTATGTGTCTATTTTGTTTTAAAAGTGAGCTTCATTTCGGCTTCATTCATTTAAACTAGGGAAACGCCAATGTCGTTGTTAAACGAGGGAGTGAGCCAAAAAATCACATTTTTATTTATTGCAAGCTTAAACCGCAATGGATCTAGCTGATTTTGTTAACAGTTCTCAATAAACTCGTACCGGATGTCTGTTTAAAATTTCAGCGAAATCTGTTCAGCGGTTCGTCTGATTTTCGACGTACAGACAGACAGAATCACAGAATGAGGGCCGTTTGAGTTGAATGGAGACACTCGGTCGCTCCGCTCCCTCGTTTAAATACGTAAACAAAGTGTGTTTTATTTAATTGTCCGTTATTTGTTTATTTTGAGCTATATTATATGGAATATCATAAATCTCTCAAAAACTAGAGATTACATTCGCTTGAGCTACCTTAAAGGGGCTGTTATCCCCATAAATTATTTTTACCAAATAATCTACAGCAGCAATAATACTACACACTCAAAATATGAGAGTAAAAAATTATATCTTGTTACTGTGATTTTACACATTTTTTTTTAGTTTTTTGATCCAGAAATTTGCAAAATGTTATGGTGATTTTAAAAATCGGCTTTAATTAACATGCTAATTTTTTGTTCCACATAATACTAGAGCCTTGTACCAATCTTAAATGGTACTTTATAACATTGTATCTTAAAACTGTGCACAAATATACACACAAATACGCAAAAATAGGCATTCCAAAATCACACCCCTTCTTAGTAGGCCTAAAATAGTAATTAATATATTTTGACCAAATCACTTGCCAAAATTACAAAACAAAATACTATAGGGAATTTATAAGAATGGTGCACGTCAATAACGGCCAACATTTTTGGGGGTCAGAATCCTCCAAGGTCACGGGGCATAACATCACCTTATGGAAGATTTTTGCCGATGGGACCTAGCTAAAAAATTACCAAGTTTGACAATTTTTTTTTTTTTTTTGGGGGGGGGGGGGGTCATGGTGTACCCAAAAGTTTTTCTGTTAGTACTTTGTAAATTCATAACTAGTTAGCCGGAATGAAATATTTTTTTGAGTTGTTCAGATGAATACCCCTTTAATACAATTATGCTGATATATTTTGTAAAGTTTATGCTGATAGTACAATTAAATGATTGTGCTGTAATATAGTGATTACTGATAACGATTACAGATCACATATGTCAAATTTAGTGATTTGATTTGTCATTATTACATTAAATTACAGGAAAAAGCATTTTGGGGATCACAATGATATAATTCATACATATTAATCCACAACACGTTTTGTCTTTCTGGGACTAATCAGATGGATGGTAGTGACTGAAAATCGGCCAACTACATACAAACAAAACTCACAACAAAAAACCAAACCTGTGGTAGGGCCACGCAAGAAGTAAATTCTGCATGCATGTTGTCAAAATCAGGTTACTTCACACACAATTTATACTAAGCCACACCGTCAGCACAACCAGTAAGAGGGCTTCCCTCCCAACTCTAGTGCTCGGGAGACAAACAATCCATAGCTTACCCTGGATTCGAACCAGGACTTTTGGCAACAAGAAGCAAGAGCAAGAGAAAAGCTGCCCCTCCTGCTGTTGCTGGGTCAGGGTGCCTCTTCATTCATTCTAAGAGAATTGCCAAATCGGTTAGAGATAGGAAGGGTGGAAAGTCACAAAACAGCACAACCAGTGAGGGGGCTTCCCTCCTAGACTCTGGTGTTTGGGTGACAAAAGAAAGAAGACTAATTGTGAATGGGATCCAAAAACAAAAGGAAACAATACTACAAGTTGCAAGCTCTTGGCTATGGCACATGTGCTAGCTTTTGGCTGCAGATGAACAAGTTAATGGAAAAGACAAGTAGGGTCTAACAGGTTCATCACCTGCTAGGCCTATAGGAGCTTCAGTGACACATGTTATGTATTAGGCCTAGTACATACCAAATAACAAATCAAGAGAAATAGTACCTAGTAAATAAAGCGTTAATAATTTCCAACTCACGATAACGACGTTTTTTCCAATGTAAACATATGATCCTACTATAGCAGCATTTATGATGGTGTTTTCCCCAACAAAAATATGATCTCCCATTTGTAAAGGAAAGAACGCCACTCTGAAACAATTACACATATATTATGTATAAACTATAACTACAAAGGCCCTGCATTTCTACCCACATCTACATACATATTATGTATTAACATTTGCATTTCCCGGCCCCCTTGGAGAAAATAAATTTAAATTGCCAAGCAAAGTTAAGGGGAATCCCTAGACCCAAATATGATTTCTTAAGAATGCAGTAAAGACGTCTGAAAAGTAAGTAGAATGTAAGAGGGGCTTAATAAATTAGCGGATTATTTTTTTAAATTTTTTTGATGGGACATAACCTCAGAATCAACAATTGTATTCAAATTACTGGAATCAGTTGCTCAAGTTCAAAATTGAATTTTTAGCAGCGGTTTTTTGTATATTATTTCTACACTCCTTTATATACAACCTAAATAAAAGGATTTTTGGATTTATATGGTTTGTTGCGTTGCACAATTTTTTTCGCCTGTCGGTACAATTTCAAATTTTGTACCGTTTAACGGAAAAAATCGTGCAACGCCAGGAACCATATAAAACCAATAATACTTATATTTAGGTTGTTGATAAAGGAGTGTAGAAATAATATACAAAAAACCGCTGCTAAAAATTCAATTTTGAACTTGAGCAACTGATTCCAGTAATTTGAATACAATTGTTGATTCTGAAGTTATGTCCCGTCAAAAAAATTTCAAAAAAATATCTGCTCTTTTATTAAGCCCCTCTTACATTCTACTTACTTTTCAGACGTCTTTACTCCATTCTTTAGAAATCATATTTGGGTCTAGGGATTCCCCTTAAGAATGTAAGATTCAGCCATCACCATTAGCCAAATTCCTCATTAGACCTAGGGTCTATACATACGTATTACCGATCTTTTTCGATATTTCTCTATTATAATTATCTCCCTAACATGTAGGCATGGGTTGGAGAATAATAGGAACCGAATAGATTTATTTATTTGGAGTTTTCAATTTTAAAATAGTATCAATATTCAAGTTCTTTTAATAAAAATATGTTCTCTCACTTATTTACTTTTATTTATATTAATGTCATATCGATATTTCTCTATTATAATTATCTCCCTAACATGTAGGCATGGGTTGGAGAATAATAGGAATGGATTGATTTATTTGGAGATTTCAATTCTAAAATAATATCAATATTAAAGCTCTTTTACTAAAAATGTGTTCTCTCACTTATTTACTTTTATTTATTAATGTATCTAACATCTATCAAAAAAACTGATTTACAAAGGAGGGAGCTCCCTCCTTAAATAAATCTAATTACATAAATGCAGACACAATCTAGCACTGGTAAACTCTTACTGCCTCATGCTCAAAGATTTACCGGCACAACCAGTGAGGAGATTTCCCTCCTAGACTCTGGTGCTTGGGCGACAAAAGAACCATGACTTACCCTGGATTTGAACCATGACCAGTGGCAACGAGAGAGACCGACACAATGATGTAATCCATACTTATTAAAAGAGTCACAACAAATTTATTCGGTACCCATCACATTTATCGTAAAGTTGACTGCGTCTCGTTAAAAATGGCGGACTTGGGCATATCCATATGTTAAACTAGGAAAACGCTTAAGTCCCGCCGCGTTGTTGGATGAGCGTATATGGTGCATTGAGCTGCCATGTGTTACGCGGATTTTCTGTTGTTCTGTGAAAAATTCATTACTTAGTTGAAGATTTTTTTTAATTAAATTAAATTAAATAAAAAATTAACTTAATTTTTTTAATTAAACTAAATTAAATAAAAAATTAACTTAATTTTTTAATTAATCGTAATTTTTAAAAAAGAAAAAAATCGTAAAATTGCAATTTTCATAAGAAATAATTTTTCGATTACGCTCAAATTTCACACGAATATCTTAATTCATAAAATTAAGGTTCTGTGAAAAAATCATTACAATCGGATAAAGCATGTAGGTGTTATAAGTCGAAGAAATTTTTTAAAATCGAAAAAAATCGTAAAATTGCGTTTTTTATGAGAAAAAATTTCCTGATTGCGCTCAAAAACGTGGCAGTTCTAAGTTCAGAGATTTCGAAGGCCTCCATAAAATTTCATCGCAATCGGAGTATCGGTTTAGCCGGAATCGTGTTAACAAACACACAAAAATACAAAAAATAAAAAAAAAAATAAATAAATAAAAAAACATTCCGGATTTTTTTCTCCAGTGTAGTGAAATAGAATCTTCGCTTCGCTGGCTACGCTCGCTACGCTCATCCAATCATAGGCATATAAAAACTTTATGCACAAAGATAGTTGCGTTAGCAAATCGCTAGATGCGTCGGTAAAGTTGCGGCTACTCTGGATGTGACGCAAATGTTGACCTTTGCTTTTTTTGTAGACTTACTAGAAAATGAATATTTCAACTAACATTTTTGTACCAATATATAGTAAAGCAGGCAAGAAACACGAAATTGTGAGTAAAAAATTTGTAAAAAGGTTGTAAAAATTTAGTAAAATTTGAATTCGCGACCCTTCGCACAGTAATGCCTCTCATTAACCACTACTCCAAAGTGGCCAATAACTATTGAGTTTTGGCCACTACATACCTTGCAGGTTACCCAAAACACAAAATGTAATAAATGCTTGCACTGGTTCCTGTCTAGAAATGCTCTTTTAGTGCTACAATAATTTATCCATGTTATTTGCGATTTGTGTTTGTGTTATTTGTTATTTGTTGGGCTGGTTTTTGCTTGCATTTCGTTTCCATTCATCTCCAAACATTATCGCCGGAGACAATTCGGCCATCTTGCCAATATTTGCATCCGCAACTTACCGACAAAAGTCTTTGGGTATGACGGGGTTGGCAATTTTGATTTCATATTTATTCACTCGATCCAATGCATTTACCGTAGTCCCAACTTATTTCCACTACTGTACAGACATTTAATTTGCTTTATGACTTGCAAAGTGTAACATAAACTACAGAGGCAATACGTAGTATTTATAAAGTTTCCCAATTATTTGTTTAATCATTTTCGTTTAATTATAAAGAGTTAGGCCTATTTATTTAGCATTGCAAACTTTCATAATACTAGGGATACTAGGGAAACGCCAAAGTCGTTGTTAGACGAGTGAGAGAGCCATGTGCCGAGTACCCGGGATCATTTGCATTTAAGTTAGATAATTATATTGTGGTATAAATAATAGGGTTTTTAAGTTTAGTTGGTATAAGGGCACGTTAACTGTAAGGCCATGATGCGCCATTCTAGCCTATGATAGGCTAGGGAGGCCTAAGGAAGGGGAAAAAAAGTAATGTTAGCGGGTACTCAACACATGGCTCACTCACTCGTCAACGACTTTGGCGTTTCCCTAGTATAATCTTTACACAAACATTTGTGGTCACAGACCCTTGTTGAACAGATACGATACACCCCAGGCTAAATGGAACGGCCGGTGTATGACCCCTAGAACAGGTACTTCTTCCAGCGTCAATGTATGAAAAATTAAAGACGATTCCGTCTGGGCTCGGGGTAGAATTGGCCCAGAGCATGGCTCTGCTAATCGTCAAAGGCGATTCAAGAGAAAAAGTCCACCTCGCAAACATCAGCTAATAAGAGGGAAGTATATTATACTCCCCAAAACTAGAGGCGAGCTCTGGTAATCGTTTTCGGGGACACCTCCCCCTTCCCTTGACGACCTCCCCGATGACGGTGACAATGACACAACGAACGATGACAAAGACGATGACGACCACGACGTGAGAAATCCCCCTTCCTCCCCTTACCCACGGCTGGTTCTTATCAGCATGGGCCCCTCCTCCCCATCCCCTAGGCTAGAGTTGTGCATTTTGACCTAACGGTTGACGCGTCCTTAATCCAAATAAACAAACACAGAGAAAGTGGTTTATAGATTTTGGGTTTCAGGGTGCGTCAACCGTTTGTCGTCGTTGTCGCCGTCTTTGTTATGAAAAAAGGCTAGTCCCATACGTCCCAATTTAGTTGTAGTTTGCATTAAGGGTGCTACAACCGCTAGGTCAAAACGCACCACTGTTGCCTAGAGGATATAGGGGGGGGGGGGGGGGGATCCCATGCTAGTGCTGGTCAGAAATAGCCACGGGTAAAGGTGAAAGAAAAGGGAGGGTTCTCGCGTCGTGGTCGTCATCGTCTTTGTCATCGTTCCGTTGGGAAGGTCGTCAGAGAATATGGGGGGTCCCCGATGACGACTGCCAGAGCTCGCATTCTAGTTTCGGGAAGTAATATACTTCCTTACTCACCAGCTGATGTTTGCGAGATAAAATACGTCTCTTTCCTCGCCTTTAATAAATTAGTATACAGAGCCATGTTCTTGTCTCAAGGTTCTAATATGCACAGCTTAGGCAAACGGAAGCGTACTCCTAGACTTCCTAGCATAGGTTAGAATAAAGTAGGCTAGTTTATGAATTAAATTATATACATAATTTTACTTTCAGATTCAGATTCAGATTCAGAAAAATTTTTATTCTCAAGAAAATAAATACAATTGGTACATAAACAAACAAGAGAAGAGAATAGTCAAGAGAAGCCCACATAAGCACAGTGCTCGTGTGTGGGCAGTTATAATACATGTTAAATTTAAAACAATTACAAGATGTTAGCAAAGATAGAGTTTAAATTAATAGTAGTTTGAACAATATGAAAAAAAAAAAAATAAATAAAAAAAAAATATTTATGCAAGGAAGCAATTTATATGGTAAAATTCTTAAAATTCTTGGGTTATTTTTAAAAAGATAAGATTGACATAACATGTATTGCACTGTTTCTTGTAGATCATCCCATCCTATCCAACATCATCTCTCCTTCCCATTAACCCCCCGCGTCTTCCCTTACGTTCCTCCCTTTGGAGGGAAGAAAACATGGTGGTAATCAACAATTATGGAAAAAGAAAATTTGGAAGATTCCTATACACTTGAAATGGGCACTGATAACTCTACTGTTGAGTGCCCTAAAACAACATTAACTAACTAACTTGTAGATCATCACCAGCACAAACAAAGTGTATAATAGTATCCTTGATAGCTAGCATTATTTACAGAATGAGAGAAGCCATGCATAACGAAAACAAAATAATAAACATTGACTTGGTTCATCTGATTGCAAACTTTCACAGGCTGTATTCTATTTTTCTAATGGGTATTTTAAACATTTGCAATCTAGGTTCAAATTTTCGACTTTATTTCTTTTGAGCTTAAAATCGCAACGGATATAGCTCATTTTGTTAGCAGTTCTAAGTTACCTGGTCACAGATGTCTGTTTAAAATTTCAGCTCAATCTATTTGGCCGTTCGGCCGTATGAGCCCGGACAAACAAACAGACAAACACATTTAACATACAGACAATGGTCACGGCCAAGGCCCGATTGAGTAGCGTTATATAGACTTCGTTTCGCTGCACTCACTTGTCTAAAAAAAATACCTTGGCACAACCGCACAAGTTTTAACAATGGAGAGCCTCTTCAATAGGCCTACACTAAAAAAATAAAATAAATTAATTAATATATTCATATTTAGAGTAGGCCTACGCACTCAAGGTAGCTGAATTTCAGTGGGGGAGATTAAATTTGAAGCAAACCAAGCAAACCTTGTTGGTGCCGAACATGACGGAACATTCAGATGCATTTTTATGTTGACTTCCAGAAGGTTTCTAGCGATCCTGGGTGTTAAGGGAGTAGAAGGCTAGAATAAGCGTGTAAAATTAAGGTAATACAATGGGATCGTAGGTGGCTAAATGTCAATATCAGATAAAAATAAAATAAAAATAAATGACCTAAAAGGTAATTTTTGTGGGGGGGAGGGGGTAGTCTGTGAGGCAGTGGTTCTCAACCAGAATGCCGCAGACCTTATATAGGCGTACCGCGAAATCCTTGCACATTTAAGTAATACACAAGTAGGGCCTACAAGTAGTTTCCATGAAATATAAAAAATACAGTAAATAATTAATTTTACTGAGAAAAATAAATATATACTTATCGACTCATTTCAACAGTTTTATTCAAAATGGTCCCAATTGAAAAATGGATATTACATAATCACGCAGCAACAATACTGATCTCGATTCCTGTGCTAGATGCCACCCCACAAATTGGGCGATAGTGAATTGACTGAAGTGACGTGTGCAAACAAAATGTTCAAAACTATCGGATAAATTGGTTAAAAGCGCGAGCAGTGATGGAAATCTGTGAAAACACGGTTGTATAATGACAGCTACTTAGCTATGGGATTTACACCGTGCGATGATGAAGAAAGGCCTAGCCCCGAGTGCATTGTCTGTGGTGAAAAATAAGCAAATCAAGCTATGGTTCATAGTAAGTATTTTTATTCATTGGACAAATAGGCCTACATGGTATCAGTATAACCATACTTGGGGAAGGAACTTTCTAAAAGAACAAGTTCCGGGCTTTTTCCAGGAACTTTTTAAGGAACTTGATCCCTTTTAGTGTTGAGGAACTTTTGAGTGATCAAGTTCATATTTTCAAGGAATTTTTTAGAAAGTTCCTTAAAACGTTCCAGTTACAATATGTAGTCAATTTTGCACTTGGCACCACTTTTCAGTATTCATTAGCAAACAACCTTGCCATTACGTATCATTCATAATTTTCATCATAGATGTATCATCATGATTAATGACCCAACCGCTCACTGTGCTCTTTGACAGCCGTATGCATGCTTGCAAGTTACACGGCAGTCACTCTACAGTCGCATTAAACAAACTTTAAAATAAAAGAGAACTTTTTAAAGGAAATTTGGTACTTGTTCATTAACGGGACCCCCTCCAAAAAATGTAAAAATTCAGTAAAAACATTTCATTAGAGAATCATAACTACTACATCTACTCCATCTGAGTTTCAGGAGGTCAGGAAAACACAATTATTTTAACAAAGCCTCGAAACATCCTTTCCGGCTACATACTTTGCGCCAGGAGTGACACGGCCTACGCCAACATACTCCACCTGTTAAACCTTTAATGTCGCTATTTTAAATATAAAGGACTGTAAATGGAAAAGTACTTTCGTTTAAAATAGCGACGTTAAAGGTTTTGAAGGTTCATTTGGTGTCCGTGAACGTCAATGTCAGCTGCACGGCGACGACTGCTCTCATGTAGGCCTACGCGTTCCAATGGACTGTACTCGCCTGAGTCACGTTGAACGTGTGAGTCAAGTTCACTGTATGAAGTCATATTCAACTCCTCGCAAGTTGTAATTATTATTGTAAACAAAAATTAGTAAAAAAACGACGATGGGGGGGACCAATTAACAAAAAATTGAGGGGGGTCCCGTTAATGAACAAGTACCGGAAAGGTAGTTCCTTTTTATGAGGAACTTGAACGTTTTAGAGGTAAGGGTGTAAAAAGGAACTTGAACTTTATAAAAGTTCTTTTTTTAATTGATGAACTGAATCTTTTAAAGTTCATTTTAAAAAGGAACTACCCCAAGTATGAGTATAACACAATTCTCTGTTATGAGGGATAGTGCAATGAATAATTTTAATTTTAATTTTAATTCTAATAACTAATAAGTGATAATCTAGGTGCCCGTTAGGGCGCCGCAGCCAAGCCGCGGTGCGCTACACACTCAAGCACCTTTATACACCAAGCAGAGTTGGGGTGATTTCGAGGTGTTACCCAGCCGTCATGTAACGTGATGTGAACTTGAAAACTATCACAATCGAGGGGATTTAGGTACCTGACAACACATGCCAAATTTTATTGGGGTACGATTATTCCTTCTTGGTGAAAAAATGGCTTGAAACATGCTCAAAATCACTTTAAGGATGTTAGCTACTGCTACTACTGCTACTACTGCTACTGCTAACATCTAATACGTCGGCCCGCGATTCTGACCAGACGGGTGGGACTACAATGTTCATATTTTACATGGACATTAAGGTTATAGAATTATAGTCTCTTTTGAAAAAAAAAGTTGAAAAAGTTTGTTGGAAGGCTTCCAAATAAAGGTTTTAAAATAAGCCTTAAACACTTGGCATACAATCAACAAGTAACCATAGTTACTTGACACTTGTTGACGGTATAAGCAGAGTTAGGCGGGAAAGTGCGATACGTAAACAAATAGCGGACATTTAAAATTTTTCTTCTTTGTGTGGAACGAGAAAAGGTGTCATATTTTTACTCTCATAAAACAAATCAGAAACCGTCCCAGGCCTAGGCCCAGATGTGGAAAATTATTTATAATGCAAAAGTGTAGGTCTAAAGTTCCATTTGGCTATAGGACTAGTAAAATTCATACTTACATTACATGTTTGACAAGCCTAGCCAACCCTATGCCAGCACAACATTGTTCTGATATAAGCTTGCTCATCTGTTTGTTTACATAATTGCAACAATCAAATCGTTTCATACAACTCGTCTTTCGATTGACCCGCGTTTATGAAGGCACTGCCATCTAGAATAAATATAGAACTTTTTCGAGCTCTTTGCTATACGCAAATCTTTTTAAAGTGTTTGGATTTCGTGATACTCTTTCAACCATAGACATCCTATATAATTGGCTAGACCAGCAGTCGGTGGTCCACTTCCGGTACAATTAGAAGCCATCTTAAAATGACAGTTTACATGTTAATCAAATGGGAGCGATTTGTGGCCAAATAGTTCTCAAGATTGCCGCCAGGTTGACAGGTAAGCATACTAGCCTTTAACACCAAATGATTACTAAATTCCCTTATGCAATCACTTCGTATTGTTTCTTTTGTTTAATACCATGCTGCACAAGCTAAAACCATATCAAACAATCCAGTAAAATACTTTATTGCATTAAAAAAGCATAAATTAAAACACCAAATCGCCATCTTGAAATGGGCCGGTTGAGTCTTCAATTTGCTACGCTCGCGCCTGTGCGGAGGTATAGGAGACTGCTAATCTAGCCTACTATAGGGGTTTAATATCAATGCTTTCAACTCACAACCCATGATGTTTTCCACGATACCGTTCAAGAATACCAATTCCTTCGAAAACGAAAACGACTTCGTTTTCAAATTGCGTTTTCAACTCATCTCCCACGAACTCAAGAATTGGGGTCCAGTCCTTATACCGTCGTTATACCATGGTTATACCACCTATACCCAGGATGTACATGAATCCGGGTCTAGATATTTTACATCCTATATTGTTACTGCTAATACCATAGAATTTAAATCAACTTTGATAAAAATATTATATTTTAGCAAATAATTTTGTAATGGAACTTGAACAAGTAATGAGATCACACACATAACAAAAACTTGTAGAAATACAAGCCAAACCTTACACACTCAAAAGGAATGAGATCTAAAAAAAGGGCCAAGCTCATCTACCCTTCCACATAAACGTACAGTGTCCCATAACAGCATCCTCGAAAAGCTTGGCAAAATAGAATTTGCATGTTATTACGTTTAAATTAATTAGAAAAAAAGAACTTGGATAAACTATTACGTTAAATTAATAATCGCAAATTCTATTTTGCCAAGCTTTTCGAGGATGCTGTTATGGGACACTGTACGTTTATGTGGAAGGGTAGATGAGCTTGGCCCTTTTTTTAGATCTCATTCCTTTTGAGTGTGTAAGGTTTGGCTGTATTTCTACAAGTTTTTGTTATGTGTGTTATTAATATCTAGGATGTAAAAATGAAATACATATAACTGAGCTAGGTATCAAACTCTATAGGCCCTAATATAATAATTGATTGATAGATAGGTAGATATTTACATTTACATTACATTACATTTCATGCAGAGTTTTTTTTTTTTAAATTAAGTTTAAATTAAAACGTCATTTATCTACTAAACATAGTCAACAATTGACATCAAATTACTGATTTTTTCAATATTTTGTTAACCAGACCTGCTAAATTACTATATTTGGTTGAAGGGGGTGCCGCAAAATTATTAAATGTAACAATGGGGTGCCTTGAGTTGAAAAAGGTTGGGAACCACTGCTGTAAGGGGTTGGTGATGTCAAGGTTGGAAAGGATCCGATAGAATTACCAGCGGGAGAAAAAAAAATCATTTGTTTAGTTTTTTTGCAATGATAAAAATGTGGGGGTCCCAATGAGCGTGACGGGGATGGGGGGGGGATGGCGGCAATGGAGGTTTATGTCAATGTCGGATAAAATCTGACAAAATTACCATATAGGGATTTTGTAGGAATAAAATATTGCACGTGGGCTTAGTTTATTTAGAATTCTAAAAAATTCACGAAATACTGGTGGGAGGGGAAGGAAGGGGAAGAAATTTTTCAAAATTTCCCCCCATAATTTTGATATTAAATAGTATTTCATGGCAAAAAAGGGGTTTATTAATGTTAGGCTAAAGGCAGTGGCGTAACTTCATTTCATGGGCCTGCCCACAAAATTTCTATGCCCCCCCCCCCCCCCCTAACAGATACATAGGCCAACATGCATAGGCTCAGTGTGGAATTTAGGCTTTTCATCCCAGGCGGGATATATAATATCTCGGGGTATTATATAGGGACCAAGCACGGGGGGTTGGGGGGGGGGGTTACCCCCCGAACTACAGCGCCGCAGGTGGAATTTTTGAAAATCAGGTTTTTAGAGTGCGTTTGGTGCGTTTTAGAAAAAAGTTGTGGGCTGAATGCAATACCAGAAGTAATGTAGTTTTTGTGAGTTGTTGTGTTGTGGACGCTAAACGTTTCTAGAAAACCGCTAGATTTACAAAACGGTCATTTTAGCAACGATAACAAATACTATATTTTCCAAACAGGGTGATCGAAATACTTTTTTTTTACTGAGTTTTCTTTAATGGGCCCCCTAAACGGCCTGGGCCCGCCCGAAGTTGCGGGCCCTGCGGGCGCCTAGTAACGCCACTGGCTAAAGAGTAAATTATCTCTTGTATAATTAAATTTTGCATTGTTTCTGCTTTTCTTCCTATGATATCGTTAAATTTTGATATGATTATCGATCTTGATTTTCACATCGAACGGCAACACCAATATTTTGCATTTATTTTTTCAAATTTAGCATTTAGCAACTGTGTTTTTCTTTCCACCAAACCCCTTAATGTATGTGTGTGTGTGTGTGGGGGGGGGGGGGGGTTCTACCACTTCTAATGGGAAAACAAAATATTCATTATAGTAACATTTCATTTTAATTCAATATAGACACATAAAAAGTTAGAATAGGTAGGCCTACATACAATACAAAGTATTTTGTACTATGGAATCAAAAAAAAAAATACATTACATTATAAAGTATAGGAAACCTCAATTTTAGTAAAATTAGCATTTTGTAGCATTTTACAAAATAAATGTTCACCAAATTCACACAACACAAATACAATGGCGGTGGTATGGCAGTCGTAAATGCTGAAAATGTATGATGTGACGTGTTTTGGTCAAATTTACCTATTTTTAAAATGTGATATTCAATAATATTTTCAAGCTTTTTTTAGGCCTCATTCATATGAACTAGTGTGCATGGCAGCCATGTTGCAGGTACTACACTAACTTATTTACGGCAAACATGCCTATGGGATGTGCATTACGTTTAAGTGCACACATGTACCTAAACACAAAATACAAAACCAACATACAAAATGTAGGCTTGTGGTGCTTGTACAATATACATAGACCTACACATTTTTGTACTCTTCTCTTACCCTTTACTAAATTTCTTGAAGGGTGGCCTGATTGCAGCATTTTTCCCGATAATGCAATATCTTCCGATACGCACATTGGATAGGTCTCCTCGGATGATAGCATCTGACTGAACAATGACTTTTCCACTAAGAACTATATTTTGTGATCCACATAAAACTGTCTGCCGGCTAACTTTATTTCCAGATGCCTGAAACAAGAACAATGATATTCATAATCAGGAATTGGAACCGAAACGCTTTGGAACCGTTTCATATTGTAGAACCGGAACCAAACCATTATATTAGGCTATAAGGTTCTTGAAGGTTCCAAAACATTTTTTTTTCAACTTTCAACAAAGCTACAATTTCAACTTTTCACCCAATTTTGCCCAATTCAAATTTAAAAAACGCTTAAAAAATTCAACCGCTAGTTTTGGGATGAGCGAAGCGAAGCTTCCATTTCACTAACAATGGAGAAACAAATCTGGAATCTTTTTCTTTTTTTCCGATAGTATTTTTGTATGTTTGTTAACACGATTCTGGCTAAACCGATACTCCAATTGTGATGACATTTTCTGGAGGCCTTCAAAATCTCTGAACTAAGAACTGCCACGTTTTTGAGCGTAATCGAAAAATTATTTCTCATGAAAATCACCATTTTATGATTTTTTCCGATTTTTAAAAAAATTCTTTGACTTTGTAACATCTAGGCCTACATGCTTTATCTGATTTTAATGATTTTTTCACAGAACCTTAATTTTATGAATTAATTTATTCGTGTGAAATTTGAGCTCAATCGAAAAATTATTTCTCATGAAAATCGCAATTTTACGATTTTTTAAATTTTTTTTTCAACTTATCTAGGGCGACGGTCGTTCGCCCGCAGCCAAGCGCACGCGAATGCTAGAAGGCGATGACTAACTCGACCCTGTATACAGCTACCTGAGTTGGGGGGTTTTCAGCTATCTGCACACGCCGTCCCGAAAGATTTACAATCTTGAAACTCGGTATATGACCTTATGTGGTCCATGACATACCAAAAAAAAAATCAGCCCGATCCGATAGCCTGTTCTGTGTTAAAAAAGTGCGTAAAAATCGACGATAATCTTTCGGCTGGCTGGTTGGGGGGGGGGGGGGGGGATTCTGCCAGAGAGAGGAATAAGAGCCTACAGAGAAAACGGTACATCTTATAACTATGAAACTTGGATCACACTTAGATGTTCCTCAGACTCACACACTTCCGCCGAGAGGCAAGCGATATTCCACCCCAACACCCCCTAAATCATCCCCTAAAATTAAAATAATTCATAGCTCTAACCCAAAATTGAACTTTTAATCAAATTAGTTATTAAAATTATGTTTTAATGTGTTTTAACCCAATCGGCCTATTCTCATTGTATAAACCACATTTTCTCAACCCCCATCCCTAATAGTTTATATTATTTTTATCTTGATTTCCGGCATTCACCACGAAGGCACCTAATGAGTTATCATCATGACATTTGACATGATGGTACATAATTGGATGAGCGAAGCGAAGACTTCAATTTCACTGACCCCCCAAAAAATTTAGCTCCAATGTTTTTTTTTTTGTTTTTTTTTGTTTGTATTTTTGTCTGTTTGTTAGTAGGATTCCGGGCAAACGGCATAATCGATCTTGATGAAAATTGTAGGGGACCTTCGAAATCTCTAAACTTAGAAGTGTATTGTTTTTGGGTACAATCGAAGAAATATTTCTCATGAATATCGTACTTTTACGATTTTTGTCGATTTTTAGTGCGATATTTTCGTGTCATTTGGGCCGATTCTGACCAAACGGGTGGGGCTACAACGTTTATATTATACATGGACATTAAGGTTATGGTCATGTAGTACCTTTTGAAAGAAAAAGTTGGAAAAATTAGCCAGAATCACTAGAAATAAAGCTTTTAATATAAGTTTTTTACGGTTTAGTGCGATATTTTCGTGCCATTTGGGCCGATTATGACCAAACGGGTGGGGCTACAACGTTCATATTATGCATGGACATTAAGGTTACGATGATGTAGTACCCTTTGAAAGAAAAAGTTGAAAAAGTTTGCCAGAATCCATAGAAATAAGGCTTTTAATATAAGGTTTTTTTGCGGTAAATAATAACATTTGACAAGTAACAATAGAAACTTGACAACAATCACCTACAATGCATAGGCAGCAAAGCAAAACACTTACAAAAGTAAAGATATCCCACGCAAACTAAAAACTTAAAAAAAAGCATATCCATCAACGCGGCGGGACTTTAGCGTTTTCCTAGTAATATGAAAAATAATCCGCCGAGAGGCAAGCGATATTCCACCCCCAACACCCCCTAAAATTGGAATAATTCATAGCTCTAATCTAAAATTGATGTTTTATTCAAATTAGTTATTAAAATTATGTTTTAATGTGTTTTAACCCAATCGGCCTATTCTCATTTTCTAAACCACATTTTTTCAACCCCCATCCCTCATAGTTTATATTATTTTTACCTTGATTTCCAGCATTCACCAAGGCACCTAATGAGTTATCAGCATGAAATTTGGCATGATGGTAGGCCTACATAATAACATGAAAAATAATCCGCCGAGAGGCAAGCGATATTCCACCCCCCCTAAAATTGGAATAATTCATAGCTCTAACCCAAAATTGAATTTTTATTCAAATAAGTAAATTATGTTTTAATGTGTTTTAACCCAATCGGCCTATTCTTATTTCCTAAACCACATTTTTTTCAACCCCCATCCCTAATAGTTTTTATTATTTTTACCTTGATTTCCAGCATTCACCATGAAGGCACCGAATGAGTTATCAGCATGAAATTTGGCATGATGGTACATAATAATAATATGAAACATAATAATCCGCCAGGAGGCAAGCGATATTTCACCCCCACTGTTCCCTACCACCCTTAACTTTGGGAAAAACTTTAGGTCATATTTAATACAATTTTAATATTTTAACTGCTGATTAAAATTATGCGTCAATGTGTTATATTCCGGTCAGCAAATCATTCACACAAACACCCAAGACGACATTAACCATAGGAAATTTAATAAAAACATTGTATATTGCCAACTACAGATTGTAAACAAAAACAAAAGATGGTAGCTTTTGTTTCTAGACAATCTGTTTTAAAAGGCACTGTATCCACCTTTACACGTATTTCACGTATTTCACGCCTTGATATGAAACTAACAACAAAAAGATGTGATATCCCCCCAAAATACAAAAATTTGTAAATTTGTAAAAAAAAACGGCAGCCAAGCTCTCCTTCTAAAGTCTTCGGCTGTGAATGTTGTGAGATAAAGAAGTTGAGCCAAGCATTTCATTCATTCTCCCTAGTTTCGCATTGAAAAGAAGTAAGATCATTTCGCCTGTTGACGAGCGGCAAGCCAACTATTTTCGTGGTAAAAAAAGTAAAAATTTTAAACTCAAAATCATAAAAAAATTACTTGGCCATTGAATTTGGTACGAGGACTCTAAAAAGTCAATGGCCAAGTAATTTTTTTTATGATTTTGAGTTTAAAATTTTTACTTTTTTACCACGAAAATGGTTGGCTTGGCGCTCGTCAACAGGCGAAATGATCTTACTTCTTTTCAATGCGAAACTAGGGAGAAAGAATGAAATGCTTGGCTCAACTTCTATATCTCACAACATTCACAGCCGAAGACTTTAGAAGGAGAGCTTGGCTGCCGTTTTTTTGCAAATTTTTGTATTTTGGGGGGTAACACCTAGCCATGCTTTATCCGATTGTGATGATTTTTTCACAGAACCTTAATTTTATGAATGAATATATTTGTGTGAAATTTGAGCCCAATCGAAAAATTATTTCTAATGAACAGATGGCAACTCAATGCACCAATTACGCTCATCCAACAACGCGCCTGAAAAAGCGTTTGCAAAGCTTCCTAGTTTTAAATAATGGGTACCGGTACTTGTTCATTATATGGGGACTCCCTAAGTTGTTGTACATGTGGTTAGGTTGGGTTAGGGGGGTGGGCCGCGGGTGGCAGGTCGTTCTATGGGTTAACAACCCGGAAAGAAAAAGCACGTCGGCCAAGCACTCCTTTGGCCAGAGGGGGGTTGGAGGCGGGGGTGCCTACTATTATTGCCTCTCAACACGCGGCCCTGGATGATGAGCGCACAAGAGAAAATCAGTGGCGCCGCTGAGGCATCTTTTAAAAAACACCGGGTCGGTGTACTGCAGGTGTATGGTCATTGGCATAACCTGCTTCTGGTCACAGGGTGGGGGGAGGTTGCAGCCATGTATGAAATGCAGCACCCTTCTCTGCACCCTCTCAAGCTTGGTAGTGTTCTTAATGGTGGTTGGATGCCAGGCGGGGAGGCCGAAAGTCATGGTGGGCATGACTAGCGGCAGGTAGGCCATCCTCTTGACGCATAGCGTGCACCCGTGCAGGTTGCGGGCCGCGAAACCCAGCACCTGTGCCGCCTTGGCATGCACAATGTCGGTGTGCACGTTCCATCGGAGGACGCTTGTGATGTGAACGCCGAGGAGGCGCTGCTTGTTGACGAACTCGAGTGGGACACCATCAATGGTTTACACAAACGTAAAGTGGGGTGTGTGCGCACATGATGTCCATCATCTTGCACTTAAGGGCGTTGAGCGACATGCCATTGTTGTCGCACCAAATCTGAATGTCGCCTAGGTCTGCTTGAAGGGCGTCTGCATCCTCTTGGGTGACCACGATGCAGTACAGGGTGACGTCGTCAGCGTACTGGAGCATTTGGATCCTTGCTGAGGTAGGGAGGTCGGCTACGAAGACGTTAAATAGCAGGGGGCCAAGCATACTGCCCTGGATGACGCCCGAGGGCACGTCCTGGAATTCTGAGCCCTCGCAGTTGAACTGGACGAACTGCGTGCGGCCCAGTGGAATAGCTAGTAGGGGGAAGGGGGGGGGGCATTCGCCCCCATGCCCCCTAGTTCTGGCGCCCCATAAGCCTTTGTATTGTTACACTTTAAAAGTCCTAAAAAATACCATGTGATAAAAGCAAATATACGTACATCCTCTGTTTTTGGCACAAAGTATTGTGAAAAATGCTCTGTCAAACTACCTTCAGAATTAAAAAAATAAATCTTCTAACGGCAAGTAGATTAACAAAGTCATGCGAAGCCGAACTATCAGCAATGCGCTCTGATAAAGCGTTCCTTGATATTAACAAAAAATCAGAGGGGTTTGCAGACTCATGTGAATCGACTAAAAGTTTTGTACAAAAGAGGGTGTGTAAAAAGTAATGATTTCATGATGAGTTTGCTGAAGATTCTCCCATTGCATCTGCAAAAGACCATTTCAGGAATCAGGTTTACGTACTTTAAAGTTCTTGATATTTTCACCACGCAGCTGGAAGATTGCTTTGAATATTTTCATAATTTACTTCAAATTTTTCCTGTTTAGAACCATCCAATTTTTCCCATGAAAGAAATATTCTATTTCTAGCTCTCCTGGATTTGGCACTTTTTTATTTTTACTAAAATGACATTTCTCATTCACTTATTGGTGATTGGATGAGCGTAGCGAGCGAAAACAAGGTTCCATTTCACTACACTGGAGAAAAAAATCCGGAATGTTTTGTTTTTGTATTTTTGTGTGTTTGTTAACACGATTCCGGCTAAACCGATACTCCAATTGGGATGATATTTTCTGGAGGCCTTCGAAATCTCTGAACTTAGAACTGCCACGTTTTTGAACGCAATCCAAAAATTATTTCTCATAAAAATCGCAATTTTACGATTTTTTCGATTTAAAAAAAAATTCTATGACTTATAACACCTAGGTACATGCTTTATCCGATTGTAATGATTTTTTCACTGAACCTTTATTTTATGAATTAATATATTCGTGTGAAATTTGAGCGTAATCTAAAAATTATTTCTCATGAAAATCGCAGTTTTACGATATTTTTCTATTTTTAAAATTTCTTCGACTTATAACACCTACATGCTTTATCCGATTGTAGGCCTAATGATTTTTTCACAGAACCTTAATTTTATGAATTGATATATTTGTGTGGAATTTGAGTAGAGTCGAAAAATTATTTCTCATGATAGGCCTAATCGCAATTTTTCGATTATTTTCGATTTTTGAAATTTCTTCGACTTGTAACACAGACATGCTTTATCCGATTGTAATGATTTTTTCACAGCCTTAAGAACCTTAATTTTATGAATTAATATATTCGTGTGAAATTTGAGCGTAATCGAAAAATTATTTCTCATGAAAATTGCAATTTTACGCTTTTTTTGTTTTTAGAAAATTACGCTCATCCAACAACGCGCCTGAAAAAGCGTTTGCGAAGCTTCCTATTTTTTCTCATACTGTGCTTTATACTGCAATCTTTCTGCAGAAGGTGAAAAGCTTAATGTTGAGTGACACAGTATTAGAATTCATACAAGCTAATGACATGCAAAGTGTAAATCGAAATTTGACCACCTTGTATCGAATCTATCTTAACTACTAGACCGGTAAGCAGTGTTACGGATAAGAGAAGTTTTAGCAGACTCTAGGCATTAAAAACAAACGCACGGTCAACCATGTCAGAAGGTTTTTATCCGATATTATTGCTAAATATTGAGAGAAACCTGGTTGAATCACTTGATTTAGAAAACATGATAAGAAACTTAATTTGCAAACATGAAACCAAGAAGAGGAAAAACCTAATGTACCAAGAACGAATTACGACCGCACTCAAATCAGGCAATTCTCAGAGCTGCAATGACCAGTAAGAGTTAGCTACAAATTACCACATTGGATCGAGAGCTAAATAAATAAATAAATAAATAAATAAATGTATACACGTGTATATTGTGGCGTAGCCGCCCTGTAGCCCCCCACCCTATCCAAATATTGTGCATTTATTTGCAATTTGCATATCATTATAATTTAATTAATACACCCCAGGGTGATAGCCATAGGTCATCAAATATGATAATTATTTGTTGATCAAAGTGTTAAGTGATACCAGAGTAGCCTAGGGCTGACTCAGGAGCCTAAACGGGGCAACAGGTGGATGCATGCTAGAACGCATGTATTAGTGTTCGGGCAGTGATCAGATTTGGCGACAAGTTAGCGAGGAGGCTTCATCGGCCAGTTCCTGGAATTCCACAAAAATCGATGATTTCCGGCGGGCTGTTTGATTTAGACCAATGACCAGAGCGCCTCGTCAGCACAAGGTTGACAAACGTTGCTTGATTGCAACCCTGCGTAAGTTCAGTGAACTCTGCAAGGCTACAGTGAGATGGAAAGTTACCACCGTGTCAGCCTAAAGCAGGCGGAATGACAAACTATTGGTGCAGAAGGGCAAGATCGTCCTCACCGGCCAATCAAGGGCGTCGTCTGGCCACATCTAGGTCGAATGTGGCCATAGGATTTGACCACGTCAACCCCGAAGAAGGAGCGGGCGTGCTAGCAAACAGAGCTCTCGCACTACGGCGAAAACCATTGAAGTGGGTACAAGTGCGAATCAGTGTTGTGCGGAAGTATTTTTCGAATCACCAAAATTGTGCGGGAATAGCCGTAATGGCTCGAGTTACAACGCGGTCGGGTCGACTAAAGATGTTTAAGAGTATGCAGTACTAATTTTTATAACGAATCTTCACTAATTACACGAGTTAGCCTACGCAGCAGATATAGTCCACGAAATATCGTGAGAGCTGGAAGCTATTGGCGCTCATCAGGGGGTTGACTACTACAAGTTGTCAGGTATTGAAAGACTTGAGTGGACAGTGATCGGATCGTCCTCGCTACCGGGAGACTAAAAACATGTTAAACTGAAATACGATATAAACGGCCCAATTTGCAGTGTTGGAGTGCATATAATTGTTTTTCTAACGCGTATTTCTTTCATCTTTCATCCCCTACCCTAACACACTTGTTAAGACATTCTCAAAATAACGTTCGCTAGATTGGTAATTATTATTACGTCTTTTCTTAATGGGATTGTAATAATAAGCTAACTCACAATGATTAACTATTAGTGTTTGTGGTTGGGGAAAGGAGAGAGGAGACCAATAGTTACCTTAAAGGATGTAGGTAGCTGCTTGAGACGAGGTTCACATATATTTATTAACAATTAAAAATTCACAATTCACATAAATGTCGAATGTTTCGGCCTCCGCGGCCTTGGTCACCGACCGTTGGTTGATTAACTATTAGGTTTTACAAAAATACCAGAAGTCGCAATTATAAATAATTCGTATATTGCATTTTTCCAGAGTATCGGTGTTTATTAAGGTGGTTAATGCACTCAGCACTGTTGATAAAATATACTGGTTTGACGTTGTTTGTCAAGTGAGTAGAAGCATGAATTTCAGAGGTGATCGAAGATGGGTTAATTTAAATAAGGGGAGTGTCATTATAGAAGTCTCATTGCTGTCTGTGTCATCTTGCAGATGTACGACAATGTATAACTGTCGTTCCACGAGTCCTAATTTGCATACGATTGTTCAACTTTTAAGGTGTACGTGCTGTATACATTTCCACCACAAATCTGAACTATCCTTGAACCTATGACCCTTCTACCTATGAACCTTCTGCATTCAGTACAGGGGATTTGTTGTTGCGCCTCACAACACGTTTCAAGTTTTATCACAATGAATCATCACAGATAAGAACAAACTTATTCGATTGAATTTTTTTTTTAAATTCCACCAATCGTCTCTACTTTCAATCTACACAATCAAAGAACATGTTTATCTAGTTTATAATAAATAAGTCACAAAAATTATCAAATGTGGTACGGTATTTGTAATTTTCATATTTATTTGGAAGGATAATAATTAAATTGGTTGATTATTATTTATTTTTTAAATGTATGTTTTTCTTTGTTGCTGATAATCTTTGAGCCCCTAGAGACTTAACCCCCCCCCCCCCCCCGCGGTCCCTTAGTTACGCCACTGGGACCGAGACTGACAGAATGGGACACAAATGAGGAATATGTCAACTAGTGTCAAGTTTGTGCATCCTTCTTCCAAAAGCAAGCAAGGCGTCAATGGTCAAAACAAACTTGCAGGCCCTTTCTTCACTGTCTGCCGGATCAGTGCTGACAATACGTCGTCGAGCTCGAAATTCAATTAACCACACAAATCTACCACAACGTGTTCAGAACATAAAGGGATCCAACCCTTTGAGGGAGAGAGAAAGAAACAAAAGAAAGAGAGGGAGTAAATAACTTTCAAAAAACCATGTTAGGAATGATTACCATGCTGCCCAACTCAATGTATTGAGTTATATTATTCAGGATGGCCAAAACGATAGTAAATCCATCTCCTAGAATAGGGTTAAAGTAAAATATTTCGTCATGCACTTCGGGTATTCCTGTAGCTACCTGACAAGTGAACAACTTGTGAAACACTTAGCAATACAAGAGGATTTAAAATCGAAGGTTTTCCGCCAGCTCTCACCATATTTCGTGGACTGTAACCCACGCCATGGGGAACAAGCCAGGCAACCACGCGGTATGACGACCACGCGATACAACGGTAACTACAATCCTCCTACCTATCTATTTCCCAACCTAAGCTGATTCATATCTTTTTCATTATTATTCATTTCCTTTGCATTATTTTCCTGTGAAACATTCCTTAGACCAAGCTATGGGTCGAAGCGTCCTGAATGGAACCACGTGGTTGCACAAAACTACCACGGCAACTAGGCAAGGCCTACCTTCCTTCCTATCCATATCTCAAGGCTAATTAGCCACCCTCATACGACAAGCCTTCGGGCTATGCGTAGCAATCGGGATTGCGAATACCGGAGTTTGGAGACCGTGCCGCGGACCGTGCACGAGGTAGCTGCCGGATGTACCGCGCGAAGCTAAGCGTGAGGAGCAGGGAACCTGGAGCCATGCTAGCCATTGCATGAGGTAGGAGTGGTAGCTGTGTCTATCAGACCGTCGCGACGTCGTCCGTGTAGCCGGACGCCACCGCGCCTTACCGCATCAAGTCAAGGTTTCCCCCCCCGCATCAAGCCTTCGCTTCAAAAGCCACGCTTTGCTCGTACAATGACGCCTACGAAACCAAACTACGTGCTCAGGAAAGGAGTGAGGATCGAGTGTTGAGTATTCAAAATCACAATTTATTAGAATAAGCATATCTGTAACACCAGTTTATTTTTGTAATTGTAACCATGTCAAGGTCATTCAACTTCATAATTGCATTTGGAATCCCACAATTAGCTTCACTTTTCTTAACTAAATTCCATAACATGTATCATGTTTGCTGCCGTAGATGCATAAATTGAATTCCAAACTTACATTTCGGCTACATGTTAGTAAGGCCCACTTCCTTCACTTACCACTTGCTTTTCCATTTTGTTATCAGGCCATCAGCCATATCACATTACCACCACTAGCTCTAAGCAATAATCTAGGCTAGACGGGACGCCAGCCTGAGGACGGACGAGGTAGTCGCAGCCCTGCCGTACACGTCTCTCTCCGGACCGGGGGGTCCTGGTAAGCACAGGTGTACTAGTGGTACAGTTGTACCACTAGGTTGTTTCCCTTGTAAGTGTGTATGTCATTGTGTCGGCGTCATTAATAGGGTCACCAATCACCGAGCTAGTCATGCATGTCAACCTATCAATATCTGGAGGTATCATCGGATACGAGTAATTATTTGCATAAAAAATAATATTGTTAGGGTAGTCAGGAAGACTATGGGCCTAACCCGCCAATTCGCTATAATAGGGAATTTGCATTACATTATTTTATGGTTCTACTGGGTTAAGGCCATCTTCCTTTACACAAAAATATCTTATTTTCTTGATTTTGAGAATATTTTCATTTATAAAATAAGGATGAAAGTTTCCTACATATTTTGGCGGGGAAAAACGGGTCATACGTCACCAGCCTTCATGATACCAATCAACCAATCTTGTACCGATATATCAAGTTTCTTGCTTTCGGAGATTACCTTGACTGCACAAATTCATTTTGACATCTAGTTTGTTCTAATATGCTTAATATCTTTGGATGAGCATAGCGAGCAAAGCAAAGATTCCATTTCACTACACTGGAGAAAAAAATCAGGAATGTTTTTTTTTGTATTTTTGTCTGTTTGTTAACACGATTCCGGCTAAACCGATACTCCAATTACGATGAAATTTTATGGAGGTCTTCGAAATCTCTGAACTTAGAACTGCCACGTTTTTGAGCACAATCGGAAAATTATTTCTCATGAAAATCGCAATTTTAGATTTTTTTAGATTTTTTGGATGAGCGTAGCGAGCGAAGCGAAGATTCCATTTCACTACACTGGAGAAAAAAATCCGGAATGTTTTTTTTTCTGTATTTTTGTGTGTTTGTTAACACGATTCCGGCTAAACCGATACTCTGATTGCGATGAAATTTTATGGAGGCTTTCGAAATCTCTGAACTTAGAACTGCCACGTTTTTGAGCGCAATCGGGAAATTTTTTCTTATAAAAAACGCAATTTTACGATTTTTTTCGATTTTTTAAAAATTTCTTCGACTTATAACATCTACATGCTTTATCCTATTGTAATGATTTTTTCACAGAACCTTAATTTAATGAATTAATATACTTGTGTTAAATTTGAGCGCAATCGAATAATTATTTCTTATGAAAATTGCAATTTTACGATTTTTTTTTTTTTTTTAAATTACGATTTATTAAAAAAAAATTAAAAAAAAAAAAAAAAAAAAAAAGTTAATTTTTTATTTTTTTAATTTAATTAAAAAAAATCTTCGACTAAGTAATAATTTTTTCACAGAACAACAGAAAATCTGCGTAACACATGGCAGCTCAATGCACCAATTACGCTCATCCAACAACGCGGCGGGACTTAAGCGTTTTCCTAGTTTAAATTTCTTCGACTTACAACACCTACCCTTCATGCTTTGTCCGATTGTAATGATTTTTTCACAGAACCTTAATTTCATGAATTTATATACTCATGTGAAATTTGAGCGTTTTCAAAAAACTATTTTTTACGAAAATTGCAATTTTACGACTTTTTTGATTTTTTAAATTTCTTTGACTTATCACACCTACATGGTTTATCCTATTGTAATGATTTTTTCACAGAACCTTAATTTTATGAATTAATATATTCGTGTAAAATTTGTGCGCAATCGAATAATTATTTCTTATGAAAATTTCAATATTACGATTTTTTCCGTTTTTAAAATTACGATTAGGCCTAATTAAAAAAAATTAAAATTTGAGTTAATTTTTAATTTAATTTAATTTAATTTAATTTAAAACAATCTTCAACTTAGTAATGTTTTTTTTCACAGAACAACAGAAAATCCGCATAACACATGGCAGCTCAATGCACCAATTACGCTCGTCCAACAACGCGGCGGGACTTAAGCGTTTTCCTAGTATTTTATAATTACAGCTAATATCACATGAATAACATCAACTACATTTTAATAAATTGAAAGGATAAAACACAATGTTGTTATAAACTCGGAAGAACCACAACTTTTGTTTATGTTGGCATTTGTTGTAAGAACACAAAGACTTTGCAGAGGGGGATTTGTGTCTAGTTTCAAATAAGTGCGGTTCGTTAAGGCCGGTCGTAGGCAGCCGTTTAAATAATAAATAAAAAATAAATTTATTTAGGTCCCTACATTTATAAACTGATTTTCAGTGGGGACTTTAAATCAAGCGACATCCAACCTGCAGCCCCTGACGCAATCGACAGAGGAGCGATAACCAACCAAGATCGTATTTTTAATAGGAATATAGCAATCAGTGGTATGGACAGTGCGAACACCCGCGAATCAACGCCAGAATCAACAAGGCCGATTCAGAACGACTCTGAAATTTATTATGTGCTTCGTTGCTAGGACGGCTCCAAAGTCACCGTTTACAAACTCCTAAGACAAGAACTGATGGACTCAAGTCCAAATCAGAAGTTAAAAAACTACTGACTTTAGCAGGAATCGAACCCTGGACCTTCTGCATTGGAAGCAGATACGCTAACAACAAGACCAACGAGCCACACTAAATAAATGTGCGGGAAATTTAAGGTCAAACTTTGACCTTCAATAGATATTGAACGATTAACTTTAAAAACCTTAAATTAACGTTTAGGCCTATATCATTTTTAGAAGAATATCTATATATTGCAGATACTTTAACCGATATCTGGAACTTATGCAAATTCCCTATTGACGTTCCCCCATGGGGCACGAGTACCACGAGGTCAGGTCGCTTAGGTCTAAACGCTATAATTGACACCCAGTAGTGGGGCTTTAGACTTCCGCTTTGATCCAAACGTTATAATATGTTGTCTATGCCATCAATCTGTAGTTACTAGTAAATTTGTAATGTATTGTAAACTACTTAATATTAGTCGGCACCCCCTGAAATTGTCCTGCCCCCCCTAGACTTAAAACCTGGCTACGCCACTGGTGCGGCCGACCAGTAACTCTCGAACCACCTACCGGTAAGCAAATAGCCGTTAATGCCATAATACTCGAGCTTGGATAGTAGACGCACGTGCAGCACTTTATCAAACGCTTTAGACCAATCGAGAAAGACACAGTGAATGTGCGCTCGTCCAACGCCGCCGTCCATGCGTCAATGGCGCCAGCGAGGAGAGTGGTGCAAGAACGGTGCTGACGAAAGCCGTGTTGTGCCGCAGGGATGACGTTTTGGCTCTCGAGGAACGTGCTCGTCCGGTCTCGCACAAAACGTTCCATCGTCTTACCGACCATTGAGGTGATGCTGACTGGCCGGTAGTTCTTATGTCTCTCTTGTCGCCGTCTTTGTAGATCGGTGCCACAGATGATGTTTTCTATTCCGTTCCAATGCCCTGTTCAAGCGCCATGTTGAAGAGGTGGGCAAGTGAGCAATTTAATAATAATGACCCCCCCTAACCTAACCTATCCACATGTACAATTTAAAGGGTCCCGATAATGAACAAGTAGGCCTATCAAATAATGTCTCTTGTCTAGATACTAGTTTTTTTGTGTAGGCTATTTTGTTTTTGTCTTCTCACCCCCTGGGTCCCAACCTTTCCGATATGGTCCAGGCCACAGACCTGTGCAGTTTTGACTAGACTAATCTTGTGCACATTTTAGGTCTACTAGGGGATGAATAGGCTACCGGTACTGCATTTGCTCGATTGCAAGCGAACACCGAATATTATAAACCGACCCCTGAGTAAAAGGCGCAAGGTCTAAGCAGCATGGTGTAAGTCGTAAGAAATGTGAGTCGTTTACAACAGCCTGCGTATTAGACACTCTCTTCTCTCTCTCACACACACAGCCCACTGTTCTGATTGGCTCGTCGTAAGAATTGGATTTTGGGCAATTCGTTATGACATAAACCTTACGCCTTACGACGTGTTGTGAGCGTTCTAATTGAAATTCTCAGCAAAACAAAATATTATGCCTTAGCTCTTGCGCCTTATGCCTTAAACTAGTTGTGAATGATGCTTTATTGGATGAGCGTAGCGAGCGAAGCGAAGATTCCATTTCACTACACTGGAGAAAAAAATCCGGAATGTTTCTATTATTTTTTTTTTGTATTTTTGTCTGTTTGTTAGCACGATTCGGGCTAAACCGATACTCCGATTGCGATTAAATTTTATGGAGGCCTTCGAAATCTCTGAACTTAGAACTGCCACGTTTTTTAGCACAATCGGAAAATTATTTCTTATGAAAATCGCAATTTTACGATTTTGTTCGATTTTTTAAAAAATTCTTCGACTTGTAACACCTACATGCTTTGTCCGATTGTAATGATTTTTTCACAGAACCTTTATTTCATAAATTGATATATTCATGTGAAATTTGAGCGTTATCAAAAAACTATTTTTTTTTACGAAAATCGCAATTTTACGATTTTTTTTTCGATTTTTAAAATTTCTTCGGCATAACACCTACATGCTTTATCCGATTGTAATGATTTTTTCATAGAACCTTAATTTTGTAAATTTATAAATTCGTGTGAAATTTGAGCGCAATTAAAAAATTATTTCTCTGATAATCGCAATTTTTCGATTTTTTTTCGATTTTTTAAATTTCTTCGACGTAGGCTATAACACCTACATGCTTTATCCGATTGTAATGATTTTTTCATACCATTAATTTCAATTTGGCACTTCTTCGGCTAGGGGGGTCCAACATTTATACACCTTGTTAATACTGCTATATTGCCTTGTTACTACTTATGTTAAAGGTGTACCTTCGTTAGGTTAGCCAAACTTTCCGCTGGCTACAGTGCGCCGCGCTAGTTCTAGGATATAATCGATAAGAGCGCACCCGAAATCCTTTCCTTTACAGGGACCCAAGTTTTGAAATAAGCGTTTTGATCAAAACGTTAGTTTCATAACGTCACTTGATAACGTCGATTTTTTGTGGTTTGAATGAAATGCTAGTTTTGAATCTTTCTACTGACGTTGTGAGATAAACTTGCTTTGCTGTTCTTCCCGTCAGCTATCTCTCCCGCTAGCCGAACATTGCCGAACTCTGGACCAATCAAATAGGAGTATTCTATGCTCCTACACCCAAAGACCTCAGACAAAGATAGGCCTACTATACATATTACATTTTTTTCTAAAGTCTTTGCATTTCCTTGTTTTGTTTACGTTCTCCCGGCGCAGTGCCGAACATAACCTATAAAATACTACAATCAACATGCATTTGAACAGCAAGAAGATCTTATTTCATCAATACACTATTTGAATCGGCAAAACTCAACTTTTCATAACATAAAATAACAAAGATGCGTCGTGGAAATAACCCGCATGCATGCTAAAAGGTAAATAAAAACGCGAGGTGTCGTGAATGTTGACAAAAGATAGGGGCAAGGCGGCCCTAGGTCCAAGGCGCTAGGCCTAGCCGATTAATACGCTTTCGACCTAAGTAGCCCTAATTTGATGTAAGGCCTAGACCTTACCCTAGTGTGGGCCATGAAATCAAGATTAATTAGTTTATTTATAAATTGAAAATGCCAAATACATCGTAATAGCCTAGCGCCAAGTGCCAAGTCCCAAGTGTTCGAATTTAACCATAGCCTTGTATAAACATGCTTAGGACGAACGAGTATATTATATTGAGAGGGCGTAACGTCAAAAAGCATCATACCCACGCATGTCCCCACAAGCTATTTTTTCGTGGGTAGAAAAAGACGTTGTGGGACGTCAAAAAAAGTCTTTTTTATTTCAAAACTAGCTTTTTGGGGAAATCGAAGTTATCAGACCACGTGACCACTCAAAACGTCGAAAAAATATCGACGTTTTGATTCAAAACTTGGGTCCCAGTGTATATAAAAGTTGGACCCCCCTAGCCGAAGAAGTACCATTAATTTTACGAATTAATATATTCACTCAGCTCTAGGCCCTAGCACGAGGCACGAGACGCACGAAAGACTCAAGCTTACCCGCACGAGACAAAAGGAAGACTCAAGCTTACCCTAATTGCTCAAAGAACACATTCGAGGTCTAGCCTAGGGTAGGCCTAGGCCTACAAATCCTAAAAGACCTAGGCTAGCCTACAGGCGTGCAGATTTTTGTCGAATAAATTGAACTATCAAAAAAGAGAGAGGTCTAGGCCTAGGCCTAGAGCCCTATCTCTAGGTTATGTATAGGCTAGCCTAGCTAGCCCTAGGCCTAGACCTAGTAAATTACGAAAACGCTATTCCTAGCCCACTACTTACCGTTTCAACATATTCAGCTCTATTGTAGAAAATATCTGATAGTTCCATCAATGTTACGTCTAGGAACAACTGGGCACGCCTGCTTGGTCAACTGACAGAAGGAAGGCGACCCTACGCGATTACGCCCACACCCATACACAACGTAGTGTTCGAAAACTGTTCCGTGAGACCGGTCGAACCGATAATTTTGTAACTTCTTTGCATTCCAGCGGGAATTTTAAAATGAAAGTTCTTTACTATTCGGTTGCCCATGGAGTTGTTCAGTTTAGTTTATTTTAATAATTTTTTGGAACATTTTTTTTCTTTTTTTTTTTATCTATATAAAAGTCATAATAGATTGTCAACAAGTACACGTCACAGAAAACAAAATATACACCACTCCACATACTTCATGCAGTTGTCATTAATTTACTGGTAAGTACCAACTGTCCAAGCAACCATACACATCTTATTGTCAACTGCCGTGCAGGGCATAACAAAAGTAGTAATCACTTTACTCACTTACTACACTCACACTACACACAAAAACTAACATATGAAAGTTAATATATAAACTTAAGACTCTCAGATCTTTCAGATGGTAGCCTTGTACACACGAGTAAAAATAAAAATAAAAAGCTTCTTAAAACATATTCTCATGGCAACACATTAAGCCCAAATCTAAAAATCCTCAACTCTATAAAGGCAAATACCCAACATATACTACTCCACTACTCCTTTAATTTAGACTTAAACTGTAAACAGAGTTAGATATACTTTCAGTTGATTTTATATTATCAGGCAATTTATTAAAAAACTTTGTTCCTGCATTGATTGGAGCCTTTTCACCCAGTTTTAAACTACCAGCAGCGACAAAAAGTTACCTTTATTTCTCGTCTCATGATTGTGAGTGTCGCTACCCTTTGCAAGCTATAATATGTCCTAAACTAATGCATAATAGGCAGCAGTAAGCAATGCCCTATCACAATACTTTTTCAGCTGCCTTAGAACGTATATTCCAGAGCTAATTTTCCCCGCAATAAAATCTATGTGGTGATTCCAAAAAAGCTTGTCAATGTCATCTATTAGAATTCCTAGAACCTTTGTTACCACAGCTTGGTCTAAGATATTTTCGCCCGTTTGAATATTTATTTCCCGATTTATCCTATTTCCTGGATTAAATACCAACACGCTACACCTTTTTTCGTTAACTTCAAGACAATTACTTTTAAATTGTTGGGCTATGATGTTAGTTTGTACGTAGGCACTTACTTCCAGATCTTCCATTGTTTTTTAAGCTATGGTACCATATAGGTTGGGGGGGTATATTAGTATCTATGGGTTGAGTCGTCTGCACAGCAATCGACCATCATAAACTTGCTCCGGTATATCAAGCCTCTCTTATAGACTGAATAAATGTATTTCAAATGATACTTATAATTGAGTGATATACGTATTGGTTATTTATTGTAGTATGTATTATGAATGTACCTAGAGTGTTTCTACCTGTACTGACTTATTCCATGCAATGTAATTTGTTTTACGGAATAACAACAAACGATTATTCGATCCGTTTTTTCCCGATCTAGGTGCACGTTAGGGCGCCGCAGCCAAGCCGCGGTGCGCTACACACTCTGGCACCTTACACAGCAAGCAAAGTTGGGGTGATATCGAGGTGTCATCCAGCCGTCAAGAAACGTGATGTGAACATAAATACTATCAAAATCAAGGAGATTCAGGTACCTGACAACACAATGCCAAATTTGGTTGGTGTACGAACATTCCTTCTTGGTGAAAAAAAATGACTTGATACGTGCTCAACATAACATCACATAACATTTCTTAACGGTTCAAAAATCACAAATCACTTAAAGGTTCTAAAAACCCCAAAAATTATTTTTTACCACGTGATCTATAGCACAATACTACACTTAAATGACCGTTTAAAAAATTATATCTTGTAACTGTGATTTAACACTAATTTTTTAGTTTTTTTGATCCAGAAATTGGCAAAAATTGGCGTTTTGGAAAATTTCCAAAATCGGCTTTAGCCTGCTTCTTTTATGGTCCACATAGATACTAGAGCATAGTACCAATCTAAAATGCCCCTTTATAACATCGTGTCTTGAAACTGTGCCCAAATATACCCTCAAACACACAAAAATATGCATTCCAAAATCACAACCCTTCTTGGTAACAACATATTTTGACCGAACTACTTGCCCAAATTACAAAACAAAATATAGAGAATTTACAGAAAAGGCTGTCGAGTACGTCAATAATGGCCAATATTTTTTGGATCAAAATCCTCCAAGGTCACGGGGCATTAAGATCGTCCCCATGTTATTTCTTATGGGAGATTTTTGCCGATGGGACCTAGCTCGAAAAATGTCATGTTTGACAATTTTATGGGAGGTCATGGTGGCCCCAATAATTTTTCTGTTAATTGCTAAATTCATTACTAGTTAGCCTGAATGAAATATATTTTTTGAGTTTAGCGGTTAAATACCCCTTTAAGGATGTTAGCTACTGACTACTACTCCTACTAAAGGCTACTACGTACTAAATTCGTCAGCTGTTTCAATTGGCCAGCGATTCTGACCAAACGGTTGGGGCTACAACGTTCATTTTACATGGACATTAAGGCTATAGTGATGAAGTGCCTTTTGAAAGAAAAGGTCGAAAAAGTTTGCTAAAAGGCATCCAAATAAAAGTTTTAATATAGCCTTTTGTTTTTCCCACTGTTTTAAAGCATTCCATCATCATTTTGCATCATCTGTACAACAATGTTCATAATCATTTGGATGAGCGTAGCGAGCGAAGCGAAGATTCCATTTCACTACACTCGAGAAAAAAATCCGAAATGTTTTTTTTCCTGTATTATTGTGTGTCTGTTACCACGATTCCGACTAAACCGATACTCCAATTGCGATGAAATTTTATGGAGGCCTTCGAAATCTCTGAACCAAGAACTGACACGTTTTTGAGCGCAATCGAAAAATTATTTCTCATGAAAATCGCAATTTTACGATTTTTTTTATTAAAAAAAAATTCTTCGACTTTTAACATCTACATGCTTTATCCAAATGGAATGATTTTTTCACAGAACCTTAATTTTATGAATTTATATGTTCGTGTGAAATTCGAGCGCAATCAAAAAATAATTTCTCATGAAAATTGCAATTTTAAGATTTTTTCAATTTATTATTTAAAACTTTCTTCGACTTATAACATTTACATGCTTTATCCGATTGTAATGATTTTTTCGCAGAACCTTAATTTTATGAATTAATATATTCGTGTGAAATTTGAGCCTAATCAATTTTTTTTATGAAAATCGCAATTTTACGTTATTGAAAATTTTTTTCATGTTTTATTTTACATTTCTTCGACTTATAACACAACATGCTTTATCCGATTGTAACGATTTTTATACAGAACCTTCATTTTTTGGATTAATATATTGGTATAAAGTTTGAGCACAATCGAAAAATAATTTCTCATGAAAATCGCAATTTTACGCTTTTATTCGTTAAAAAATACGCTCATCCAACAACGCGCCTGAAAAAGCGTTTGCGAAGCTTTCTAGTAAACTTTATCACACAGATAACAAAAACTTGTAGAAATACAGCCAAACCTTACACACTCAAAAGAAATGAGATCTAAAAAAAGGGCCAAGCTCATCTACCCTTCCACATTTGCGCATTCTTAATTCATAAACGTACAGTGTCCCATAACAGCATCCTCGAAAAGCTTGGCAAAATAGAATTTGCGATTATTAATTTAAACGTAAAAGTTCATCCAAGTTCTTTTTTCTAATTAATTTTAACGTAATAACATGCAAATTTTATTTTGCCAAGCTTTTCGAGGATGCTGTTATGGGACACTGTACGTTTATGAATTAAGTATGCGCAAATGTGGAAGGGTAGATGAGCTTGGCCCTTTTTTTAGATCTCATTTCTTTTGAGTGTGTAAGGTTGGCTGTATTTCTACAAGTTTTGTTATCTGTGTGATCTCATTACTTTTTCAAGTTCCATTGTAAAAATATTTGTTAAAATATTATAATTTATCAAAGTTGATTTAATTTCTATGGTATTAGCAATAACAAAAAGGATGTAAAATATCTAGACCCGGATTCATGTACATCCTGGGTATAGGTGGTATAACCATGGTATAACGACGGTATAAGGACTGGACCCCAATTCTTGAGTTCGTGGGAGATGAGTTGAAAACCCAATTAGAAAACGAAGTCGTTTCGTTTTCGAAGGAATTGGTATTCTTGAACGGTATCGTGGAAAACGTCATGGGTTGTGAGTTGAAAGAGTATTGCTGTTATAACGTGGGGTGAGGTTCACGAAATCCAGACAAGAGCTCGAAACGTTCTATATTTATTCTAGATGGCAGTGCCTTCATAAACGCGGGCCAATCGAAAGACGAGTTGCATGAAATGATTGATTGTTGCAATTATGTAAACAAACAGATGATCACGCTCATATTCGACACCTTGCTTCGACATTGTGTGTAGTAGCAAGCTGACTTGATCATGGCTCAACATGGCTAAAAAGAAAAGAATATGTGTATTATTTCCGAACATTTTTGTATAGCCTTGGTGGACAATCATACTATTGTTTATCTGCATTAGGCTTTTAGTAATCAAAACTAGTTATTTGTGCGGGAAGTGTGTCAGAACATACTAGTATCTATGGTCAGAACAATGTTGTGCTGGCCTAGGGTTGGCTAGGCTTGTCAAACATGTAATGTAAGTAATAATTTTATCTAGTCCTATAGCCTAATGGAACTTTAGACCTACACTGTTGTATTATAAATAATTTTCTACATCTGGGCCTAGGTCAGGGACGGTTTCTGATTTGTTTTATGAGAGTATAATGACAACTTTGCTCATTTCACACATAGAAGCAAATTTAAAATAGTCCTCCATTGTTTACGTATCGCACTTTCCCGCCTAACTCTGCTTATACCGTCAACAAGTGTCAAGTTACTATGGTACTGTTGATTGTATGCCTAGTGTTTAAGGCTTATTTAAAACCTTTATTTGGAAGCCTTCCAGCAAACTTTTTCAACTTTTTTTTTCAAAAGAGACTATATTACTATAACCTTAATGTCCATGTAAAATATGAACATTGTAGCCCCACCCGTCTGGTCAGAATCGCGGGCCGATTGAAACTGACGAATTAGATGTTAGTAGTAGTAGCAGTAGCAGTAGCAGTAGCTAACATCCTTAAAGTGATTTTGAGCATGTTTCAAGCCATTCTTTCACCAAGACGTAATGGTCGTACCCCAATAAAATTTGGCAGTGTTGTCAGGTACCTAAATCCCCTCGATTGTGATAGTTTTCAAGTTCACATCACGTTACATGACGGCTGGTAACACCTCGAAATCACCCCAACTTGCTTGGTGTATAAGGGTGCTTGAGTGTGTAGCGCACCGCGGCTTGGCTGCGGCGCCCTAACGGGCACCTAGATACTGTTGTTTTATATTTTCTGAAATTATTTCTTTTTGTAAACAAGTACTTTGTATTGATTAGTACGCTGGATCCCCGTGGTCATCCATACTAATTGGCCAGTTGTCAATAAAGATCATCGTTAAAATTTATTATTAATGATTTTTCGACCTTTTCTTTATATAATTTTCTGGGTCTTACAAAGGCCTATGACAGAATGCCCAGAGAGAGAGTTTGGGATTGCCTCCGAAAAAAGAAGATTGATATAAGATTGGTGGAAAGAGTACAGAGTATGTATGGTGTGTGAAGAATGTGAGTTGCGTGGAAACTAGGGAGGGCAGAACGGATTGGTTTGAAGTCAAGACAGGTCTCAGACAAGGGAGTGTACTGTCACCGATGCTCTTCAATATAGTACTCTACGAGATATTGAGGAAAGTGGAGAGAGATGGGCCGGAGTCGTCCAGAACTTAATATATGCTGACGATGGGGGAAGTCGGGGAAGTCATGGGAAGAGTACAACACAAAGTGGAGAAATGGAATGAATGTACGGAAGAATTTGGACTAGAGATAAGCATTGACAAGAGTGAAGTGATGGTTATGAGGAAGAAGAAGAGGTCTGGGAGTAGGACAAAGATTGTACTTAGAGGAGAAGAACTAGTAGAAACACAAATATGTTTAAATACCTAGGCAGCATTATCTCCGCCGGTGGAAAAATATACGCGGAAATTGCAAGGCGTACTGGTATCGCACGAGAGTTTCTTCCAGTAAGTGAGGAAACTGCTTTGGAAAAAATAAGTGCCAAGGCGATGCAAACTTTTAATATACAAAGCATATTTTGTACCGGTACTCACATATTATGGTGCAGTGACATGGCCAGTTGGGGGTAAAGAAGAAAGACTAATTCAAGCTATGGAAATGAAATTTTTAAGGAGTGTAATTGGAGTTACGAAGATTGATAAGATGAGAAGCACGAGGATAAGGAAAGAACTAGGAGTAGAGAGTTTAAATTTTAAGCTAGGGAAAGAAAGGCTGAGGTGGTTTGGACACATGAAGAGGATGCAGAAGGACAGGATTCCGAAGATGCAGTATGAACAAGACGCAGGAAACAAGAAAAAGAAAAAAGAGGGAGGCCCAAACTGAGATGGGAAAAAGTTATAGTGATGGATTTGAAAAGGAGAAACGCAGCTTAGGAAAGGGTTAACCAGAAAAGATGTTGGGAAGAACGAAATATATGGCAAAAACTGGTGGAGGTCCCTGAGGAAGAAGACAGCGGAGAGGAAAAAAGGGAAGTAGATGATGCAGAGGAAGAAAAAGATGATGATGGGAGAAGCGTCAGGAATGGCCGGGGATATAATATTATATATAATTATATAAAATAATAACCCCGGGAAGCCAAGAATGTGGTGGGAACCTCCCACCCCCTACCCGACTTATTGGAAATGGGCTCGATTTAATTAATTAATAATTAATATTATTATCAACAAGTAATCCCTCATTACATACGTTTTTATTCAATATCTCTATACAATAAGCTATATACATTATATTAATTTTATGTAAAAAACTAAAAATGTTAAGGGCCCAATGGCCCAGTTAATCTTACTTTTTTTCCTTTCCTTTTTTCTTTTTTCTTTTCTTTTTGTTTTCTTTTCTTTTCATTCCCCACTCTTTTTTATATTTGATTCATTCATAAATTGCATTTAATATCCTTTTTATTTGTTATCAAATTTGTTGAGTATTTAATGCATTGTTGTAATATTACTATTTAAAATATTTACGAAAATGTAGTTAATTGTTGTTTCTGCATCTATGTAATTAGATTTATTTAGTTGTCCTCCATTGTTAATCAGTTTTTTGAACGAGTGAGCGTAGCGAACGTAGTGATTTCCATTCGACTTAAACGGCCCTAATTGTTTTCTGCGTGCGTGCGTGTTGTGTGTGTGGTTTTACTTTGAAAATCAGCCGAATCGCTGAACAGATTGCGCTAAAATTTTAAACAGACACCCGGTACGAGTTTATTGAGAAACGCTAACAAAATCAGCAAGATTCATTGCGATTTAAACCTACAAGAAATGATAAACTGAAAAATAGATTTCCCAATGTTTAGAAATTTTTTTAACGACAATGTTTTAGATTTTGAAAAGATATTTTTTGTTTTTTTTTCGCCTGGGCCGTGGAATGCCGTGCCAATGCAAGGTCTGTCGAATGTGGACGTCAAGGTCCCCCCAAATTCCGCTCGTATTTTGAGTAAACCTTGCAATATTTTCACGTTTTTCGTACTGGCTATATGTTTTCCATAGTAGTGTCACAGATGATAGACTACACTGCTTTATATGCATTTCAAACCATGTTTTATAATTTTTTTAAATACAATTAAGGAATTACAAAATTTTTCCCGACCAGGGGATTTCTTTTCTCTTCCTACTCGTTCTTTTCACTTTTACTTTTTACTTTTCAACTTCTCCGTGTAAAGCGGCCCTTTAAAGGGGCGCTTTAGCCAACTAGACTTGGGAAACCCCAAAGTCTTTGTTAGACCAGTGAGTGAGTCATGGGGTGAGTACCCGGGAACATTTGCATTTATGTTTGATATTTATATTCGTATAAATAAGTTTTTTTTTAAGTTAGTAGGTATATGGGCGCGTCAACTGTAAGACCAATGCGCCTCTCTAGGCTATGGTAGGTTAGGTAGGCCTAATGTAGGGGGAAGAAAAGTAATGTAACTGGGTACTCAACACATGGCTCACTCATCGTTTAACAACGACTTTGGCGTTCCTAGTATAACTGAATAGGATAGACGTTAAATAAAAAAATAAAAAAAATAATAAAAAAAATAAAATTTTGAACACACTGTATGCACTGCTGAACCGTTGTTATAAGTTATTAAATAAATACAACAAGTATACAAGTATACAACAAGTAACTATAGAAACTTGCCAATAATCACCTACGATGCGTACAAAAATCAATTCTTTGGGGCACTAGATATTTAACATCGTATTGTCAATTTGTATTACCATAGCAATTAATACTACTTTATTAAAATTATTCTTATTCTATTTTAACAAAAATAATTTTACAGTAGTACTTAAAAAAGAAATGAGATTAAAAAACTAAAAACTAAAATACAGCCAAACCTTACACACTCAAAAGTAATGAGATCTAAAAAAGTGCCAAGCTCATCCTCCCTTCCACATTTGCGCCCCAAAACAACACCCTTAAAAAGCTTGGCAAAATAGAGTTTGCATGAACTATTACGTTTAAATTAATTGCCAAAATAGAATTTGGATTTAACTATTACGTTTAAAATAATCGTTGCAAATTCTATTTTGCAAAGCTTTTCAAGGATGTTGTTACGGGCAATTGTACGTTTATAAATTAAGAATGCGCAAATGTGGAAGGGAAGATGAGCTTGGTCCTTTTTTTTAGATCTCATTTACTTTTGAGTGTATAAGGTTTGGTCGTATTTTTACAGTTTTTTGTATGCGTGGGATTTTGATTAGTACCACCGTCCTGCGCACAGTTTATCTCTTTTCTCGCTAGGCCCGGAATATTTAGCCTCCACCCTCTACAATGTTCCCAAATCCCAAACCTAATCAATGTAGGTACCCTATTCCTTTAAACATCACTTGCAATAATTGCATTGTTCCTTACTGCCGAAAGTTTTTATACTATTAAAGAATACCTTAGTGAGTTAACTCTTGTTAATGCCTAGGAGGCTTTATGTATATGTAGTATGTATGTAAGAGTAGTTGTTGTATGTATTTTATGTAGTATTAGTATTTTTTAATGGGGTTTAAATGCCCCTTTAAAAACGCTCGATCGTCAAATTTCCACAATTTCACATAACGAACGTACCGATTTTTGAATTTTAATTTTCATCACAAAAATCTGCATTTTGGGAGTCTGGTTACAAAGGAGAGCATGTCCCCTATCAAAGCGATTTGAAATTTCAAAAAATGTTCTACACAAAATGGGGAAATATAAATTTAATGTGTGGTGTCATTTACGGTCAGTTAACAAGAAAGTGAAGCAGTATTTTGAAAATATGCCTGATACCAACTATTTCAATTCTTACTTAATATTTTGATGCAAACCACAAACCGATAGGGCAATATGATAGAGCTTCCAAGTGATCCGAATTTAACTCGGTTCTGCGTCAAAGCCTGTTTCTCGAGCTTTGCCAAATCTTAATAATCATTTTTATTGTATTTTCGCTATAGCGATTTTGGAAGAGGCACGGATGGCAAAGGACACCCGACAATGGGCTTAAAACCCTTTAGTGATAGGGGAAACGCGGGAAATCCAGGAGGTCGATGGATTGACGGGATGAAATGAGCGAACTTGGGGTTTTTATACCCGTTTTGAAACCCCTTCCCAAATTTTTGTCCAAATAATTTTTTCATCGACATTTTTTTAATATAAATTTGGGTAATAACGTGGTTAAAGTAGTAGCCAAATTATGAAAGTGTTTTTTTTCCAAAATGCTAGATCAAAAAATACCGAGATACGGATCATTTTTTTATTTAATGTAGATATTTTATATCACAACATTTTTTAACGGGCAGTTTGATCGTAGCAAACGGCAAAAAAATGCTTTTCAATAGGGTACTATTTGAACCCCTTATTAATTAATGAAATTCCCAAAAAAAAATCCAAGAATAAATTTTTCGTCGGGCGAAAACCCTTTTACCTTAAATCCCCAAACCAAAACCTATCAAGGGGGGTACCCTAACTTAAACCCCCCCTCTTTAACCCTTCCCTTCCCAAAAAAAATTTCTTTTTAAAACAAAATTCTGTGTATTGCCTTTCCCCTGAAGACTTTAAATGATCCTTTAAAATTTTTTTGAGTACCCCCCAAACCTTTAAAAACCCTTTTGGCCAAAAATATCAAAATTTAAAAAATGGTTTGCTTACAAAGTGACCGCCCCCCACAAAAAATTGTTCAAAAAGGGTTGCCCAACCTTTTTACAAATTTTAATGTGTGGGCTTTTAAGGTAAGTTCCCCCCCAAAAGACAGGCCAAAGTGCGAAAACTATAACCAATTTAAAAACCCCCGAAGGCCCAGTAGAGGCTCCCGGGGGGGAAAGGAGAAACCTTGGGTGGCGCGGTTTGGTTCAGCTGGGATCTGGGGCGCTTTTATGGCCTAAAACGCGATTTTAGGACTGTGCTGTGGAATTTTGTGCCCCCTATAGATCTATTCGTTTCATGTAGGTTGCCCGCAGCCACCTCTGCTTGACGAAAAAGCACAATATTTGTAATTTGTGAGAAATTATGGATACATATTTGGGGTCCTCCTAAAACACCCCTCGGTCTAAAAGTGCCACTGAGCCTTACGAACAAAAAACGTTGGAAAAAATCGCATTGATAGTGCATTAGTGCATGCAATGCATTGCAATAAAAGTGCTGAGTGTGTAAACTTTATGCAGAAAGTTATCCTGGATGCCAAGTTTGAAAAAAAAGAAAAGTTAATTGACATGATCTAGTTGGTGCATATTTGCATTGGAACATATTATTTTGTTAAAGTTTTAACATTAGAAATTTAAATTGGTACATATTGGTCAATTAAAAAATAAAGATCGTTCATAGTTAGGAGATGTAATCCCCGATTAGAAGTAAAAAGGTCTGAGTCGGTGGTTCACCCGGGTGGAGGGTTAATTTATTTAACCCTTTATATTTATTCCCCATTTCAAATTTTCCCATCCAGAAAATATTATATTATATTTAATGTTCTACTTCAACTTCAGTTTTTTTAATATGTATTTTTGTTTGGGTGAGAGACATGGAGTGGATGCATTGAAAAGTGAAATCATGTCCGAGCACTATCTCAGAATAGAAAAATATCAGAATAATATGGAACTCATATTTTGAATAGGACGCCATGCTGCCACAAGTTCGGGTTTCCAGATGTGTCCGAGAGCTTTCTAAGTTCTTTGCACAAACGTCACACACAGTACGTCAATTTCTGCGCAACTACATTGCGCATGACATTTTTTTGCTACTGCGCATGATTGTTGCTCCAAGTTATTGCCAACGTAACGACATAAAATATACTTGTCATTTATTAAATATAGGGAATTTACTTTTAAATTACTTTATCTTGACTGATATTAGTTACGATATAACATTGATTGAAATTCTACCTTACCTTATCTAAGAATTACATCATACTGTTAACGTTAGGTTATAATATCTATTTAAATGTGCAGAAAACCTAAAGTAGGTGTAACTACTGTCAGGTGAATACTTTAAGGTTGGCAGACGTTGTCGAGCGCGCAGCAGCGCCCGAATTCGCATTTGTAGACATGGCGGACGACGATACGAACGTCGGTGAGGATGGCCCCAACCAGGGGGATATGAATACAGTCTTTGGCTTAAGACTTCGAGGAAGAAAAGGCGCTTTAAAGAAGAAAAATGTGTATAATGTTAAAGACCACAAGTTCATTCCGCGTTTTTTCAAACAACCAACGTTTTGCAGCCACTGTAAGGATTTTATATGGTGAGTCCAATTCCAGTTACATGCATGATTTAAAACGACTGTACCAGAAACTTGATTTTCATTGTCATAACAACATTGCGATGTGTATTAATTTTGCCGGTTGCGGCACATGACAAAGTAATTTAATTTCAGTTAAAACATTGTTGACACTTGACAGGTGGTTTGACATGCGATTTATTTGTAGGCCTAGCCTACTTGTTGTTTAAATGTCAAATTTTTAAAGATAAGTTTCCTCATTGAATTCTAAATAGGCCTAGCTGCAGACCTACGTGCATGAAATGAACATATCCTACCTATATATTTATTATTTATCACTTTGTACGCAACTAATAGGTATATTAATTTTAGATTATTTAGTTAAAATAAAATGTACTTTCAAAATTAAAGCTAGTCACATATTATACTAGGAAAACGCTTAAGTCCCGCCGCGTTGTTGGATGAGCGTAATTGGTGCACTAAGTTGCCATGTGTTACGCGGATTTTTACTGTTGTTCTGTGAAAAAATCATTAATTAGTCGAAGAATTTTTTAAATAAATGAAATTAAATAAAAATTAACTTTATTTTTTTAATTAATCGTAATTTTTAAAAAAGAAAAAAATCGCAAAAATGAATTTTTCATAAGAAATAGTTATTCGATTGCGCTCAAATTTTACACAAATTATATTAATTCATAAAATTAAGGTTCTGTGAAAAAATCATTACAATAGGATAAAGCATGTAGGTGTTATAAGTCAAAAAAATGTTTTAAAAATGAAATAAAAAATCGTAAAATTGCGTTTTTTATGAGAAATAATTTCCCGATTGCGCTCAAAAACGTGGCAGTTCTAAGTTCAGAGATTTCGAAGGCCTCCATAAAATTTCATCACAATCGGAGTATCGGTTTAGCCGGAATCGTGTTAACAGACACACAAAAATACAAAAAAAAGAAAAAAAAAAACATTCCGGATTTTTTTTCCAGTGTAGTGAAATGGAATCTTCGCTTCGCTCGCTACGCTCGCTACGCTCATCCAATTATCTTTTGGGTTTTCACTTTTCACGTTTTTGACCCGGTGTAAAAAGCTGGTATCGACATCGTGTGTTAAGTGTTCTTAAGTACTAGGCCTACAAAAAAACAAATATAAGATTTGAAGGGTTTTTAAAAAGGGATTCATAATCCATTGTGTACCCCGCATTGATACCCGGTATGAAAACAAAACTACTCAAAAATCTCCGCGATCCCCTAGACATTTCATTTGCTTATTGTGGATTAATTTTTAACGTGTAAAAATTATATTAAGATATCACATTCTATTTACAACCATTTACAAATGTAAATATCCAAACTTATCTAATTTTAGGGACAAATTCGGAATTTTTTTAATTTTTTTAGAAGGACAAAACACCATTTTTTTTTTCTTTAGGGAAGGACAACACATTTTTGGGTTCAATGTTTGATTTTTGAATGACTGTTTTTTAAAAACACTTTTTTGCGAAACAATTTTTCGGGAAACCCTACGTACCTGTATTTATTAAAGTGCACCCCTTGTACTTAGTGAAAGTGTAGATACATTTACCAATGTGAACGTTATTTCTGTAAGATTTAATCATCTTAAGAGTTGAATGGATTTTTTCTGAGGTAAAAACTTACAATTAGGGTTGTTATTTTATTTGTACCACACACCACCACACCACCACAACCACCATGGAGTAGATGATTGCCAGCCAAAAGCGGCAGTGTGGTGGTCGGTTTATTAATGGTGTGGTGTGGTGGTACATAGTATGTCATGTAGTTTAGGGCACACCACCTCCCTTTTCTGGCAATCATTCCTACTTCATGGTGGTGGTGGTGGTGGTGGTATTGTGAGGATATACTAGGCCGCTTCGCGAACGCTTTTTCCAGTCGCGTTGATGGATGAGCTTTTTTGTAAGTTTTTAGTTTGCGTGGGATCTCTTTACTTATCAAGTGCTTTTTGAACGCATTGTAGGTGATTGTTGTCAAGTTTCTATTGTTACTTGTTAATTGTTATTATAAACCTAAAAAAAACTTATATTAAAACCTTTATTTATATGGATTCAGGCTAATTTTTTCAACTTTTTCTTTCAAAAAGCAATCCATCGCCATTACCTTAATGTCCATGTGAAATATGAACGTTCTAGCCCCACCCGTTTGGTCAGAATCGGCCCAAATGACACGAAAATATCGCGCTTAAAGTCGAAAAAAATCGTAAAAGTACGATATTCATGAGCAATATTTCTTCGATTGGACCCAAAAACGTAGCAAGTCTAAGTTCAGAGATTTCGAAGGTCCCCTCCAATTTTCATCAAGATCGCATATGCCGTTTGCCCGGTAGAGAGCGAACAGACAGGAAAAAAACAAAAAAAAACACGATCTAAATTTTTTGGGGGGTTGGTGAAATTGAAGTCTTCGCTTCGCTCATCCAGTTAATTGTCAAAATATGTCCATAATATGCAATATAGTATATTTTTTCGAATAACAATGTTGAAAAATCAACATATTATTTTGATTCCGTTGTCACCATCCCAATTATAACTTAATCCTATTATCGTAATAGCCGGGCCTTTAACATTAAAGATAAAGTTTTTTCTGTGACTTCAAAACCACCCAATTTAGGGATCCACAACGCTATAAAATAATCGAAAAGGTAACTGCTTATCGTAGTTTTGAACGATAATGTCGGAAAAATAAAAAAATAATGGTAATTATCCAAAACGCAGCCTCTTGCATGATAGAACTTTTGAACTAGTTGCAGGACACTTTTTGAAGTCTTTGTCTTGGGGTCTTGCATTCTGTTGTATTGTTATTGTTACTAAATAAAACCATTTAACTTCTTCCTGGATTGGTACTTTTACTTTTTTAAAAGGTTATTCTTACTTATGCTGTAAATTAACTTGTCCCCCTTTGGTAGAAGGCCCAATGCCATGAAAATATCGCATAAAATTGAAAAAAAGTAAAAGTTAGTTTATTTGGGATTTGTTAACTTTTCAACTTTTTTTTTACAGGTACTAAACCTAAATACTGTCCATTTAAACTTTATTTCTATGTAGCCCCTCCTTTGTCAATCCTTTCATTTCAAAAGAAAATACCACAAAAACCTTAAATCGTAAAATGAACTTCATGAGACCACCCGTTTTGCATATGGACCCAAAAACGGCAATATCGTCCTAAAATTCGAAAGACCTAATTGTATCAAACGTTTATTCCTTTGCGGTTGCGTTAACTTTAAAAACTTTTTTTTTCACAAGCTAATATTCAGAGTTGTTAATGATCTGTGATTGCACTTGTAGCCTCACGTTTGGTCAGAATGCAACAATTTTCAAAAAATTCGCACAAAAATAAAAAAAATTGTAAGTTGTATTCATGCAAAATTTACTTCATTACCAAATAGCAGCTTAAGTTAGAGATTTAAGGTCCCCTCTTCAAATTCATCAGACGCAATTATGCCGTTTCACGCTTTAAATAACGAAAGGAACGTTAACAAAACAAACAAAAAAAAAAAAGGTAAATTTTTCGAGATGGTGAAATGAAGTCTAAATCGGATCATCAATAATACTTGCAAATTTAGTCTCTGATTGGGATCAACTAATTGAATTTTTTCTGGAAAAGCTAAGTCCGCGTTGTGAATATTTTTCGTAAGTTTTTAGTTGCGTAGGACTCACTTTTCTTTGTAGCTTTTTGAATCATTTAGGTTTTAATTTCTGTTGTATTGTAATTGTCTTTAAACCTAAAAAACTCATTTTAACCTTTATTTCAACGATCTGTTAACTCTTTCAACTTTTCTTTCAAAAGGTACTACATACATAACCTTAATGTACATGTAAATATGTCGGTACCCACCTTTGGTAAATCGCCCAAATGCACGAACATATCGGACTAAAAATCGAAAAAAACGTAAAGTATACGTTTCTTGGATCTAGTAACTTTTTCAACTTTTTTTTTCAAAGTTAATCCCGCTTTAGTGCTTGTAAAATTGAACTTTGTAGCCCTTCCCTTTGTCAGTTCGCCCAAATGTCACGAAAAATTCGCACTAAAAATGTAAAAATCGTAAAATGCATATTCATGAAATTATTTCTTCGATTGGCCAAAAACGTAACTTTAAGTTCAAGACGAAGTCCCCTCAAATTTTCATCAAGATCGCATATGCCGTTTGCCCGGTAGAGAGCGAACAGACAGGAAAAAAACAAAAAAAAACACGATCTAAATTTTTTGGGGGGTTGGTGAAATTGAAGTCTTCGCTTCGCTCATCCAGTTAATTGTCAAAATATGTCCATAATATGCAATATAGTATATTTTTTCGAATAACAATGTTGAAAAATCAACATATTATTTTGATTCCGTTGTCACCATCCCAATTATAACTTAATCCTAATTAATCGTAAATAGCCGGCCTTTAACATTAAAGATAAAGTTTTTTCTTGTGACTTCAAAACCAACCCAATTTAGGGATCCACAACGCTTATAAAATAATCGAAAAGGTAACTGCTTTATCGATAGTTTTGAACGATAATGTCGGTAAAAATAAAAAAATAATGGTAAATTATCCAACAAACAGACGAGACCATAATTGATGACTAAAAAATCGGACAGAAATAATACATGCAATCTTTGAGTCTCTGGGTCTGGGATCACGTAATGTCGAATTATTATTACTAGGAAAACGCTTAAGTCCCGCCGCGTTGATGGATGAGCTTTTTTGTAAGTTTTTAGTTTGCGTAGGACCACTTTTCCTTTGTAAGTGCATTTTGAATGCATTGTAGGTGGTTGTTGTCAAGTTTCTGTTGTTACTTGTTAATTGTTATTATAAACCTCAAAAAACTCATATTTAAACCTTTATTTCTATGGATTCTGGCTAACTCTTTCAACTTTTTCTTTCAAAAGGTACTACATTACATTAACCTTAATGTACATGTAAAATATGAACGTTGTAGCCCCACCCGTTTGGTCAGAATCGGCCCAAATGTCACGAAAATATCGCACAAAAAATCGAAAAAAATCGTAAAAGTGCGATATTCATGAGAAATATTTCTTCGATTGTACCCAAAAACGTGGCACGTCTAAGTTTAGAGATTTCGAAGGTCCCCTTCAATTTTCATCAAGATCGCTTATGCCGTTTGCCCGGAATCGTGCGAACAAACAGACAAAAAAACAAACAAAAAAAACGAAAAAAAAACAAAAAAACAACCGAGCTAAATTTTTTGGGGGGTCAGTGAAATTGAAGTCTTCACTTCGCTCATCCAACTAGGAAAACGCTAAGGTCCCGTCGCGTTGATGGATGAGCTTTTTTGTAAGTTTTTAGTTTGCGTGGGATCTATTTACTTATCAAGTGCCTTTTGAACGCATTGTTGGTGATTGTTGTCAAGTTTCTATTGTTATTTGTAAATTGTCATTATAAACCTAAAAACAACTCATTGGATGAGCGAAGCGAAGACTTCAATTTCACTGACCCCCAAAAAATTTAGCTCGGGTGTTTTTTTTTTTTTTTTGTCTGTTTGTCTGTTTGTTCGCTATCTACCGGGCAAACGGCATATGCGATCTTGATGAAAATTTGAGGGGACATTCGAAATCTCTGAACTTAGACTTGCTACGTTTTTGGGTACAATCGAAGAAATATTGCTCATGAATATCGTACCCTTACGATTTTTTTCGACTTTTAGCGCGATATTTTCGTTTCATTTGGGCCGATTCTGACCTAACGGGTGGGGCTAGAACGTTCATATTTTACATGGACATTAAGGTAATGGCGATGTATTCCTTTTTGAAAGAAAAAGTTGAAAAATTAGCCAGAATCCATATAAATAAAGGTTTTAATATTTAAGTTTTTTAGGTTTATAATAACAATTAACAAGTAACAATAGAAACTTGACAACATCAGTGAGGCCTTTTCTTACATCCCATCCTAAACATTAAAACATTAAATCCAAAAGAGAGTGAGAGAGAGAGAGAGAGAGAGAGAGAGAGAGAGAGACCGGCCAGGGTTCAAACTCCGGTGTTGGATTTGGTAATTTCTTGATCGCACAACATAATAATAAATTTCTACCCAAGAAGAATTGAAGTATTTTACTACAAGTTAAATTCCAGCAAACATTAAATTATAATTTTTGTACACAATTCCCCAGACTCAAAACGTTTTACCCCGTGGAGATATAAAGCCATGAAACGGCGTCTAGAAAGCCATTAGCCAATTGTGTTTCCTCTGAGGAATTGTAGGGCTACTATCGATTAGAACTCGATTAATCAGCGATGCTTTACTTCACGATACTGATCGTGAGATCATACGACTTAAGTGTATGGATAATAGCGTTAATTTCCGTTGGCGGTAACAATAACGAATAACAATAACGTGTTGACACTGTTGTTATCAACAAAGTTACTGTCAACTTGCAAACAAAATTCCACTTCGCTATCTTCCTTTTAATGACTTTCGCAATAAACAAACCAATCTGGGGACATTATTTTAGTAAAGACAATACATCGCTTCAATTCAAATTCAAATCAAATCTAATATTTTGAACGGAAATAATTACAACTACATCCGCGTTCATCAAAACGTGTTTTGGGACCTTCCAGCAACAGTTGATGGTTCTGATTCGTTCGCATAAAATCAGCGGGGAGTCGAGCCAATCAATTCCGAATGGCTAATTTCAGTAATCGATCGTTAATTTCCTTACGACTTAGCTACCGAAGTCGTTAGGTCTACTGACGCTAAACTGGGGTGCTGGGACGTTAGAAGCACCATTCTTAGCTCTCGTGGTGTGTGCTCGGCTTCTGTGCTCCGTTCATCTAACCTAACTATACTAACATTTTATTGTTGGTGATGACAGGTATAGGCGATCGTTGTTTTGTATACTCACCACACGTAGATAAGACATTTTAAGAATTGTATAGCCTACATATCTTAGAACGCAATTCACAATTCGTTTAAGGAAGTTTTAAATTATTTACTACAATTCAGAAATTAAAAAAGTCCGCCCCAACCGGGAAATCGAACCACGGATCTCCCACATTCCAGGTGAGCGTCTTAACCACTAGATCATCAGGACGGGTACATTTTAATCTCTGAATTGTAGCTGCATTATACATCTGAATAGATGGAACAGTACTGCAACGAATATCTGCTGCCTTTGAACTGACCACCAAACATTAATTATAATGTCATTACCTTTACGCAGGTATGAGCGAGGGTTTATTTCTCGATTCAGATTCAGATTCGATCGATGGAATGTGGGAGATCCGTGGTTTGATTCCCGGTTGGGGCGGACTTTTGTAATTTCTGAATTGTAGTAAATGATAACAATTACACCTACGAGAGTGTTTCCCGACTAAACAAATCGAGAAATAAAGTTTTAAATATTGCATGATATAGTTGATAGGTAGGCCGACTCTAAATTTGAGTTTCTGAAAATCAAAATAATTATACATAATAACGATCCCTGGTCTAGAATAATAATTACGCTTAAAATCTTATTCCCGATGTGTGTGGTATTCGAATGTGAAATTGCGCCCATGTCTTGGAAGAGCTATAAATAAATGGCCAAGTTGCTCTTTTCGAAGATAGAGATGTGTGATTAAACTCATTAATTTACTCCATTTACGAGTCTATGCTGAACCGAACCCAAAAGATTAGCGATTATCAATCATCCATGGGCGCTAGACTAATTAGCGAGACCGAAATTCGCGGCTAGAAGTATGTAGGTTACGCAGTTTTACTATCTCGTAGGATTATTTGAAAATGAGATAAAGATATAATGATTAATGATGATGTCTATTCTATGCTTATAACGTCTCCGTTCATGCAACGAGGGGAATCGAAACTATGATAGATTATTAGTGAAACTAGTAAAGGAACAGCTGAAGAGTATTCTGCATTGAGAAATAAGCTGGAGGGCGATGCAGAAGTTTCTTCCATAAAAAAAAACTACGAGCACAGCAAAAGTAATCTCGATATTTTCTGTATGGTCATACGGTCGGGTTCATTCGACGCGTGAGCAGAATGAATGGAGGGATCGGTCTCGAACCCTGCACAGTGACGTAGGAACTATTTTTTTAGTGGGGGGGGTCACACTAAAGTTGATGACGAGGTTGGGTGGGCAAACCGGGGTCTGGGGCGAAGCACCAGCCTCCGGAGGCTTTTTCGCCGTATGCGAGATTTTTTAAAGGTGCCCTTGATAGGTGGCCTAAAACACGTTTTCTGGCGAATTTTAATTATGAATAAGGGTTACATTTTTAAACTAATATTGCATTCAAGATTGAGTACCTAACTGGAATCGGTCGACAGTCGGCTTGGGAGTGAAAACACTGCACACAATATATAATGAATATAAGTATAAAATCAGATGGCTAGTCTAGTCTCGCAAATCACGCCTCTTACTGAATCTTTCTAAAAATTGTTACCAAAAACCTTCCTTTTTGTTTGCAAGACCGACTTTAGTAAACATCCTAAAAATCACCCAACAAGCTATAAGTTAGCAAATGACACCCATACCTGGCCTGACCCCCCCCCCCCCCCTCCCAGTGGGGGGGTCAAGCCAACAAGTGGGGGGGGGGAGTTCCCCCCAGGGGGGTTTCCCGTTCCTACGCCCCTGACCCTGCAATCGCCTGCATACAATAAGGGATTCACATTTCACACATCATATTTAATCATTTTAGTCTTTCTCATTACTTCAGCTTAGTACCACAAATTTCAATCGTGTACCCAAAAGTGAGGCTGTTCTCTAACCGTTTGTTTTATTGCCCCATTTCCTTATGAATCAACTGAGGCAAATTCTGCGAATGTGGTAATGTTTTTAGCGAAGGAGCGAGCAAATAGTAAAATATATTTGCCTCTTCATCGTGTTTTTTAATTCATTTTTAACGTGGTGAACATTCAACACTTATATTTATATTAACTTATAGGTGTTGAATGTATATATATATATATATGAATGGGATAAAAACAAGGATCTTGGGTAAAACCGCGTCGAAAATAAGATGAACCAGGGCAGAACCTGGGCGTCCACCGACGTTTCGTCCAACCTCCGTAGAGTCACAGTCAACCTTGAAAATGTCTGACGTAGTACAGACGAAACGTCGGTGGACGCCCAGGTTCTGCCCTGGTTCATCTTATTTTCGACGCGGTTTTACCCAAGATCCTTGTTTTTATCCTATGACGGGCCGCGAAAACCTACAACAATCCATATATATGAATGTATATATATATATATGTATATATCACTTATGTTCACCGACTGTTTCTATAACATTTGTAGGACATTATTAATAATAGAAATAAAAAACTCGACTAACACAGTTAAAATATTATGTTTCCTTGGGTGGAGTTGAATAAAACAAATCTTGCATCCTGAAGAGGCAGCAATTTAAATATACTGTGAAACCGCAAAAAATAGATTTGATGTTCTAATGCCAACAAGATTTCAATGTAATGCGGCTTATACGCTGCTAATGCTTTTTACGTTCATTAACTTGGTTTTATCTCTTGAGTCGCTGAATTTATTTTACTTGTTCATTACGTCTCAGTCTCATAGGGGATAGGCCTACATATAAAATAAATTGTAAACCTGTTATCATTTATCATTGATCTTTTATGCATTTTCATAATAATTTTGGACGTGCCTGATTTTTTTTAAACTTATCATCAGAGTTGACACTTAAATTTTAATTGTTACTAAAAATAGCCGAAAACGGTATTCACAGACTTCACAGTGGGAGAGCGTACCCATTGGGAGCCCAAAGTAGGCAGGCAGAATCGTATGGGAAGCATGGCCTGTCCTTATACTGGATTCGAACCCAAATCTAATGTCTCGTCTAGGCTGTATTGTATAACCTGCCTTCGGTTATAGCGTACTCCGGACACCAGGCCTCATGATATTATATCGACCATCACGGTCTCTCCTGTACCGTCTTCCCTCTTTTCAACATCTTTTGTCATTTGCCCAATATTTAAATAAATGCAATCCATTTGCAAGAAGAGTATACCCCCTCGGCCACACAAATGATTTTCAGTAGTCGACTTTGAAGTTTAATTTAACGCTCCGCTCTGAAGTTCGAACCAATCCTGTCGACGACGCCGACTACACACGAGTGAATAATATTCCTCTATGGACTTATGAAAACCACATATCTAGCCTTGACCGTCAACAAACACTTGTTTGCGAGGTCACCTGGGTCTACGTATACTCGTGGGCGGTTACCATGATCATGATTTACTCGCTAAAAACATGTCGCGTAAAAATACAATTCAAGTTTTTCCTTTTGATTTATTATTGTTTCAAGTCACACACACATGCATCACGCATGCATCTGGCACTGGCTGACTTTGTATATAGTGAAAGTTTTTTCCGTTCGTCGTCTCGAAAAGAGGTCAATGCCGATTTGTCCAATCTAGTTGGAAGTTCCCAAAACATGAGTAAGAGATCTTCTTTTACGACTAGCACTTACATAAATACAGGATGGTAGTTTGTTATTAAACAAAGCTCTAGACTTCCTCAAGGACTATTTTTTGAGTGGTAGCCAACAAAGCAAGGCAGCTCCCTCAGATGGAAGCGTATGAATTATGCATGAGTGGTATACAGCTCTCGTTCACGATAGGATACACCTCCCCAGGCACGATAATTAATTAATAAACCATGCGGTAACATTTCACATGGTATTAGCGGAACAAACTTGTGGATGGGAGGTTGTCTTTGACACGCGCAAACGGGTACGTCGTTCAAATTGTTTTTACACTGCTCACGCACACACAAATTTTCACATTGCATTGCACCTGTTATACTATACTGACTTCATACAACGCTGACTGACTTTAGTTTTCGTCGATTCGCGTGTTTATGAAATTATTATTAACCCGTGTATTTGCGTGGTTAAAGCAAGCTACGGGAAGGCGTCTCGACGTAGTACTCACGGAACTCTGTTTTGATTACACACTAACACTATCTATTTATATTCTGATGTTTTGAGCACCGGTAACCTGCGAGGCGGGAGGTTTTACTACCAGAACAGAGACACCTGTACGTTACGTACAGCCTAGCTAACAAAAAGTAGTGGATTCATCTCACACATCAAAACTTTGCAGTTCATGTATCTTATCATTGTAGCACTGGAGCAGCCGACACTCACAGCTTCTTTAAATGACAGTGCACTTTTTAAATTGTTGATGCATTAAAAAAAAAACAGAAAACTTAACAATTCAAACTTTGTAGAGTCCACAACTCTGATTTCCATCGGTTTAACGTATTCGAATGAAACACAGGAAAGAGAGTACCCAAAATAGGGAGCGAGGCTACGAATTCAACAATTTGAGCATCAAATAAGGATACAAAAATATAATTCCTCCAGCATTAAAATCTCTTGGTTTACGTTTACGTGACGGGTTGAAAGACATGTCCATCTTGGATGTCATGGTAATATAGCCCCGTTTCCTGACCCCAAGTGTACCGAAAACTTTCTGTATCATCCTTATTGAATGACAATATTAATTAAAAACACATGTAGGCCTAAATCAGGGGCCATGTTCGGTTTTTATCGTGAGACATGACACATGCACAGACGGACGGACAGAAAAGTGATGCATTTACAGAGGAACATTGGTCCCTAATTGCAACGACCGGTCTATATTTTGTGAACTCTCTGAAGGTCTAGGTGTATGCCTGTAAATGAATATTGATGATTCAAAATAACACGTGATAGTGAATCGTGTTTATATTTTTGACTGCTTACTACTTGGCAAAACTTCACTGTCATTCATTCATTGTCACTTCATTGGTCAACAACGTTTTATGTTTTATACATTGTTGTTATGTTACGTTCATTTTAATGATTGTATCTCACAGGATTTTAATCTGTTCAACTCGTTGGTATATTATATTATATTTATTTATTTTAAGCTTCGCAAACGCTTTTTCAGGCGCGTTGTTGGATGAGCGTAATTGGTGCATTGAGCTGCCATGTGTTATGCGGATTTTCTGTTGTTCTGTGGAAAAATCATTACTAAGTTAAAGATTTTTTTAAAAATTTAATTAAATTAAATACAAAATTAACTTTTTTTTAAATTAATCGTAATTTAAAAAAAGAAAAAAATCGTAAAATTGCGATTTTTATAAGAAATAATTATTCGATTGCGCTCAAATTTCACACGAATTTTAATTCATAAAATTAAGGTTCTGTGAAAAAAATCATTAAAATCGAATAAAGCATGTACCGGTAGGTGTTTTCGTCGAAGAAATTTTTTAAAAATCGAAAAAAATAAAATTGCGATTTTCATGAGAAATAATTTTTCGATTGCGCTCAAAAACGTGGCAGTTCTAAGTTCAGAGATTTCGAAGGCCTCCACAAAATTTCATCGCTATTGGAGTGTCGGTTTAGCCGGAATCGTGTTAACAAACAGACAAAAAAAGGAAAGAAAAAAAAACATTCCGGATTTTTTTCTCCAATGTAGTGAAATGGAATCTTCGCTTCGCTCGCTACGCTCATCCAAATACCATCTTCTAAATCTCCTTGGAGATAGGACAAATTGTGACATTGACTACACAAAAAGAATTAACCTTTGTTTCTTTCTATTTATCTTTCCATCCATCTTTCTTTCTTTCTTTCTTTCTTTCTTTCTTTCTTTCTTTCTTTCTTTCTTTTTTTCTTTCTTTCTTTTTATATCCACATAGGCATTATTATTGTCGCATGCAATATATGAGTTAAACATGTGTCTGTGGCATTGGGCGATATAATAAGTAGATTAATTGTTTTTTATGTTTGTGTGTCAAAATGTTGAGGAATGCCAATTATGGAACAACCTTAAATGGTCCGCTGGCGTTGCAGTGTGCTGCAGTGCAGTGTGAAGCATGAATGACAAACTGTGCGCAGTCAGGTTCGATGATGACATCCTGGTATCCGTCACCGTTGGTTTCGGGCGGCGAGCTAATGAATGTGGACACATGTATGCAAATAAAAACTGCTTCTCGGCGAAGGTATTACGCAACAAGAAACGGATATCCATCTTCGTCTGAATGTTAGCTCTGCTTGCAGCTAGGTGCTTCGGGTTGTATGTAGGCGCAGGCAGTGATTGATTGAAACTGCGATTACGTGACGGCTCAGCCGCATTCATCCCAATAGCTTCCTCCTCTTGCAGCGTCGCACATGCGATTTATTTCGATTTTATAGAGCACGAGACTCCCTCGTTTACAGCCTCTTAAAACGGCATTCCGAGCAAAGTGGAAACGGAATATTTTTATTTTGCTAAGCCTTTAGATTCTGTCGGCTTGACGTTTAATCATTTTGTCGATTAATAAAGTTATTTTAGTTACTTTTTTGGTCCTTCAGGCAGACACAAATTTTATTTTTCAATAATATACGAACATACATCAATAATCAACGGAGATCTATATGAACTAAAATAAAAGTACGTTTTGCGTTTCGTTTGGCTTTGTTTTAATGAACCTTTTCTGTTGCGAGTAGAGTCATTTATTGAGTTATTTAAATTTCCCCCATCATATTCATTTGTCACTAAAAACAATTGTGCTGAAATGTTCCTACCGGGACGGGACCCAACAACAGACAACACTCTGGGCCTATAGCAGAAGTAAAGTCTCGACTCTCGTCTCTGTCTACTGTGCACTTAGTGGTCGGCGCGTGATAAATGAACTCGCTTCCAGTTGTGTCACATTTTCCCACACATCACCACCCATGTGAGCTGATCAAAGAGCCGGAATTGATGGACCTGCCGACCACTCTATAATATATATGATACTGCCAACCATACTTAGCCACGACTAAATCTAATTGTTGGTATGGGTTTACAAATAGCTTTATTATTAATGATTGACAGCAATAAAAAAATCCTCCAATTAGGTTTGAAACCCAGAATCAATAAATCTATACCTGAGCCGCAGACCAAACCTTCACTAAATTGCCGTGTTGTGATTTGTGTCATTGTTGTTAACGTATTATTATCATTTTCCAAGACAACATGGTTTTAGTTTATACTTTAGGCGGCAACTGTTCGATCTACGTAGTTGGCAATGTCTTCAACTTCAAGTCACGTTACTCCGTTGAACGGAAGAAGTGAAATCAAGGTGTTGAATGACGTGCATAGATAGGCCTACATAAATAAGTTATATTCATACATGCAAGCAAGCAGACATGCATATGTCAGACTCGCACTATGTCAATCTTTTCTTTGACTCCACATATAACTTCAAATCGTGTTCTTGATATATTGAATTGTGGAATGGGAGATACAGATATTATATTTAAAATACTGATACAGAAATGCACTGTTTTTATGGTATTATACACGTTGAAACATGCTTTTTTATTCTCGAATATCTCGAGGCATGACTAGGAACACTTGAACAAGAAAATCAAAGCGAAAGTCGCTCAGAGCTAAGTTCAAAATTACCGTATCGAGCAAAATACCGATAATAGAAGGGAGCCAAATTTCCACTTTATTAAGAGTTAACTTTTAGCTTTTTATTAAAAGACGCCCTTTGTAATCATTCAAAGAAACACCCATAGGTTAATATTTATACTTCATAATGTAACATAACATCTTAGCAAGATTGTGCCATGTTTTGCTGCGACGTGGTACAAGCGTATTTCGAATAGGTTTTTACAATTGCATACGAAGCAATACAAAGCAAATTACAGGTCAGTGTTATCATTTTGACACCAAACATTTTTTAAACATTCTACTGTTGTGTGTTTCTAAAAAGAGTAGCAACTTGCTAAATAAATACTTAAAACTAACATCATCTGCACAATATGATTAAATATGATATCCTCATCAATAAACTGTACTCATATGGAATTAGGGAATCGCATTACAATGGATATTTTCCTATCTACATGGGCGAAGACAATTTGTTAACTTAGTGGATAGGGATACACACATGGAAGTAAGATCAGATGAGATAGAAATCAAAATTGGAGTTCCTCAGGGGTCAATTCTGGGGCCAACCTTCTTTAATGTGCAAATTAATGACATGCCACAATCAACTATAAATGAGCAGGTGATACTGTATGCAGATGACTCAACTGCCCTTCTAGCAGACACAGATCTCTCACAACTAGAAATTAATGGTTTCATATCATTCAGTGAAATCGCTCAATGGCTGAAGCCAAATAATCTGATACTAAATAAAAAAAACTAACTGTATGATCTTTCAGACTGGGAAAAAAAACAATGAATCAGCATAATATAAACATATGTACTGGAAATGGAGCAGGTATAGAACAAGTAGAATCTACTGAAACTCTTGGAATACACTTAGATGAATATTTGACTTGGGATGTGCACATTGACCATCTTGCAAGGAAAATAAGCTCAAGTCTATATGTATTCAGAAAATTAAGAGTGTATAAAGATCAAGGACTTTTAAAAACAGTTTATTACTCACTGATTGAAACATATCTAAGTTACGCAATAATCGTGTGGGGGAATTCTTCAAAGAAAAACACAGATAGACTCTTTGTCTTGCAAAAGAGGGCGGTACAAATGATAGCTAATCTTAAAATCAGAGAATCCTGTCGGGGGCATTTTAAAAAACTAAATATAATGACATTACCAAGCTTGTATATGTACAAAACAATACTATACCTCAAGCTACACAAAACAGACACACTAAAAAACAATAATGTTCATAAGCACAATACAAGAGGAAGAAAGGACATGTATATGCCACCTCATAATCTATCAATGTACGAAAAAGGGCCAACCTATGCGGGAATAGTACTATATAATAGGCTGCCAGATAATGTCAAGGATATTGACTTGGTGGAGGATTTTAAGGGACAGTTAAAGAAGTTTTTTATAGATCTGGAATTCTATACAGTGGATGAATACCTAAAATCCCAAGAAAGTAGGTCTATAACATGTTGAGACATCTGTTATGTGTATTTATATTGTAAATAATCTATAAATGTTAGTTGTTAGACTTTATCACTTTTAAATGTATTGACGTGCACCATGTGAATTAAGAAGGTTATACTATGGAGGAATGGACAGTATCTATTGATGGATGTAACCTCTGAAGTCAGTTGATATTGGGCAGCAATCAAGAATGTTATTCTTGATTGTGTGTCTTGACTGTGTTTGTAGGAATATTCTATATATGGTATCTGTTGATGGATGTAGTGTTTCAATTAAGTTGATATTGTATAGCTACTAAGTTCAATTATGTACTGTACTGTTACTTAAACTGTAATGTTATTTTTAACTTTTATATTTTACAAATGTATTGACGTGCATTACACAATCAGAAATTGTAATATGATGCAAGACTAAATAAATAAATAAATAAAAAACATACATAACTAAATGAATAATTCAATTCGTATTTAAAGTATGCCCATTCAGTCCCAGAACTGATTTTCAGTTCGTTTAATTGATTTGTAATTTATCAAAGGCATATTTATTTATTTATCTATTTATTTTATTTTATTGCAGTCCACTGACACGTACACAGTACATATACGGAACATAATACGTAATTTAGATATAATACATGGCAGTTACGGATGTGAATCACAATACAGATAATGCCAATGTCTAGTAATTTGTGAACCTGGAGTTACGGCAATCCTGTTTAACGAACAATAATCAATAAAACAGGAAGGTAAAAGTTGCATGTAATTCGATCCTAAAAATAAAACAAAAATTGATACTCCATCTATATGCATCAATCGAGCAGATGATACCCCTCACAAACCTTACTGAAAATATCTTTAAAATAAAACTTGGATCCACAATAAACGTAAAGCCAGGACACACGAGCTACACATTCGTCGTTATAGCTTACATTAGCATGGCGCCTTATGGCATGGAAGTTTCCTAGTTGATGACACACTGAAAATATATTTCAAAAATAAAATATATGTTTTCAGCGTGTTGCTCATGTGCCACATGGCTTTAGAATGCCCAGAAAATAGAATCCTATAACATTTATTTTATATTGGCGTACATTATATTAATCTAAAGCAGTATTCTCAACCCACATTACCGGAACAAAAAGGTTGGAATTGCAAAAGGTGGTAAAGATAAATGTATTCACGTTACCACCAACATTTATATAATATTTATCCATGCATGGTCTGGTAGACCGTAGAATAATAAAAAACAATCCCATTATTTGTCTCTTTGCATCTGATAGTGCTTGTCAAACAAAGATAATTAGTAATCGTTAGTTACTGGAATTTGCTTGCTAAACAAACAAACGTTAACTTTAACCAATAGTTTACTCCAAATGTATAAAATATGTTTGTTTCGTGTTTGAATCATGCTTATACAATGATGCGGATTACATTGAAGCTGCACAATATCCTCGTAGAAACTGGAGTATACAGTACTTGCGAAATAAATAAAAATTCCACATACCTGTATGTTGGTATACATCGACGCAAAAATAACCTTGATGTCGATAATAATGCACCCACTGTCTGCTTTACTGACAGCCGGTCCAGTCTGAGACGCAGTAACCATGCACGTAATCACACCAGCACATTACATCTGCGGATATGTATGACATGCCGCAAATAATTGCGATCATATTTTTTGAAATAAATAAATGAAATATAATAATGTACAATATTGCCACTCAAAGTTGTATTGTTGAATGGTATTTTAGTTTGTTTCATTTTTGCATATTGTTTGATTGAATAAAATGCATGTTTTGTATTCATCGGCTAACCCACTACACCTGTCTTAAAAGTGTGTAAAAACAAAAATAATACCATACTAGCCACGGGTGGGCCACTTAACAAGGAATATAAGTTTTTAGGGGCGAAATCTGCCTTTATAATTTTTTTATTATGCACTTGCTTGTCATTTTGTGGTATCATCATGTAGGCCCACAGCGACTGCCATTATTCAGAGGGGCGAGGGGAGCTGAAATTGTTAATGTCGTATACTTTGGCGTCGATGTTTTAAGTATCTTTTTTTGGCAACTGTGTTTCGTATTTCGTGTAGGCCTATGATGATGGGGCCATGGGATCGAACAAAACGCTTGAAATATAGAGAATCCCGAGAATAGGTGTGGCGTAAGCACTTTAGAACAGATGAAACACACTGATTGTAATTCTGTTGGTGCAGGTACCATTCTAGTTAAAGATAATAGCTTGTTTTAAAATGTTTGAACAGCCCACATACGTATTTGAAGATTTACGTTGGCACCTGAACTTGACAGTATCTATTTTGAACGATTGTAATTTAACACCATTGCGGTTTATTGCATTCGGAGTATGACCAGTCTTGATCAAGTACCTTAAAATAAGGAACTTTGAAAAGTTATCTCGTAAAAATTAGCAAAGCCATGTTATAATTACAACTTCGTTGTTTCAAGTTTGTTTAAAGTTACCTATTTGTACAAATCAAAATCTAGAAAAAAGTTAAATATTTCCATTCTTGAAGGCACTGGTATGGTACCGGGGTACTAGAACTAGACTGAAAATTTAAAACGTTGTTTAGGCAATTGAGCTGGTTATTTTAGTGGTTACTGCTAAATGTAACGTGATTACGAGTTACGACAGAGACGTGAACGTGAAATAGTAATTCGTTCCCCAAAAAGTAGTACTGAACCAGTCTTTTTCACACTCTTATTCTGTTTTGGTTATAAAAATAGACCCTTTATTATTCTGAGTATCTAAGCTATTCCTGCTTAAACTATGTGTAATGTGTTAAAACTTAAAACTGTTAATACCTAAATGCAATACTTCTCAATACCACAAAACATGATCAACTTGACAACCTACTGTGCATTTTCTCGCCGCATGCGGCTGAATTCATGCGATAAGGACGTAACCAGAGTGAATGGAACAAAACCAGCGGACGTTTAAAGTTATTACAAGTAAATAAATAATTTCGTATTGGGTACTTTGTATATTTCATTTACCAAATTGCTTGTTAACCATTAGTCACTGAACCGTCAAAAAGTTTGTGCCCGATATAAGTTATATCACAATCTAAATCTTTATTTTGAACTACAATATAGTAATTATATGGGTGCTGTCGTTTGGTGTAACAATAATATGCACTGTAGCGCTAAGAAGTTTGCGTTATCTATAAACAGTAACCACAGAGTTGGTTATATACGCCACTTCCGAAGTCATCTACCTCCGCCTTATACCCAGTGGCGTAGCTGGTAGTTATTTTATTTATTTATTTTTACCGAGGGAATCAAACCTGTTAATACAGAGTGCAATAATTGTTTGCCCCTCTTCAGGTGAACTAGGTATGTTGCGGATAGGACAATTTGTGAAGGGATGTCCGAGGGCTGTTTAAGAGGACTCAACTCCTTAACCTCTAGAAAAACCTTCACCCACCAAAGGCGTTATTATTTTACTTTGCGATAAAATTGTCATTATGATTGTGATTGTTATTCCTCTCTCTCAGGCTGGATGGAAGATAAGGTTTCACTAGCCTTAATCCCGCCTTAAAATAAAGACCTCAATCAATCAATCAATCAATCAATCAATCAATCAATCTCTCTCTCTCTCTCTCTCTCTCTCTCTCTCTCTCTCTCCCTGTCTGTCTTTCTATCTGTCTGTGGAGAGGGTATATACATACAATTTAAGGACCCGTGAATAAATCAGAGATTAAAATATGCTTCTACTTTATTTGAATTTATTATGAACGCGATGCGTTTCTACATACTGTACTGATTGCGTTAGGGTTTTGTATAATGAAGCTTTACATAATCAAATATATTTAATAATTATAATGAAAATGATACCAATAATAAATTTATGAAATTCATATAGAAATATAGGTAATGAAAATGAATACATCTTGTACAGCATCAGGTAAATTGTACATGTGTAGTCTAACACAATGTCCGCGGTCTAATGAGTGGACTTATCTAGGATTCCACTTCGTAGTTCTCTCGGTGTAATGTGTACAATTGAATGAAACATCTTGCCCGATGACGCTGCAATGCGTACGATTGTTTCGATCGATCATTGGGTGGTACTGCCTATATTGATTTTTTTATTATGATCAACTGTGCTAGTGGTGATTGAACAGTTCTACACTCACGAGGCCTATTGTCTGTCACTGACAGCTGGGTTTTGGTAATTGACGCGACTGGCCGCACTGCACACTCGTACATTATCCCCCTCCATTGGTCGATCAATCAGCAGATGGATACTCATTTTTGTTAGGCAAAATATATCCACAACATTCTGTGCCTCTTACTCTTACCTACGATAATGTAAAGACACTAAACATAATTTAGATAATGGGAATTGTGCGTTTTGTAATGCTGGTGGTGGCGGCTGCAACAAGAAGATAATTATGAATTTACTCAACTCATTTAACAAATAATTAACTTGGTACATTTCTGGTGTAAAGTCATATTTACGTTTTACAAAGTTATGTCACAACATATTTATGTCGCGTGTCTGTTATGTTGATATTAATTGAGATATGATAAGATTTGTTTAGCACTTGGCTTGAACATTCCCTTTCACTCCGCACACGATCCACCCTTCACTGCAAGTAGTAGTTCTATCTAATGGATCGAAGTGAATCGAGCTTGATGGTTGGAACGGCCATGACTTGATAAAGTGGCATAAATTAGGCACCGATTTGTTCCTGCCTGGCTCTCGACATCAAGTCAATGTGTAGAAAAAATAGATGAGGTAAATTGGTCAAGTGGATAAGCCTATAATACGGTAGGCCTATTTTTTTGCATTTCGAACTAAATGTATTTTAGAGGTTATCTTATGTCATAAGTCACTCAGGTTAAGAGACTTTAGCTCGGCAGCTCGGGCGCATTTAGTTCACATTTAGCATATATTCCACACACCTGAACCTTATAGGCCTATACTAACTCTGAAAAACACTAATTAAAACCGTAAGAAGTTATTACAATATAAATTTTTCACTGTAAACGGTTAAACAGTAGCTAAGTAACAATTTCATGCCTGCAAATTTATGATTTCATCACTCTCGTTGACGAAAGTAATTCAAATTAGGCAATCAAGAAAAAAACAAACAATTGACCGGGAATTAACATATACGAGCTCTCGCTTGCCAGCCAGAGATCCACCCCAGCCCTCACAATCAATAACACACGTGGGTGTAGCTAGCCTACATGAATGTTGAGTATATTGAAGCACGATGTACGATGTTCTATGCAGCGATGTATAGGCCAGAGTGTTTTTTGATATCGCGCTGCAAAGCTTACATTGTAATCGATAATTTTGTATTGGAAAAGGCTAAGAAAGTTTCGTCTCATAGGCATCTTATATTTTCTTTGCAAATGGTTTTCAACCTTTTTGCGTGGTGTCATAGACCCACCCGTTAAGTAAACTAGATTTTGTTCTTTTAAGAAAACTATAAAATAAAACTTACATTTTGTTACTTTTTTAACAATGGCCGAATTAAAGTTGAAACAGCAATAATCAGCAATATGTTATGTTTTTTGAATACTGTACTAATTATAACACTTTTAAGAGTGGGCAAATAGGTAAATGATTGAAGATATTAAATCAAAATGCTTTTTGTCGTAAAGCTCAGGGCGCAAAATATGTAGTGTACTGTGTTAACGCCTGTGGATTTGTGTTTTCCTGTTATGAAACCTTACCCCGCTTGTTGAAGGATTTCTCACTCGCACCCATGGATATATAATATAGTGTTTCTCCTTCTAGGAACGAATAGGGCTACTGCGAGACGATTCTTATGGTATGCCTTCATCGGAAGTGCCAATAAATAGATAAGGAAACAATAAAAGCGTAGCTCTTGGAAATGTCATTATTTGCCAAGAAGATATAAACACGACGTCATGAGATATGTTTATTTCGTTTTTTCGCAGCGCCGGCTATACATTTCAAAGTGGGCTTTCCATATTTCCACCTAATGGGACCCACACAATTGGATTAATTACTGTTCTTATACTACTGTTACGGGTTCTTTATTTTTTTTTTTTTTAACTTTTTTTTTATTACTATTTAGTCTTATTCAATATTAAAATATCTAGTTGCCCAATAGGGCGCCGCAGCCAAGCCGCGGGGCGCAAACACACTCACAGTCACCTTGTACAGCAAGCAGAGTTGGGGTGTTTTCGATGGAACGTGATATAAACTTAAAAATCGTCATAATGCGTACGCAAGTCTTTGGACCACGAGATATTTCACATTCTATTGTTAATTGTTATTACCATAGCAATTATTACTACTATGTAAAAATATTATAACCCCGATCGGGATGTGTTTTTGAATTTCTGAATAATTGTATTAAATACTAATAACAATTCCACCTACGGAAGTGTTTCCCGACCATCCAAGTCGAGAAATATTATAATTTAACAAGTATAATTTTGCAATGGAACTTGAAAAAGTAATGAGATCCAGATCCCACATAATAAAACTTGTAAAAATACAACCAAAACTTACACACTCAAAAGCAATGAGATCTAAAAGAAGGGCCCAGCTCATGTACCTTTTTACATTAATTCTTAATTCATAAACGTACACTTGCCCGTAACTACATCCTTGAAATGCTTGGTAAAATTGAATTTGCAACTATTAATTTAAACGTAATAGTTCATGAAACTTTTAATTCAAACGTAATAGTTCGTGCAACTATTAATTTAAACGTAATAGTTCATTCAAATTCTATTTTGCAAAGCTTTTTAAGGATGTAGTTACGGGGTAGTGTACGTTTATGAATTAAGAATACACAAAAGTAGAAGTGGTACATGAACTTAGCCCTTCTTTTTGAGTTTTGAGTGTGTAAGGTTTAGCTGTACTTTTACAAGTTTTTTTTGTATGTGTGGGCTAATGTTTAGTATTGAATGTATAACAATCAACACAAGTATTATATACCTACACTGACAAATTTTGTATTTCCTTGTACTTCAGTAAAATATAAATACTAGTTCTGTGAGAAACGGATGTTTATGGGTTGCGAGCATCTGCTTTTAAGACCAAAACCACCGACTGTCAAGCTTGGACGTCACTGACCGGTCATCCATCACATCTACGTCATCCGTATGGCCGTGTCTCACGTCAGACTGAATCTCTGTTCTCTGCTTGATATGCTGTCGATCTCGTCGCATTGATTCCTTGTTTGTATTGCCGGGTATATATTATACATTACGCACGCATTCAGTGCCGTCTATTGTCCGCCCACCGTTGATTGACATGGTGGTTGCAAACAAGAACTTGACTTAGTTACTAGCGAAATGGAGCCGAGCTGATTGTCTGGGTAACTTGAGGTCTGGGATCGATTCCCGGTGGTTATCCTGACAGTGTTCGGTTCAAGCATCCAGCCCATAGACGAGAAACGAAATTAATCCACCTCACCTCCCACCATCTTCTGGTTAATATTAGCGAAAGTTTTTTTTGTCACAATTTATACAACATCTGTGGAAGGTTGTATCGAGAGGTATAGTTGGAATAGTGTGCCTATACTCGTAGCTTGTCTTGTATCATACCTGTATTTACAACTAATTTGTATTGTAAACGGTTACTTATAGAAAAAAGTGCTAATTATAATGAAAATCTGGACATTGAACGGAGGTTACTTTTATTTTGGTTCAAGAGATTGTATAAAATGTTAAAATAATCAATATTTTCGAGAAAATGTTATCTACAAAATGGTATTCGATGTCTGTATTTTAAGTCGATGATCTGTATGCACACAATAATATCTTCAGTATCCATCCTTTGTGAGTTGCGACGCACTCGAGTCTTTGGAATGAAATTATGACTTTATAAAGCAAAGTTATGAACCAAAATCACCCAAAAAACCGAAACTCGAAATAAAGATAACTGGTTTCACTTACAATTTTCGGTCCAGACAATTTCCAAACTTCGTTCTGTTTTAAGAAAATAACTTTTTTGGTTTATGTTTTATCCGTGTACTGATTTTCATTTTTGAAAATGAATTGTTCCTTGCAAATTAATTTCTACGTACCATTATCTTTATTTCTTGATATTGTTTTATTTTCGAATGGCGAATTCGTAAAAGCGCCTAAGTACATCCTTTGTTATTTTATTAGTTTGTAAAAATGTTTCCTATGATCAATAATATTTTATGAAATCTTGGCCGTAAAATATACTCGCCACTCGGTGCCCCACATAAATCAAACTAACAAAAAACGTCAGCTCGTTCATAGGAAAATTCCAGCGGTGCAAATGCCAGAAATTACCCCGAACACGAATTATTACAAAAACTAAAGATACTATCATTGCGTATGGTCATCAACATCAACATGAGTGTGTATATGATGATTGTGTATGTGTACGAAAATCGTGACATGTAAAGGTTTGCATGGGTGAATAGCTTGTGACCATGCTACTGAACGCTGCATGGGCATGCGACAATGGGAAAAGTTCCACATGCCATTCTAACAAGCCCATGCGTACTTTGTATTTCGGCACAGTTATGTTGGTACAATGTCAATTGGTGATAATAGAGTTGGTATCGTTCATCATGGTCGATTTTGAGTTAGTTTAGGCTTATTGAGAATTTTCTCGATTTGGTTAGTCGGGAAACACTCCCATAGGTGTAATTGTTTTTATTTACTACAACTTAGAAATTTAAAATTTATAAAAAATCCGCCCCGACCGGGATTTGGGATTTGGGATGAGAGTTGGTGTTCTTAAATAGACATCTTACTTATTTATTTACTATCCCATTCATTTTTAATTTTCATAGCATGTATCGATATATTAATTTTGATTTTTCTATATCGAACTATGTTTGTCAATTAATTAGTATCGGCTCGAAATTCGAGTTTTCTCATCGATTATATCAGTGTTGTTGCCGGTAAATACGTAAATGTGAGTTCAGCCGGTGAGTTCCGTTACTGTCTATTCCGATACTGCCTACGACCTATTTATTCTTATACTGCCTACAAACTCGTTGCCTGGCCACTTCCCCTACTCCCCACTCTTGGCACAGCGGCGCGGGAGGAAGGCATTCTGATACTGCCTTCAGCCAATTAATATCTGTTGCGTAGGGGAGAAGAGAGGGAGAATTGATATATAGATGAAAGTTGGAAAGCAAACATTTATTTCACACATTACTTATATCTTAGTCAATAATAAGAGTTTATAAGATTGTTATGTAAACAATTCAGAACAAAATCTAGTTTTAGTAATGCACCTACAATATTTAACTTTTTACTTGAAATCTGTCTTTAATTTAAAATCCAATATTTCCAACATAAAAATCATGATTTAAAATAAATAAAAATATTGACAAATCCTAAGATAAATGCAATCATATTAATTACAGTTATAATTAAGACAGTGAAAGACAGTGAAAAGTGTCTTAAGAACGTGTTTTGCAGCGTCGTGGTACGCATACAACGTTAGATCACTTCACTGTAATCTTGCTTTAAAACTTTTTAAATTTGTGCTCATTATTTGACATTTTCTTGAAATAGGTGCTGGGGGTTCCCCATTACGCAGGGCTGTTTCTTGATCATCTGTATCTCCCTGAAGTTGTTTCAGAACATTTATGTATCTCTATATGTTCTGGCGGTTCCTCCCGGCTCCCCAGCTCAACATGGTTGTAGGCAGTGTAAGAATGCCCTTCTCCCACGTCGTTGTGCCAAGAGTGGGGATTAGGGGAAGTGACCAAGAAACGAGTTTGTAGGCAGTATAAGAATAAAAAGGTCGTAGGCAGTATCGGATTATTCAGTAACAAACTGAACCGTTCAGCCAACCCCATAGCGAAAATATCGTAAACATGTCGATTTTGATCGCAAGTTGATTCGTGAACACTTCAATCGATAGCGAATAAAATATCGCCGATTACAAATGATTTCGATTTTACATAGTTTCTTTTCGAAAACAATCGATTGTCACAATCAATGAGAGCTCTAAGTTGTTTTTTATCTTCCTACCATTAACAATCGTGTTAACTGTTCTTTGAGAAGGCGTGATTTGAACATTACATAATTTTTAGTGAGCAATAAAATAATTTTGATGGCTAATTTAAATGTGTTAACGATGTGTAATTAGTGAGTTTACGAGTTCGATAAGACCGCGTTGTTTCCGTTGTAGCTCACTAGCTTACAGTAAGTAATTGCCCGCGTGTATCGTCCCGAAACGCGTTTCTTGAATTACAAACAGAACATGATTTGGTACTCTGCTGATGGGATTGAAGTAAAGCTTATCCTAGTATTAGTTTTGTAGTCATAGTTTGAAATTGATACTTCATATAAACCAACAAACACATTTTATTCACCTACCCACCCAATGTGTATTTTAATGTTCTCAAAGTCTCACAATAAGTTATTAAATATGTTACGAGCATAGCCGGGTTTGGCTTTCACGAGTCACGTTGTATTTTTAGTATTTTTTCGAATTCTATCCCAATAAAAAGCTTCGTCTACAGATAAGCTTTGCCTATCCATTATCCCACATGCCTGCTCTACATCAGGGTTCGACTGACGGGGCGCCGGTGTACGGTTTCTTGTGGGTCTTCCGTCGCGGCGCTTAGCGACGCCGGCTTAGGGGCGGTACCACAAGAAACTCGATACCACCAACTCATATATCTTTAATTTCGTCTCGGTTTGTGCTGCTGTAGGGTTTCCGCCGGGGAGAAAAATGTGATAGTAATAGTATGATAATTACGATTTAAAGGGAATGCTCTGTCTGGAAGATGTGTGTCTAAACTATGGAGCGACTTGAAATGGAGAGTTCCGCATCACATTCCTGTCCGTCTGTCTGTCTGTCTGTCTGTCTGTCTGTCTGTCTGTGCGTGTGTAACGTCTGGTCTCACATGATAAAACCTAACATGACCTCCCATTGACAAAAGTTTAATTTCTACGTATACTCATCCACCTCGACCATGGGAGTACAACGCAGGACAAGCCTGTTATTATAACGACAAGCTTCGCTCCCTATTTCCGTTACTTTCGTACACGTGTTTGTTTTATATTAACACATAAAACACAATAAAATAATTAGGTGAATATTCTTCACATCACATCAGCAGGTGTTTTGGTAACGGCATGTTTATTATTTCTTTCGTTATCACATTACTGAGTTATATTATAACTGATTAAAAGTTTACGTATTCACATTATACAAGAATACTTAACTATCACGACTAGCTGATAAGAAAGCTAGCATCACAATAAATATAAATAAAAAAATTATGGGAACGAATACTTTGTATTTATATTTTTAAATCTTAGCCCCTCCACATTCGTCAAAATATACAAGTCGTCCACATATACCCCGTTACGTAAAAGCGCGTTTTACTACAATTGTATTCTTTTTGAATATTACAAACCTCATGTAGCTTTGTACAGGAGCGACGTTACGTGGATGGGGAGCCGAGCAATCCACAAAGGAAGGCAAATGAAAATAAATTCCGTCACATCACACAGTAATTATGTGCGCTGGTGTAATGTGGTCTCAACACTCAACGTGTTGCTTGCATGTTGGCTAGCATCGCGTGTTTGTGCCTGCAAGACACGATGTCAGGTCACTTCTGCTATGACTTCTTGCTCGAGCGAATTAGTCTGTCAGGATCTTCAAGCGCTATGTTTCCCCCAATTTCTTGTAGTTTGTTGATTGTGTTATTACTATTACACAAACCAGTACCGGTACATTACCTGTGTTGTAGTTGTAGTGTAGTCTAGAATGGATGCATGGAGTATAGGCCTAGGTTCCTTTTGTGTCTTGTGTATTTTTAGAATTTTATTCGCCTCTCACTAATATCCAATTTGAACGTTCTCATACATCAAATCTACAAATTTATACCTATGTTGGCTTGATAAGATGATACAGGATTATTTATTTCGATCTGCTACTTTGAAATGTTGGGTCTTCTATTTACATCCCATATTTCCGACTCTCGTTATTCCGAACATAACATATTATTTAAATTGTCACCAAGTTTCAGAAGGCAATACGATTTCGGTTTTTGTCCTTAAAATTAAAAGTCCGAACATTGTTCAATATTCTATATTCCAAATGCCTACCTGGACTCTCGCATAATTATCAATCTCGTTTCCCTAAAACATAAAACACATCGAAGTATACAAACGTGTAGAGGAACATCGTAAAACCCTTGTCCTTAAATATGATTAATACGTCGGTTTTTGCATGGCCATACCGTAAAAGTATGCGGAAATTAAACCAAGCATCCTATAATATTTTGTGCAGAAGTTCACATTGGAGTTTAATTACTTTTTTTCGTTCAGAAAGTTTTTTATTATCAAAATATAAATGCTTTAAATAGATCTAGATAATACATTTATGAAAAACTTTTGTGCAGATTAATATCGTTGGAGATAATTTTTTTTTTGTAGTTTTACATATCAAATTTCGCGTCTCATTATTGAAATTATATAGACAAGCTTAGTTACTCGTATTGTTCAACACATTGCTTAGTACGAGAGGACGGCCGATTCTATTTGCGACTTTAATTCAAAACACACGCCATAGAAATAAATGTTTACTGTAATGAACAGTTTAACGGAAATAATAAATGATTAATTATTGGGAACTAAATAATATTATGCTGACATTTTGAAGGCACGTATAATTTCAATTTTGGCACCTGCGCATTACAGAAAAATGCGTATAGGTCGATGTATGTTTTCCAATGCGTTTGCGATAGATAACTCCGCTGTCACTTTCACACGACCTGTGGCGTATATTGACAAAATTTTCTATATATTTCGATAATTAAAAATAACGTCCAATCTATAGATACTGTGCTTTATCCCGCGGGGCAGTATTTAGCGTGATTTCGCCAACGTGCATTCGTTACCTATAAATGCGAATTCCAATAATTGAGTTCGTCGCTGTATAATCGTGTATCGAGCCCAACATTGTCATACTTGAAAATTATTGTTATTTGATAACACATTGCATGGTGGGCACAGCGCATCACATGAGCATCCACTCTTTGTCCATAAACTTGACCGCTTCGCAAACGCTTCTTATATCCCGTTGATGGATGAACATGTTTATAAGCAATCGTAACAGAATGATTATAAGAAAAGTCGTGAGAAATGTATAAACTAGGAAAACGCCAAAGTCGTTGTTAGACGAGTGAGCGAGCTATGAGTTGAGTATCCGGCAACATTACATTTCCTCGCCACTCCTAAGGCTGGATCCAGCATGGGTATCTTTCCTCCCTTACATACCGTAGGCTAGAGTGGCGCATTATGGCCTTGCAGCTGACGCGCCCTTATACCAACTACTCAAAAATACCTTATATATCAATCAACTTTAATGCAAAAATATTCCTGGGTAGTCAACACATGGCTCGCTCACTTGTCTAACAACGACTTTGGCGTTTTGCCAGTCTATAGTTGGCTAAGGCGCCTGTATTCCTGGATTCGTGGGATACCCGAGTTCAAACAAATTTCGGGTTAGATCTGTTTGTTTCTGGATTGTATTAAAAAAAATATAGAACATGTTTTGAAATGCATATACAGTACTATAGAAAATATAGCCAGTACGAAATACGTGTAAAGATTGCAAGGTTTACTCAATCTCCAAGCGGAATTTTGTGTAACCTGGAGCGCGCAAGATTCGGCACACCTATGGTTACTGCAGTGCATTCACCGCCTGACATTCAAAAAATGGTTCGATACAAATGTTTTGCCAAGAACAAATCCATTGACGTTAAATTAAATCCTACGCATTTCAGACTATTTTTCAATTTATTTTTTCTATTAGGTTTTAATCGCAACGGATTTTGCTCATTTTTCAGTACACTGATCACGGATGTCTGTTTAAATTTTCAGTTCAATCTGTTTGGCCGTTCGGTCGTATGGGATCAAACAGTCAAACACACATACATTTTACAGACGACATAATCACGATGAGTCCCCGTTCGACTTGAGTTGTAAGACTCAGTCGCTGCGCTCCTTTAAGTATCATATTGTGTAAGTTCAAAGGTTCACCTTAGTTTTCATCAAGATCAAAGTAGCCGTTTGTCTGGTAAAGAACGAACAAACAGACAAAAATTGTACGAAAATAAAAAAATCTTGGAAGTAGGATTTTCATTTCACATTCATAAAAACAAAATTTATGTAAACTCTACTTGTTAATCCCCTTAAAAAAATGCCCTTGCACGGGATAATCACTTTACATCGCGCAAGTTTGTTTTACGTAGAACTTACAATGAACAAGAAACCGAAACAGTTTCACAGATTGCGGTATAGTGGCGGCGGTATCCACGACCTCTTTGCCTGGTTTCACCGCGCTCGTAATCCGGAGATTAGCGCCTAATCTGAGGATTAATGCCAATCAAACATGGCGCCAAGTACAAAATATGCAATTTTTGTGTCAATATTTGTTGTAACCATGGTTACTTACTATCTTTAATTAAATGTACAGTGTTTGGTGAGAGTGGAGCTTTATAAATGCACACTATACCTTATCGTTGAACAGATTTGACCTATGCACATGCAGTGTTCCCTGGGTGGGAAACCCAAAATATGTATGTTCCAAGATATTTATAAACCGGATGTTTTAAAGGGAGCAAGAAATACACAAAGTATCATTTCTATCACGAGAAATATTGTGCGATTGTCGTCAGCTTAATTTTAACGTCGACACTTCCATTTAAAAACAAAACAAGACTGCTTTGAAAAAAATCACGTAACATTTAGGCATGCACAATCATGAAATGATATTAGTCTACATGACGAGGAAATGATGCGGGTGCGTGCAGACTGTGGGACAGGTCCTACCATATTCTATTTGTCGTTCATTAAAACTTATGATATGCTGCGAAGTTGATCTCCAAGTTTTATAATAGGACTTCGTTCAATCGTTCACTTTAGAAGCTATAAAATTCGCATAGGAGTGAGGTTACTGACCAATAAGATAATTGTCTCTTTGGAACGTCCAAACGATATAGATGGAATCCTCTATACTATTTTAGCGAACAAGGTTAGAGACACACTCGTTATTATTCTTGATGGGGCTTTTTGGAAACCGATGTGTTGAAGCGTCAATAAAGTTTGTTTTCCCACTATAACTCGAAATAATATACAATTCTACATGTCTTGTGCACACAATATCAGATATTCTAAGTGGCTGTAGGTTGCTTATTCCCGTCGGTTTTAGACATGGAAGTAGAGATTAGATAATACTATTTCTATTTTTGCTCTGCCCTGATAAAGTGTACGCCTCTGCCGTCAGTAGATGCGTTTATGATTGTGATGTGTTCTTTATCGTTGGTTGACTACGAACCTCCGTTTTACGACCCAATTTATTAACTTGGTGGGCTTGGTCTGTTTTAAATTTAATGTCCACCACTGAAAATCGGTTATGTGACAGTGGGTCTTAATATGAATTTATTTATTTATTTTATTTATTTATTTTACTTACGATGATACGTACAACTTGCAAATATAAACACATAATTTTTTTGGAAATAAAATATTTCGCATGCGTTGGTTATTTTGGTGGTGTTGCCGATTAGGCTTAGCACTCAAAAAAGGTTCGTTGCTTGTTCGCAGGTACAGTAATGGTATAGGTGGCGAGTAATTTATTTTCAAATTTTCTGGGAGACTTGTCATAACCCCAGGGTCACCTAAAACATTCTGTATAATATCATCCTTGTTGAAAGGCAATGCTTACAAAAAACCCGCTCGTCAATCGGACGGCGTGTTCTGTTTTTATCGTGAGACTGACACGCACATGCGGACGGACGGACGGATGGATGGATGGATGGATGGATGGATGGATGGATGGATGGATGGATGGATGGATGGATGGATGGATGGATGGATGGATGGATGGATGGATGGATGGATGGATGGATGGATGGATGGATGGATGGATGGATGGATGGACATATAAAAGTGATGCTTATGGGAGTAACCAATACTCTGATAATCACATTGAAAGAAGTGTTGCACTTATTTTCATCAAGCTTTTAAAACCCCAAATTTGAGATTGAGGTCCGTAGTGATTGGTATTAAAGGGCTATAGGGCACTAATTGATTAATTAATAAAAAAATAAAGATGTCGGTTTTCTACTTTTCAATAAACTAAGCCGTAACAAACATGATTTAGCCTATGCCTTATATAACAATCGTAATATTGTTCTAATTGAGCTCGTTACATACGTTTTTATCTTCATCTTAGCACCGTACGTGATATCTTTAGATAACCCTCTTTACAAGCTATTGAACTTCCAATGTGGTTGGGGTAGCAAACTCCGTTTCAAGGTACATCTACCGCGAACGACATAGTTGCGTGGTCTTTATTGAGCCGTGCACTTCATAGGGAGTTATTTCTACGACAATTGATGATTGGAAAGGGATGTTTCCACCCCACAAAGTTCATCTTACGACCCAGGGTCTCCCCGGGGCATGGATGGGCATCGAACCTGCGTTCAGTCGAGCGGTAGAATCCAATCCGTAGATCCGTGACCATTCGTGCAGCACAGATTAAAACATTGCCGACAGATCACGAGTAGGGAGGGTGCATGGAAGCTAGAAAGAGCCTTACCATTGTGTTACTATGAACAAAGTTACTACTGGCCTATCTGTTTCAATATAGGGCCTACCGGAAAATGCTTTTTGTAGGTTATGTATAGTTCATTTTTAATTCTCTGTATTCAGTTATGTAGGTTATGCAGTTAATCTTTTACATTATCGTTATTCAATTGAAACAGAACGTCACACTTTGGGACAAGTTGCTTCATTAATTTGATTCACTTTAGGATTGAGCCAGTGCTAGGAATCGAACCTGCGCCCGGTTTTGATTCTCGTATACTAGACTGAGCTACCTCTGTAGACTGTCGGTGATTATCGGTCTGCTCCACGTGACAACACTATGATAGCGTATTGCTCTGAGTGGTCATGTATCCAGTTCCATCTATCCGTCAATAGTTCAGGGAATTTAGCCAATAGTTTGGTATACTGTCAGTGTACTTTATGAATTAATGCAAACTTGCCGGAGATTGTAACAAATACAATAACTAGGAAAACGCTAAAGTCCCGCCGCGTTGATGGATGAGCTTTTTAAAGTTTATAGTTTGCGTAGGATATCTTTACTTTTGCAAGTGCTTTGTTTTGCTGCCTACGCATTGTATAGGTGAATGTTGTCAAGTTTCTTTTGTTTCTTGTCAATTGGTATTATTTACCGTAAAAAACTTATATTAAAAGCTTTATTTCTATGGATTCTGGCTAACTTTTTCAACTTTTTCTTTCAAAAGGTACTACATCACCATAACCTTAATGTCCATGTATAATATGAACGTTGTAGCCCCACCCGTTTGGTCAGAATTGGCCCAAATGGCACGAAAATATCGTCCAAAAAAACAAAAATCTTATATTAAAAGCTTTATTTCTATAGATTCTGGCTAACTTTTTCAACTTTTTCTTTCAAAATGTACTAAATCACCATAACCTTAATGTCCATGTATAATATGAACGTTTTAGCTCCACCCGTTTGGTCAGAATTGGCCCAAATGGCACGAAAATATCGCACAAAAAATCGAAAAAAATCGTAAAAGTACGATATTCATGAGAAATATTTCTTCGATTGTACCCAAAAACGTGGCAAGTCTAAGTTCAGAGATTTCGAAGGTCCTGTCAAATTTTCATCCAGATCGCATATGCCGTTTGCCCGGTAGAGAGCGAACAAACAGACAGAAAAAAAAACAAAAAAAACACGAGCTAAATTTTTTTGGGGGGTCGGTGAAATTGAAGTCTTCGCTTCGCTCATCCAAAAATAACTCTTCGCGATATTGCTGTTAGGTAAATTGAATTTTGACGACGTTGCGTCTTTGTTGTCAAACCATCATACACGAGACTTATGGCGAAGTCCCCAACAGCCTTGAAAACTCAGCGCGTCCAGCCATGTAGGTCCTGCAGGGGAACACATTGCTATTGTATACTAGGAAACGCTCAGTTGGACGCGTTGATAAGCGAGCACGTGCTATAGCTAGACCCACATTGCACATTTTTTTAAATTTTAAAATTTGCGACGTTCGCTGTCCACAGGGCCATGTTTCCAATATTATTTATTATTGCCAAGGTATTTGGGTAAACCCGTGTGTAAACCTTTACTTTGTGAACAAAATCCACCGCCATCTAGAGGACCTTGACTCCTTGGGAAAACTATTTGTTGACAAATAATAGACTGCTTCCTCGAAAGTATTTTGATTACTTCTAGGTGGCAGTGCATTAGAAACTTCGCGCGTCTTTTCGTTGCCATGGCAACGTTACTTTTGTTATAATGTAATTTCCATCTACACTACTTATCGGATCAAAATAAAATTAACATATTCGTGACCGGACGGACATTCTAAATGATTTGGCTATCTCAGATTTTGTCCCCGTTAAGTTTTAGAAAAAAACTTTCGATTAACTTTAATGTAACTTTTTAACTTTTTGAACGATTTTGCCACAAAACTAATGGCATTCAATCGAGAACGAAGCTTGCGGATGGTCAAAATTTCAACTCGATCCGAGCCTCCGTTCGAACGTTATGGCGAGACATACAAACAAAAAAAAAAAAAAAAAAAAAAAAAAAAAACAAACAAACAAAAAAAAAAAAAAAAAAACCAGTGACTAATTTTTCCGGCAGAGTCAAATGGAAACGCTCGCTTCGCTCGCTTAATTATTCGTTATTTACTAGGAAACGCTCAGTTGGACGCGTTGATAAGCGAGCACGTGCTATAGCTAGACCCACATTGCACATTTTTTTAATATTTTTAAATTTGCGACGTTCGCTGTCCACAGGGCCATGTATCCAAAATTATTTATTATTGCCAAGGTATTTGGATATAAACCCGTGTGTAATCCTTTACTTTGTGGATAAAATCCACCGCCATCTAGAGAACCTGACTCCTTGGGTTAACTATTTAAACTCTTTGTTGACAAATAATAGACTGCTTCCTCGAAAGTATTTTGATTACTTCTAGGTGGCAGTGCATTAGAAACTTCGCGCGTCTTTTCGTTGCCATGGCAACGTTACTTTTGTTATAATGCAATTTCCATCTACACTACTTATCGGATCAAAATAAAATTAACATATTCGTGACCGGACGGACATTCTAAATGATTTGGCTATCTCAGATTTTGTCGCCGTTTAGTTTGAAAAAAAAACTTTCGATTAACTTTAATGTAACTTTTTAACTTTTTGAACGATTTTGCCACAAAACTAATGGCATTCAATCGAGAACGAAGCTTGCGGATGGTCAAAATTTCAACTCGATCCGAGCCTCCGTTCGAACGTTATGGCGAGACATACAAACAAACAAAAAAACAAACAAACAAAAAAACAAAAAAAAAACAAAACCAGTGACTAATTTTTCCGGCAGAGTCAAATGGAAACGCTCGCTTCGCTCGCTTAACCACCTCTGGCCGATAATTTGAGTCGAAGAAACATGTCTGAAAAGTTTGCTGAATGAAAGTAGGTCTTTAAAAGTTTAAAATAACAGAAAAAAATTTGTGAATTTTTTGGGGCGGGACTTCACCTCACTTTTGGAAATTATATTTAGATTTTTGGACAAAAGTGTACTAGGAAAACGCTAAAGTCCCGCCGCGTTGATGGATGAGCTTTTTTAAAGTTTTTAGTTTGCGTGGGATATCTTTACTTTTGCAAGTGCTTTGTTTTTCTGCCGACGCATTGTAGGTGATTGTTGTCAAGTTTCTATTGTTTCTTGTTAATTTGTTATTATTTAACGTAAAAATCTTACATTAAAAGCTATATTTCTATGGATTCTGGCTAACTTTTCCAACATTTTCTTTCAAAAGGTACTACATCACCATAACCTTAATGTCCATGTATAATATGAACGTTGTAGCCCCACCCGTTTGGTCAGAATTGGCCCAAATGGCACGAAAATATCGCACAAAAAGTCAAAAAAACGTATATTAAAAGCTTTATTTCTCTCGATTCTGGCTAACTTTTTCAACTTTTTCTTTCAGAAAGCAATACATCACCATAACCTTAATGTCCATGTGAAATATGAACGTTGTAGCCCCACCCGTTTGATCAGAATTGGCCCAAATGGCACGAAAATATCGCACTAAAAATCGAAAAAAATCGTAAAAGTACGATATTCATGAGAAATATTTCTTCGATTGTACCCAAAAACGTGGCAAGTCTAAGTTCAGAGAAAACGAAGGTCGTGTCAAATTTTCATCAAGATCGCATATGCCGTTTGCCCGGTAGAGAGCGAACAAACAGACAGAAAAACGAAAAAAAAACAAAACAAAAAAAAAAACAAAAAACAAAAAAAAACACCCGAGCTAAATTTTTTGGGGGGTCGGTGAAATTGAAGTCTTCGCTACGCTCATCCAACAAGACTAGTTCAAAATTAAATTTTGAGAATCGGTTTTCTGGACATAGTTTCTAAACATCTTTAGCTATAACTTGACTATAGCTAACATAGTTTTCTGAAAATAACAGTTGGTGTACGAATTTTTTGTTGTTGTTGTTGTTGTTGTTGTTGTTGTTGTTTTTTTTACAAATACGAGTTTTGTACCGTTTGACAAAAAAATTCGTACACCAACTGTTATTTTCAGAAAACTATTTTAGCTATAGTCAAGTTATAGCTAAAGGTGTTTAGAAACAATGTCCAGAAAACCGATTCTCAAAATTTAATTTTGAACTTGATTTGTATATTACACTTTTTTTCCAAAAATCTAAATATTATTTCCAAAAGTGAGGTTATGTCCCGCCCCAAAAAATTCACATTTTTTTCCTGTTATTTTAAAGCCTTCTTTCATTCAGCAAACTTTTCAGACATGTTTCTACGACTTTCAAAGTATCGGCCAGAGGTGGTACAATAGCCTTAACGTTTACGCTTCTAAATTCTAAGTTGTACTTGGGTGTTCGTGATGACACGATTTGAAAAATAACACGCAAACAAAGGTTAACCAAAACTGTCTCTGAACGGCGAACACACATTACACAATCACAGTCGTTTAGTACATCGTTTAAGTTTCAAGAACGTGATGTATTAAATTTAAAAGTACGAGCGCTTTATGGAGGAAACACCTTTGCTACAAGTCACAATAAATATTGTGTTTGCAGCGGAAATGGGTTGAATTAAATGTCATTGCCAGATAATGATACTAATCAAGATTTGTAAACGCATTCCTAGTGTTGCTATGTTTGTATCACTAGGAAAACGCTAAAGTCCCGCCGCGTTGATGGATGAGCTTTTTAAAGGTTTTAGTTTGCGTGGGATATCTTTACTTTTGCAAGTGCTTTGTTTTGCTGCCTACGCATTGTAGGTGAATGTTGTCAAGTTTCTTTTGTTTCTTGTCAATTGGTTTTATTTACCGTAAAAAAACTTGTATTAAAAGCTTTATTTCTATGGATTCTGGCTAAATTTTTCAACTTTTTCTTTCAAAAGGTACTACATCACCATAACCTTAATGTCCATGTATAATATGAACGTTGTAGCCCCACCTGTTTGGTCAGAATTGGCCCAAATGGCACGAAAATATCGCACAAAAAGTCAAAAAACGTATATTAAAACCTTTATTTCCATAGATTCTGGCTAATTTTTTCAACTTTTTCTTTCAAAGGTCAATACATCACCATTACCTTAATGTGCATGTGAAATATGAACGTTGTAGCCCCACCCGTTTGGTCAGAATTGGCCCAAATGGCACGAAAATATCGCACTAAAAATCGAAAAAAATCGTAAAAGTACGATATTCATGAGAAATATTTCTTCGATTGTACCCAAAAATGTAGCAAGTCTAAGTTCAGAGAAAACGAAGGTCGTGTCAAATTTTCATCAAGATCGCATATACCGTTTGCCCGGTAGAGAGCGAACAAACAGACGGAAAAACGAAAAAAAAAAACAAAAAAAAAAACAAAAAAACACCCGAGCTAAATTTTTTGGGGGGTCGGTGAAATTGAAGTCTTCGCTTCGCTCATCCAATTAAGGGCCGCTTCCACCAAATAATAAACGCCAGTTACATTTAGTTATCGGCAAGTTAGTTAAATGAGGTTGAGGTGTTCCACTAACTTTAATCTAGACTTCGAATCCAGTTATCCATGGACTAGGAAAACGCTAAAGTCCCGCCGCGTTGATGGATGAGCTTTTTTAAAGTTTTTAGTTTGCGTGGGATATCTTTACTTTTGCAAGTGCTTTGTTTTTCTGCCGACGCATTGTAGGTGATTGTTGTCAAGTTTCTATTGTTTCTTGTTAATTTGTTATTATTTAACGTAAAAATCTTACATTAAAAGCTATATTTCTATGGATTCTGGCTAACTTTTTCAACATTTTCTTTCAAAAGGTACTACATCACCATAACCTTAATGTCCATGTATAATATGAACGTTGTAGCCCCACCCGTTTGGTCAGAATTGGCCCAAATGGCACGAAAATATCGCACAAAAAGTCAAAAAACGTATATTAAAAGCTTTATTTCTCTCGATTCTGGCTAACTTTTTCAACTTTTTCTTTCAGAAACCAATACATCACCATAATCTTAATGTCCATGTGAAATATGAACGTTGTAGCCCCACCCGTTTGATCAGAATTGGCCCAAATGGCACGAAAATATCGCACTAAAAATCGAAAAAAAATCGTAAAAGTACGATATTTATGAGAAATATTTCTTCGATTGTACCCAAAAACGTGGCAAGTCTAAGTTCAGAGAAAACAAAGGTCGTGTCAAATTTTCATCAAGATCGCATATGCCGTTTGCCCGGTAGAGAGCGAACAAACAGACAGAAAAACGAAAAAAAAAAAAAAAAAAAACAAAAAAACACCCGAGCTAAATTTTTTGGGGGGTCGGTGAAATTGAAGTCTTCGCTTCGCTCATCCGAATATTTCTGGGTTAATGTTCAGATTAAAAATAAGGAAGCTAGCTAATTTTAAGATTATATTCATTAGATGGAACCGCCACAATAACATTAAACTGTTAGTTAGTCTCGGATTTGTGTGTAACATGTCGTTATTGGCGTAGATGCGTACTGTAAGGCTGTACTGTAAACTAAAAGAGTCAAGGGAGACCATACGATGTGGCCGACACCCCATTAGAAATTTTGCTTGACGTTCACTTGAAATTTGAATTATTTCAGACATAAAACAGGATGTGACGTGTCTAGTTGAAAAAAAAAATTGAAAATTAAAATACCATCACGAAACCTTTTACTCTGCTGCCAAGAATGAATACAACCTTATGTTGATTACTTGGATGCTGACCAGGGATTGAAGTTCTATCAAGATAAGGTGAACGTACAAAATATTGGAAGAACCGCTCTCCGGTTTTGAGTGTATTGAAAGGGCTGCTTACCAAACAACTTAATAGTCACCTGAAGAAAAAACCCAACAACACTGTCATCACTGTGTGGTTGACGCATAGGAAATGGCGTGTATTCAGTTACGGAAACACGGTTAATCGAGGTGTTGAATTAGCTAAAATCAACATTCGACATACTTTTATGTATGTATGTATGTATTTATTCAAACAATTTACCCACTCCGCAATTGGAGCAGGATATCTAGACGTTATCCCAAATATCCATCACACCCAAGACAAGGGCTTTGAAAAATTTACATAATTGGATGAGCGAAGCGAAGACTTCAATTTCACCGACCCCCCAAAAAATTTAGCTCGGGTGTTTTTTTTTTTTTATCTGTCTGTTTGTTCGCTCTCTACCGGGCAAACGGCATATGCGATCTTGATGAAAATTTGAGGGGACCTTCGAAATCTCTGAACTTAGACTTGCTACGTTTTTGGGTACAATAGAAGAAATATTTCTCATGAATATCGTACTTTTACGATTTTTTTCGATTTTTAGTGCGATATTTTCGTGACATTTGGGCCGATTCTGACCAAACGGGTGGGGCTACAACGTTCACATTTCACATGCACATTAAGGACATGGTGATGTATTGACGTTTGAAACAAAAAGTTAAAAAAGTTAGCCAGAATACATAGAAATAAAGATTTTAATTTGAGTTTTTTGAGGTGTTAAATATTGAAACCTTTATTTCTATAGATTCTGGCTAACTTTTTCAACTTTTTCTTTCAAAAGTCGATACATTACCCTTACCTTAATGTCCATGTGAAATATGAACGTTGTAGCCCCACCCGATTGGTCAGAATCCACCCAAATAGCACGAAAATATAGATTTTAGATCTTTCTCACAGCCTTGTATGGAAACTTCACAGGAGATTGTTTACCTTACTCACAGCCTTGTTGGATAAGCGAAGCGAAGACTTCAATTTCACCGACCCCCCAAAAAATTTAGCTCGAGTGTTTTTTTGTTTGTTTTTTTTTTGTTTTTTTTTGTTTGTTTTTCTGTCTGTTTGTTCGCTCTCTACCGGGCAAACGGCATATGCGATCTGGATGAAAATTTGACAGGACCTTCGAAATCTCTGAACTTAGACTTGCCACGTTTTTGGGTACAATCGAAGAAATATTTCTCATGAATATCGTACTTTTACGATTTCTTTCGATTTTTTGTGCGATATTTTCGTGCCATTTGGGCCAATTCTGACCAAACGGGTGGAGCTAAAACGTTCATATTATACATGGACATTAAGGTTATGGTGATTTAGTACATTTTGAAAGAAAAAGTTGAAAAAGTTAGCCAGAATCTATAGAAATAAAGCTTTTAATATAAGATTCTTGTTTTTTTGAACGATATTTTCGTGCCATTTGGGCCAATTCTGACCAAACGGGTGGGGCTACAACGTTCATATTATGCATGGACATTAAGGTTATGGTGATGTAGGCCTAGTACCTTTTGAAAGAAAAAGTTGAAAAAGTTAGCCAGAATCCATAGAAATAAAGCTTTTAATATAAGTTTTTTACGGTAAATAATACCAATTGACAAGAAACAAAAGAAACTTGACAACATTCACCTATACAATGCGTAGGCAGCAAAACAAAGCACTTGCAAAAGTAAAGATATCCTACGCAAACTATAAACTTTAAAAAGCTCATCCATCAACGCGGCGGGACTTTAGCGTTTTCCTAGTTACAAACAATTAAAGATCCAAACAGACCTAATGATTGCTTTGTATGGGCCGTGTTAATATGTTTTTATTATTTTAAATTAATATTAACATTTTATAGTTAAAAAGCTCATCCATCAACGCGACTAAAAAAAGCGTTCGCGAAGCTTCCTAGTTGGATGAGCGAAGCAAAGACTTCAATTTCACCGACCCCCAAAAAAATTTAGCTCCGGTGTTTTTCTGTTTGTTTGTTTTTCTGCCTGTTTGTTCGCTCTCTACCGGGCAAACGGCATATGCGATCTAGATGAAAATTGGAGGGGACCTTCGAAATCTCTGAACTTAGACTTGCTACGTTTTTGGGTACAATCGAAGAAATATTTCTCATGAATATCGTACTTTTACGATTTTTTCGATTTTTAGTGTGATATTTTCGTGACATTTGTGCCGATTCTGACCAAACGGGTTGGACTAGAACGTTCACATGTCACATAGACAAAAAGGTAATGGTGATGTTTTGCTTTTTTAAAGAAAAAGTTGAAATAGTTATCCAGAATCCAAAAAAAAGGTTTTGTTATAAGTTTATAATGACAATTTACAAGTAACAATAGAAACTTGACAACAATCACCAACAATGCGTTCAAAAAGCACTTGATAAGTGAATAGATCCCACGCAAACTAAAAACTTACAAAAAAGCTCATCCATCAACGCGACGGGACTTTAGCGTTTTCCTAGTTGTATAAAATACTCATACAGAAAACGTAAAAATACAGCCAAACCTTACACTCTCAAAACTCAAAAGTAATGAGATCTAAAAGATGGGCCAAGCTCATGTACCATTCTACATTTGCGCATTCTTAATTCATAATCGTACACTGCCCTGTAAGTATATCCTTGCCCTGGCAAAATAAAATTTGAAACTATTTATTTAAACGTAATAGTTCATACGCAAATTCGTGCAAAACGTAGAGGGTACTTAGCTTAGCCCTTCTTTTAGATCTAATTAATTTTGAGTGTATAAGTTTTGGCTGTATTTTTACGAGTTTTTTGTTTGCTTGGGATCTGATTACCTATCTTTTGAAGTTCTATTGCAAAATTATTTTTGTTATACAGTAGAATAATTTTTTATAAATTAGATGAACCTGCTATATGGTACTACCAACTAACAATAGGATGTTAAATATCTCGTGCCTCAAAGAATTTATTTTTGTACGCGCGTTGTAGGTGATTATTGTCAATTTGATTATATGCCTGTAAAAGGCTAATACAAAAACTTTTATTTTGATGTCTTCCAGTTAACTTTTTTCACTTTTTCTTTTAAAAGGTACTACATTACTATTACCTTAATGCCCATAAAATATGAACGTTGAAGCCTTACCCGTTTGGTCAGAATCGCTGGGCAATTGAAACTGACGTATGAATATATCTCGTAGCTTATACCCTTAAAGTGATTTTGAGTGTGTTTTAATGCATATTTTCACTCAGAAGGAATGATCGTACCCTAATCAAATTTGGCATGTGTTGTCATGTTCTAAATCCCCTCGATTATGACAGTTTTTAAGTTCATAACACTTTTCATGATGACTTGGTAACAGACAGACAGACAGACAGACAGACAGACAGACAGACAGACAGACAGACAGACACAATCCCCGGAATACTCGTCGTATAATTCCCGTATTTTATTCCTACGCACCCCTCGAGTTGCGTAGCTCAGTTTGCCACAGAATGAGAGGGAGAAAGAGGCCCAAGCTTAAATCCCACAAGAAGCTCTCTAAAAGCTCCTACTTAAAACTTATAAGATAATCTAATCATGGTCCAAAATTTATAACGTCGTCATATTTTGGTCAACCGACCGGAATTTCAACGAAACATTTTATCATTTTCGTATAATCTTAAGTATCTCTAGCCTACTCGCGGTGAGCGCTCGCTGCATAAACATGAGCCAGGGAAACACAATCAGAGCCAGTATAGTAGAGATGCGAATTTAAAAAAAAAACGGCGGCCCGGCCCGGCCCGAGGCCCGACCCGAAACGGTCCGGCCCCGGGGCCCCGGCCCGACTTTTAAAAAATTACTGCGGCCCGGCCCGAACCCGGCCCGAAAGATAATCATCCTGGCCCGGCCCGGCCCGAAAGTCGGCCCGAAATCCGGCCCGGCCCGAAAGCCCGGCCCGAAAGTCTGGATTTTTGGACTCGTCAAAGCAAATGGGCCGCCTTTGCCAACAGTATGATAGTATTTCTAGTTCTGCGATTATATACCGTTATACCTAGATCTGGGTGGGCATTGGGCAGTGTAGACCTAAAGCAAATTGCCCATATGGCATGTTTATGAATTGTGTGTGTATATTTATCGACATGAGTGATGCCGCCAATAAGGACGCAGATGTAGTTGTAGGCCTATACATATTTATGTGAGAGCACGTTCTATTTTGTGTTTATTCAGGACTAGAGACCAGGCGAGTAAGTATACTGTTATTTCAAATCATATTGGACAGTGAAAAGCAAAGTGCCGAGTGACATGTTCACAAATTATTAACATTTATGACTTAAGTCTATGAGTATTGAGCTTGTATTGAAATCGATGGGATCACTGGAGAAATGCCGCCACCGCCAGGCGACAAAGTTGTAAAAACACAGCCTGTCTCCTTCGTCATAGTCTGTCCATCTTCTTGTCGAAGCACGTTCGATATTGTGTTCGGGAGTATTGTATCGCAAATCATGTTGTGGAGGTGTGGTGATGTCCACTCCAAACCCTTCTGTCCACCTCGACGTCGAAGCTCATTATAGTCTAAGCAAGAGGTTGGATTCTAGGAGATGAAACTTTAATTATAATATAATAATAAGACTGTGAAAACGCATTGTTTTTGTCTGTCTGCTGTATCTTTCTTTCTTTCTTTAACGTTTATCCTATTCAGTTAAAAAAATGATTCACAAATCAACTTCTCAATGCTTCGGCTCGGCCCGAAGCCCGAAACCGAAACTATCCCGAGCCGGAGCCGAAGCATTGAGAAGTCGGGCCGGGCCGGGCCGGGCCAAAACACCCATCTCTATTTCCTAAGTTAAATATGGTGCCCGGCCCGAAGCCTGGCCCGAAAGCCCGAAACGGCCCGGCCCGGCCCGAAATTTTAATGCTTCGGGCCCGGCCCGGCCCGAAGCCCGAAAAAAACAAAAACATCTGGCCCGGCCCGGCCCGCAAGTCGGGCCGGGCCGGGCCGGGCCGGGCTTTCGGGCCGGGCCGGGCCAAAATTCCCATCTCTACAGTATAGTATTCTAAACGATTCCAACGAATATTTACCGAACCAAATTTCACTTCATTTCTTTACCACCTGACTCAGTCAATAAATGTGAATTTCTCTCTCAGCCACGCAACCAATTTTCAGTCACCATTTTTTTTTGAGATAGAAATAGTTAAAAAAAGTTTGTTAAAAATTACAAAAGTTGACACCTTTCTTTCTTCTGAATTTGATTTCGTCGAAGAATACTATTACTACACAGTTGTTTTTAAATTTTTGTTTGGAAAGGTGATGATTTTTGAAAGCAGATCAAAGTCATGAAAAGTAAAAAATTAGTCAAACGAAAGTTATTTTTAAATGTCCCCGTAATATCCCATACTTACATTTTGTCGTGACAATATACGCCCTTTAGATAAAATTTCTAAGAAAATTAAAATTTCTTAAATCACATCTTTTTTCAGTGAAACAATTTTATTTGAAGTTAAAGTGCTTTGAAATGTTATAGCACGTCAGCAAATAATTGAGTAACACAGGGGATACGACGACCCTTGTGTGCTAGCCAGCCAATTAATTGAGTCCTCGAAAGAAGTGGCCCCTCGTATTTATCTGGTCTGGTCGTCTTGCACTGGGGTGGACGTCGGCTAGCCTGAAAGCTTTCATTTCCTCAAGGAGCTTTCCGCTCCACCGGATCCCTAACCACGTACTGGAGTGAACCCAACCCAACATGTTGGCGTGTTCTTTTACCCCCGCATTAGGCCTATACATTATTTATTGACTTTAGCCACATAGATCGATAAAGTTCCATTTTGCCGCCTCGTTTTGGTTCCAACGCATGCCTCGTATTTTGCTTTCGTTTCAAGAAAATCCCTTTTTAATGGGTACCCTCTCTCTTTCGCTCTCTCTCTTTTTTTGACGAAATCTGTGCAGAAGTTATTCAACTTCTGATGTGGACTTAAGTCCTTCATTTCTTGACTTAGAAATGTTTGAACGGATACTTTGGAGCTATCCTTAGCAACGAGGCACATAATAAATTCTAATGTTATTCTGTATTAGCGTTGCTGATTCTGGTGCCGATTAAATAAATAAATAAATAAATATAAATTGCATTTAGAGTCTACCCACTCAGTTATATAACTAATTTTCATTGGGGGACAGTAAATCAAAGCGACCAAGCCAACCCTGTAGGCCCCGACGCAATCGACGAGTGAGCGATAACCAACCAAAGATCGATATTTTTAATAGGAAATATAGCAATCAGTGGTATGGACAGTGCGAACACCCGCGGATCAACGCCAGAATCAACAAGGCCGATTCAGAACAACTCTCAATTTGTTATGTGCTTCGTTGCTAGGACGGCTCCAAAGTCACCGTTTACAAACTTCTAAGGCAAGAACTGAAGGACTTAAGTCCAAATCAGAAATTAAAAAACTTCTGACTTTGGCGGGAATCGAACCCTGGACCTTCTGCATTGGAAGCAGATACGCTAACAACAAGACCAACGAGCGGGTGGAATCGTGTCCAGCTTCATTGATCGGTGTTTCATACTCACATATACGCGTCTCTGGGTACCTGTGTCTGTACCGACCGGGTTGGCTTGAACTGTTTTAAATTATCAAAGTCCCCCAATGAAAATCAGTTCTGTGACTTGAGTGGGCAGACTCTAAATGCGATTGTATTTATTTAATTATTTATTATAAATCAACATTTTACTATACAATATGTATTCTTATAGTTTATTTAATTCATCATTTAACTCTAACGGCATTCATTATTGTGAAGTCTGCATAACCCTCCCTGAACTATAGACGAGTTTGCTGTATGCTTAGTTATGCAGTGGCTATCAAAACCATATACTTCTATTAGTAAAAACCATTTAAGAATGTGCTATGTTTCATGGATAAGATTACTTTTATCTTTGTTCCGCGCAATTGCCAACACTATGTCAACATCATAATTAAATAATATAAGACTATCAACCTAAAAAACGTAAACAAGTCGTTAGAGTATAAAGTACATGTTTAAAAGTCGGGTGTTGTTTGTTAGATAATATTCTATTAAGTTATTAACAAGACATTTTTATTGCGCTCAACGTAGTGTTGTCTAAAATAACATGAACTAACAATTTTGCAACAGTTAAAATTTATGCTAATGATAAGAGCACACGGGTTTGAATGTATTATTGGTATAAATCACTTAATTACAGTGCTTTTCTTTGTGGTCTGGTTTCTATAATTATTATAATTATTATATTATTATTATAAGTATTATATAATTAGTATTATTGCATTGCATACCATTGTTATTGATTGCACTTGAATCATGGTTGTAGAAAAAACAGTATATTTTGTATCCAATCTTTTCAAATATTTTTTATCGCTGACAGTATCTTACCATAATCAGTCGTTACACTTCACACCCATGCACACTTGATAAAAGTAAAACTCTGCCTTTAGCAATTCCTTCATTAGCACAGATGTAGGTGGCGCCAAACTCACTAAAGTGCATTTACGAGTTTCCTTATTTTATGCGTTTGAAAACAGCTTAAAAAGTTGAAATGCATTTGATGTTTTGTAGCTTAGTCTAGTCGGCTTGCTATTATGGCTCAGGCGTCTACTGAACAGTTATCACATGGAACACCACTTAATGATACTTAAATAGGATGAGTGTATGAGCAACGAAACGTCGTGCAGTTGGTAGTAAAATGTGCATTAAGACCTGTCGAGAATCTAATTCGGACGAATTGTTTGGCTTATCAATCAGTACGCGAATAAATTGGTGGCATTGCGTTAGTTAACATGATTGTTGTGTTGTTATGGTCGCGTCCAATGATTGGAGTAATGTTTTAATCATGTAGCCTCCACCACTCAAGGAAAAACCTGTTGAGTTTGAGCGTCACAGCGGCCCTATCAGCCGGCCATCTAAACTACAAGGAAGCACGCACGATAAACGCCACTTGCGTTCGTTTGATTTTATTATTTTTTGTTTATCTCGGCGCAATTATGTCACCTACAGAGTTTTAGCGATAAAACGTGGAGGCCGCGGCGTTCAAGAGTTTGGTAGAAATATGTTTTCGGAGTCGAACGTATGTATGTCCGCCTATGCACTCCATCAACGTCTTCCATTGTAGGTATAACGTCATGTCCTGTCACATGGGATCAACAACAGACAGACAGGTTCAATGGGACGTTTGAAATGAAGCCTTTTAATATGAGGGTCTGCGTAAGGCAGTGGCTAACAACGCTTTAATTGAATTATCTAATGACGAGTCGAGTTTCAAACTAGTTAACAGAAAAAGTGGAATGAATAAATAAATAAAAAATAACTAAATGATTGAAATGTTACTAAACCTATTCCAACCAAATCTATCCACAACAATTAACATGTGTTTCGTTTCATTTGCGGTTCTTCAATACAAATAATGACTATTTGCATCCATAACAATTTATATTTATTTCGTTTCATTTGCGGTTCTTCAATACAAATTCATTTTTTTTCAATTTTTTATTAGGACAATTGTACATAACAACAACACCATTTTTAGTGTATGTGTCCTTTAGCTAAATCAAATAAATGTTACTAATACTTATATAATGAGAAATTGTCATCATATTATAATACATTGTAAATAATAATAATTATTGAAAAGTAATAAAATAAGGTTCATTTCATTATATTATAGTCAATCAATAATATCAAGTGATAACAAGAATTTCTGTGAGTGTATCATTAAAGTAATCAATAACATAATGACTATTTGCATCCATAACAATTTATATTTGTTTCGTTTCATTTGCGGTTCTCAAAAAAAATAATAACTATTTCCTTCCATTACAATTTATATTTGTTTCGTTTCATTTGCGCCTTCAACTAAAAATTATTATTATTTCCTTAATTATGTTAAACGTTAATATATTATTTTGTCTATACATTTCACCGTATTGATGATTTAGCAGATGTTGACTTGTCTCTCTCAACTGTATGGCCTCCGTCCGAATGTCCCTAACATTTAATTATTTTGTGACAATCTCGAGCCACGAAGCGTTCAATGTGAAACTATAAAATTTGTTTAATTATGATAATGTTTATTCTCAGTTTTATACTAGGAAAACGCTTAAGTCCCGCCGCGTTGTTGGATGAGCGTAATTGGTGCATTGAGCTGCCATGTGTTATGCGGATTTTCTGTTGTTCTGTGAAAAAATCATTACTTAGTTGAAGTTTTTTTTTAAAATTAAATTAAATTAAATAAAAATTTTACTTAAATTTTAAATTTTTTTAATCAATCGTAATTTAAAAAAAGGAAAAATCGTAATATTGAAATTTTCATAAGAAATAATTATTCGATTGCGCACAAATTTTACACAAATATATATATTCATAAAATTAAGGTTCTGTAAAAAAATCATTACAATAGGATAAAGCATGTAGGTGTTATAAGTCAAAGAATTGTTTTAAAAAAGAAAGAAAAAACGTAAAATTTCGATTTTCATGAGAAATAGTTTTTCGATCGCGCTCAAATTTCACACGAATACATAGATTCAAAAAATTAAGGTTCTGTGAAAAAATCATTAAAATCGGATAAAGCATGTAGGTGTTATAAGCTGAAAAAAAGTTTTTAAAATCGAAAAAAATCGTTAAAGTTGCGATTTTAATGAGAAATAATTTTCCGATTGCGCTCAAAAACGTGGCAGTTCTAAGTTCAGAGATTTCCTAAAATTTCATCGTAATTGGAGTATTATCATATTATAATGTTTATTATTTTTTTTATTATTTTTTTATTTTTTTATTATTATATTATTATCATCATGATACATACTGTTTTTTTCTGTATCGGGAGCTCTATACTATGTCGTGCCCCGTAGGGCTAAATATCCCAATCATTATTTATGTCTCCAAAAAAGGAGGCATGTAATTATTCACATAATTACTGGCGAGAGTTTATCATTGTGGGTACGTACGCTATTTAGATAGATTACAGGGTGGAGTATTTATAACAGTGAAAGAGCAGTCTGTGCCAACAAAGTAGATTGCAGATTAAAATCTTAATAATTAATGGTTTTATGTTTCCATTCACTTGGGGTTACTCCCAAGGGATGGATGAAAAATTGCACGAGTCATTACGCTGCAATATAAAGTTTGAGCTAGACAGAATATTATAGACGATCGAATGAATATAAAATAATTACTTTGTTGAAGAGAAAATAAACCACTTCTTTAAACTAGAAAACTAATTATCGACTTTTCTAGATTGGATTGAGAGGGTTGAGATATTTTATATGCAGCACGGTCGAGAAGTTTCATTGCACTAGTTAATTGTGACGTGATATTATTGATTGTGGAACTAGTAGAACGCAGGTCTTCGAGGGGCTGGAGATGAACATAGTGTACTATACACACATAGTGAAACATAGTGAACTATTAATAAAGCATTTCCTCTTTTTAACAGTTCCAAATATGGAATATAATGTTGGACCCTTAACTAAACAATAATAACATATTTCATACAATCCAACTCGACGGGGTTTGAACCTCGGCCTTTCGCTTTCTAACACTAATAACGCCGAGAAATGAAATATATAATAATATGATATCTTGAACACATCAGTCACTCATTCACTTTAAACCTCTCTAAACAAAAATCGTCGCATTAAGTGCATGGGATGTCGAAATGAATGTTTTAATTGCAATCTACTGTTATTAATCATTTATTTTATTTATTTATTTAACGTCTATCCTATTCAGTTATAAAAACTGATTTACAAAGGAGGACAACGGCATTCGAGTTAAATTATTAATGAGGAATTGATATAATATCAGTAAATGAATGAAGCGTGACATCAGTAAAGTTATAGTATCTTTTGTTTTATTGCCGTCAGATGTTCTGTCGTTAAGAACAATAATTAGTCTAACTTTTGTTTTAAATATGCCCATTTGCTTCCTAATCATGTTTTGAATACTTAAAGGCACGTGCATTTTCTCAGAATGAAACTAATGCAATCTGTATAATATGCAAGATCGCATGTACCAACTCTATAAACTTCTTTTGCTTGAATTTCATTTTTCAATTACAAAAAAGTACATTATCAAATGGTCAGTCGAATTTACCCTTTTCGATACAATAATATCCGTAAACTTTTTATTTTCTATGCTTTGGTAATTTATTTCTTGTTGAACGCCAAGTGTGTTCTGAATACACTGTTGTTTTTGTGTGTTGTTGGCTAGGAGAAACATTGACATTACTGGTACCGGTAATTGAAATAAAAACATTTGATATTGGTAATGATGCTCATTTAATGTGATTCAATTCAATTTACATTGAGTCTCGGTACCTATAATTAGCTCATATTCCTGTTTTCCATTTGGTAATATAACCAGAATATTTCCGATTATAATGCTCGTTGCTGATCTACTTGTACTCTCTAAAAGCTTATACTTAGAACACCCGAGCTACAGACTTAACTGTTAATTACTACAGAATTTGATTACATATAATGTGATCATACAATTACAGTTACACGGCGCTCGCGCTGATATTGTGGTAGTTATAGGGTCGGGTATATTTTTGTCCACTAACTAGGTATATGATGCGATGGAATAGAACGACACCTTGTCAAATTCAATTTTCAATTTTCATCGTTTGGTTATTACGTTATATTGATAATAATGTTCTTGGGTTCTGTATAATAGAGTAGTTTGGAGGACTCGACTGGCATTAACCTTATGACCCAGGTAAACCTTGTTAAAACCTACAGACGTGATTTTTGGTGCTAGTGGGGATGGGACAATCTAAAACTCACGTTCTATAGCAGTCGAAACTATGCCCCTTGCCTTACATATAGGTTATGAAGTGGATATGGGGAAACAAATACACGGTAGATCAATACGGAATCAAAAGTGTGATTCATTGGATAGTGTTGCACATCTTGCGATTTAAATTGTTTTAAATTCACTGTAGTAATTGAGTTTCAATAACTATCTCGGATTTGTCATAATTATATATCCAGGTGAAATTCGACTTGAACTACTACTCCAGGAGTACTTGGCATCATTCCCTGACATTCACTCCATCTTACTTCCACTTATTAGTCCTGATTTACGAGCCCCACATTCTCATCTCAACAATCTGCCAAGATGTGCTGACTTTTCTTTTTCCATACTCGGCATTCTCCATCTTCAAATTTTTGAACAAGCGCTTGTAAAGAGCCCTCCATTTATGTTTCCATGACAACTAAGTAGTCATTTGTGCAATCACTTGAACATGAAAAATTAACAAGCCTAATTCGTGTGTCCTCATATTTACAAACTCAAACAATACTCAGTTGTGTGAGGCTGGAACCGTACATCTTATGCTAGCAGAATGTACCACATGCTTTGCGCACGCAATTTGATCTCTCCCTCTAACGTCGACAAACTTTAAATTTCTCATTCAAAGTAATTTATTTAACAAAAGTCAATTCACTTCATATACATTTCTTTAATTTCTTTATTTCCATCCAAATAAATAATTTTTGTTTTGCTATTACTATCATCACCATCATTTTTTTTTCTTACACTTACACACAGATACACTTTTAACTCATTTCATTAACTTTCTGCATTAATATGAGACGTTAAGCAATATCCAACCAATCAATACCACAGGCGGCGCAATATAACCTAACCGGTTGAAGCGCCCTAGTTTCTCACGTCGTCGTCGTGTGAGTCTGGAAACATGAGACTGGCTAATTATAGTGACCTAAGGGCACACCACCGCTTAAAAAAAAAGACCAGAGCAATAAAATCTCGCCAGGCTGTAGACTAGATGTGGCTTTTATTGTCCTCCTAAAGAATAGTCATTAACAATGTTTTTGCCGGCCAACACAGACAGAGACTTAATTGCCTTCGTGTTAAATAAGTGTAGATATTGGCACACATCTTCACAATAAGGACGGATTTATTCGGAATTATCTTTGAGTTCGTTCCGTGTTTACCTTTAGTTTCTTTTCAGAATATTTCACGTTGTCGCTTCAGTCTACAACTAGTTTCGATGTTTGTGTTGACTCAGTATGCTTTGAACTCGAGGGCAATTACCTATATTCAACATGCAAATTTTCAGTTATTATTTTGCGAGTATATTTATACAGTTAAGGTTGAGCTTGCATTGCAGAGGTTTCGTTTGACTTATTATTCTATAAATAAACAAGACTTGAGTGCACACCTGATGGTGATTGGTATACTGGTATAGTCGTTCTTGCCAAAATATAGAGATTGATGCTTGAAATACACAACGTATATAAAGGAGACATTTTGGATATGCGTACTATTATATGGACAGTAAACATTGAATGAAGACTAAAATTGGACAGTGAAAAACTCATTTGTATTTTTACATTCAATAGTCGTCTCTTGCAGGCACCGAATTCAACCAGTCGAAGAACTAAACAAAACTAACTCCCAAATTATTTTGTGGGGTCGATTTTTTATAGGTGTGTGTGTGGGGGGGGGGGGGGGTCGCTAAACACTGCTAAATCGTGCTAGTTTATTATAGATAAATAATTACAAAATGTTCCAAGTGGGAAAGCCGGCATGTAGCCTACTGCAATATATGACAAAGACGTCGAGAGAAAGGCGTTTTTCCAAGACACCTTCATACTGGCGATAACCTCAAATAGATGAACACAAAGCGAGCGGGCGTATTGTCCAAACTCACACGGACATTTACTGAAACGCAATGGCCACGTGATGGATTCGACCCACAATCGACAGTTTTCAATACTAAAAATTGAAATCAATCAATAGTCATGATGGTTTAGGGTCGACGCAGCCTCTTGAAGCAGATTAGTGACCGGGCATGGGCCGACACAGTTTACATCACAGGTCTTTGATAACAGTCACTCTGTATTTCTTTTCGTATTTTTATCTAGCTTTCAGGCCTTTGCAAACAGAAAGAATATTTTATAAAATGAAAATGGGCGTGTCTGTTCAGTCAGCGTGTAGTATCCCCAAGGCCGTCTGTCACTCTCGTATCTCATAACGTTTGGTAATTGCAGATGAAAGAATTAGTAAACGAATCGAATGTAGTCTACGCAAAAAGCAGAGTTTTTGAAATAAAACTCTCGATTGCCTTCGAAAATATGTGCAGTTTGGTTCATGGGTTCGAAGGCCTCCATAAAATTCATTGCAATGGAGTATCGTTAGCCGAATCGTGCTACAGACAACAATAATACAACAGAAAAAAAGAAAACATTCCGGATTTTTTCTCCAGTAGTGAAATGGAATTTCGCTTCGCTCGCTACGCTCGCTACGTCATCCAAAATTGGACAGTGAAAAACTCATTTGTATTTTTACATTCAATAGTCGTCTCTTGCAGGCACCGAATTCAACCAGTCGAAGAACTAAACAAAACTAACTCCCAAATTATTTTGTGGGGTCGATTTTTTATGTGTGTGTGTGGGGGGGGGGGGGGGTCGCTAAACACTGCTAAATCGTGCTAGTTTATTATAGATAAATAATTACAAAATGTTCCAAGTGGGAAAAGCCGGCATGTAGCCTACTGCAATATATGACAAAGACGTCGAGAGAAGGCGTTTATTCAAGGAAACCCTTCAAACCTACTGGCCCCGAATAAACCTCAAATAGTTTGAAAAATCAAAGCGGAGCGGGCGTATTGTCCAAACTCACACGGACATTTACTGAATCGCAATGGCCACGTGACTGGATTCGACCCCACAATCGACAAGTTTTCAATACTAAAATATTGAAATCAATCAATAGTCATGCATGGTTTATACAGGGTCGACGCAGCCTCTTGAAGCAGATTAGTGACCCGGGCACTGGGCCAACCACAGTTTACATCCACCAGGTCTTTTGATAACAGTCCACTCTGTGTATTTTGTTTTCGTATTTTTATCTAGCTTTCAGGCCTTTGCAAACAGAAAGAATATTTTATAAACAATGAAAATGGGCGTTGTCTGTTCAGTCAGGCGTGTAGTATCCCCCATAGGCCCCGTGCTGTCACTTCTCCCGTATCTCATTAACGTTTGGTAATTGCAGATGATAATGAAATTAAAGTTAAACGAATTCAGAATGTAGTCTACGCAAATAAAACGCGAGAGTTTTGAAATAAAACTCTCTGATTGTCTTCGAAAATATGTCGTGCGTTGTGGTTCATGCGGTGCAAGTCCGAGTATAAGAATTAGCAGATCCTGGCCGCCTATGTTATCAATTTAGAGAAAATATAATAAGTTGAGTTGCCAAGTTAAAAACGGATTATTCGAACTTTTACATGAGATCAATAGTTAATGGGAACATTCAGATGCAAACGGAAATAAAAATATGCGTTCTTCATATTCAATTTACCGCCCCTTGGGCCTTGATACACTTGGCTTCAGTCTTTTGAAATATATTTTATTGTCATCTTTTGTAATATTCTATTGGATGAGCGTAGTGAGCGTAACGAAAACTTGAATTTGTTCACTCACTACCAGGCAAACGGACACTCCAGTCTTCTGAAAACTGTAAGGAATCTTCGAAATCTCTGAACTTAGATCTGCCACAATTTGTGGTGTTAACAATAGAAAAAAAAATAATTTTGTTCGAAAATAGTTCTTTCACGGTTTTTTGTTAATGCAAGAATTCCAAAACCGCTCATCCATCAACACGGCTAAATAAAAAAGTGTTCGCTAAGCGGTCTAATGACACAGGAATTAAAATAGGTCTCTGTTCTTGACCTAATTATTTTTATCAATGCTTGAATGCACGTGTCTAGCAAGGATTGAAAAGAAGTCAAGCGTTGAGACCGAGCTCGTCCCCGCTGATTTACCACGTGGATAGGCCTCCTGAAGCAACCTTATCCACAAGTGGTGTTTCGTGTAGCTCTGCGATAGTGACATGTTCAACGTTGTTTCGAGTTTCATAATTGCTTTCTGCTTCTGCTACACACATGCATCGACCTGTGGCTCTAGCTATAGAGCTAGATGTCGATAAAACAATGGCACGGGGCAAACCGTCGCCTTGGCGAGACCATTAGTGAGGCTCACAAGTCAAGGGACCGGGGTCGGACTCGGGGATATAAACTTAACTATCCTCGACCAAGGTTAATCTTTCCCTCTTGTATGTGATACGGGAAGAAATGTTTTATGATACTCGTTTTGGGTCTTCATTGCCTCTTTGAAATAACAGCACTCTCGAAGAGCTCTGTTGGTATTATTCAGTTTCCGCACATCTTCACTCATGGTGTTAGCTGTTGTTCTTCAATGATCAATGCACACTTGTTCACATGTTCCGTGTTAGTTATAGTAGGAACATAAACTGTAAAAATGGTTGCAAATACAAAGGCATAATCCAATTACAGCGGTCTATATGTGATGTCGATTTTAATCGTGAAAATGTAACACAATAGAATACAGTGATATTTTACGTTTGGTTGCATGTTTATATAAATTCTAAAACGTGACTAAAACGGCGAATAATTGTGTATGTAGTCATTGCACAAAGATTAACGGTGTACAGCTTTAACACGGTAATGTTATTTTCTCCTTTTTGTATCGAAAGCTTTTAAGTCCAGCATAGAGAAAAATAAACTCACGGAATAATTTGTAACGGTAAAAATCAGTTCGCTTCATTGAGTGTAGGAAAACAACTAACGCAAATCTGTTATTTAATTGTCTGATTGTAATTAGGTCTATGCGTGTGTCACGTCTCACGATAAAAACCATACACGACGTCAGATTGGCATACGTTATTGTGGCATACACTTCAACAAGGATGATTCAGAATGTTCTTTGGAAACCCGGGGGGTAAGACAGAAGTGGCTATACCCCCCCAAAAAAAAAAAAAGTTTGAAAATTCATGAGCCAGCCTCTCCATCATTACCGAATGCGAGAACAAGCGACGGACATTTATTAATGGTTATCTGGCCCGGCGCCTCCACCAAAATGCAAAAGCACGATTAACTGTTTTATTTTTGTAATCTTCGGCGGTAGCCAGGATTTTGATTCGGGGGGTCGGGGGGGGGGGTTAGATGAATTTTGGGGTTTATATTAATAAATTTTTAGAACTGTCCACGAAACTATATAATTTCGGGAAAATTACGTATCCTAGAACAATGCCCCAGAATTGTTTTGATTTTTATCATTGCAAAGAGTGACATTTTACTAGTTTTGTGAGTATTTTTTGGATGAGCGAAGCGAAGGATTTCCATTTACCCACCCTGGAGAAAAAATCCGACATAATCATGTTTTTATTTTATTGTTATTTTTGTCTGTTTGTTAACCGCCGATTCCGGCTAAAACCGTGATCACTTCCTATTGCGGATGGAATTTAAGGGAGGTCTTTGAAATCCTCTGAACTTAGAACTGTACCACGATTTTTGAGCACAATCGAAAATATATTTCCTCCATAACATCGTAATTTTACGATCTATATATTCGATTTTTCTCTTTATTTCTTCGACGTACACAACACCTTTATGCTTTGTCCGATTGTAATGATTTTTTTCACAGAACCTTAATTTCATAGAATGATCTATTCATGTGAAATTTGAGCGTTTATCAAAGAACTATTTTTTGCGAAAATCGCATTTTTACGGCCTTTTTTTTTTTTCGATTTTTAACATTTCTTCGGGCTGTAACACTCCTAATGCTTTATCCTATTGTATGGATTTTTTCACAACCTTAATTTTATGAATTAAGTATCATTCGTGTAAAATTTGTGCGCAATCGAATAATTATTTCTTATGAAAATTTCATATTACGATTTTTTTCCTTTTTTAAATTACGATTAATTAAAAAAAAAAAAAAATTAAATTGAAGTTAATTTTTTTTAATAAAACTTAATTTAATTAAAAAATCTTCATCTTTGTAATGATTTTTTTTCACAGAACAAACAAAAATCCGCAATAACACATGGCATTCAATGCACAATTACGCTCATCCAACAACGCGCAGGACTTAAGCGTTTTCCTAGTATAGTAAATAAGTGCATATCAGTTAGTTTTTTGCACTAAGCCTTCTTTTTTCGGGGGGGGGGGGGGGGATCGGACACCCTGATCCTCCCACCCTGGTAGTTACGCTCCCTCTTGTGGTACTCCCGTACCCGTGCTTCTGTTATTTATGTAAACCTGGTCTAAATTAGGATAAAGTCGTTATTTCTTGTCTACCGAGCCATCCACGAATCGACAAATCCCCCGTCGCCTCTACGTTCGTTGTAGGTGAACTGTAAAGGTAAATTAAATTTACACCCGTTTTTAATTAAGAATATTTTATATTATCCTACACCTTAAAGAATTCTAGTTGCAGTGGTGCCGTTTTTTCCCGTCAATTGTCATGTCGCTAAGCACATGCATATCGCTGATGTTACTGAGTTGGTTTCAGTCTCCAACTAAGTGGAAACTTTACATAAAAATTGTGCATCAGTTTACGAATTCTTAGCTGAATTCTCTAAAGGTTTTAAAATCTCGTCAAACTCACTGCTTAAGAGATATTTATTTCGAATACAATGCAAGAAAATAGTTGATTTCTTGGCCAATCTTTTACGAAATTTTGGCTAAAGCGTGTCATTCCACGAAATAATTATATGTCGTTAATCGTTATTGTTCTTGCTTCTGATACACGTACACAGTAGGCCTATGTCACCTCAGTAATGTATTACCGAGAGAAATGTTACTTGTCGACAATCAAAGTTTGGCTTGTAAAATGTGCTATAGCTCTCTACTGAACAATGTGTCGATGTGTTTGCACAAACACAATGTTGAAGAATGCGTAGGAGGAACACGCATTCAAACCAATCCGCCCGTGCACTTTATGTGTTTTCTGTTCAGTCGAGCTGTGGCTGGAATAAGTGAATCTAAATCCCGTAACTCGTGTAATCTCGATGGACCTATACGGTTTCGTGGGAGGGACGGAGGCATATGAAAGTGCCACACAGTCACCACGCGTTTGCTTATGATCTAATTCCGTCTTCTTACGTCCACGATGTGCAATGAATTTTACCTCGTCTGCTTTGCCAAATATTCCCATTGTTTATTCTGTTGGACCGTGAGTTAATTGGCGGAATTGTCTCCCAAAGACAAAAATAGCTTTGCTACATTTAAGTTGTTTTCTAAATCTGCCGTATCGTTTTCTTGTGCAGAGCTAAGACCATTTCGATTACACCGTCGTCGGGTTTTTGCATTTTTATATATATTAGTACTTTAGGCACTTTTTTTAAATTTCTGTCTAAAGTACTAACATAACAGCGTCATTGTCGCCTACTATAAAACCAAGGTTAAACAACATATATATGATATAGTTTACCCTTACCTTGGACATGGAAACCTAGTTTTCTGAAACGTTTGGAATAAAAGTAATTTCCTATAATACTGTGCGTGATATTTTCCGTAAAATTAGTTATAACATATATTACTTCTAAAGCCTTTCTTAATTTATTTGTATGCGATTTTCTTCGGATAAGCAGAATCGGGCGTGGTCACGGGTAGAGTGGGTGACCTCTAAGCCCTGCAACTCACGTATATCGCTGGTTAGAGCAGATTGGGGTTCGAGCACTAGTGTAACGGCTTCGTTCTCCTCGACGTCTGCTCGGCAGTCCGGGTTAGTGGAGGAACCTATATGACTATCAAAGTTACACCGTCCTTTCGGATGGGACGTTAAGCAGTGCGTCCCCTTAGTACTTTTCGAAAGGAGTAGGCTACGTGCCGGTACTGGGTTTCCCCTCCTCCCTTCTGTTCATACTCCATCCTCATCTATCACCACTCATCGTCTCGATTAGCCAAAGTGCATAAATATGAGGCGTTAAGCAATATCCAATCCAATCCAATCCAATCTTCGGATATGTTTGGAGTTTGCATTTTGCGCGTATCACCTCCAGCTCGGAAGGCACCCGCGCTTGCACCTGCCTTCATGGGCGGCGGGCCCTGAAGATCCTTGCAATCAAATCAGTGTAGCGACTAAAGGAAGTCGCTTGTTCTGATAAGAGTGCATCGTGACATAACCACCCAACAACACTTGTTAGCTGAAGTAGAATAGGCTAAAATATTTCCAGTTGAGGATCTGCAAACGGAAACGCCATCTCTATAACGAGCATGGTTATTTCTTCTTGTTGTTTTTTCATCGTTTGAACGTTCATCGTTAAAATATGATAATAGAGGTGACCTTTCTTTGGAAGGTATCGAAATATCTATGTCGATACGTCAACTTGTAACAAATACAACATGTTTAAAAAGGTGTAATTTAATGGCAAAATCAACTATGCGAATCTGTATAATTATGGTAACCAGACTATGGTTTGTTACGGTGTCTTGTATTTTAACAAATGTACATATATTTATTGTGCAACCACTTATTAAAAAATACGTACTCTAAATTGAGTGATGTAGCCCAATTAGTTCTGTGCCACGCTTAGCTACACTGAACAGTGACATCCCATAAACGAAGTGGAGGCAGAAGAGAGCGGGTCTATACTTAGGGGTTGCTTTTAATTAACCGAGATCCCCACTTAGCAGTACCTACGTGGAACCGGACATCGATCTTAGGGTTTGACCCGAAATGTTCCCTTAATGAATACTAAGCGGACATTGTGATAGGTCGTGTTTTTGGTCATCCAAGGTGGAGATCATGATTATCCCGACTCTAGCGCTTATACCACGTGTGCGGAGGGATGTAACATCTAACTGAACGGGCTCAGCTCTCGTTCAATTTGAGTGTGTCATGTGAAGGCACGTGCCGGCTCTTCTTGCTGAACTGGAACTAAAACTTCATATTTTATTACGTTGCACGAAGTCCTGTATTATTATAACCCCTGGCGTCACCGTTGCATTTACTCCCATCCGGCCATAGTCGAGCTCTCTTCGTGTTATATCGGACACACCCTCTCTACACACACATACTACTTACGATATGAGCGACAGTTTGTGTAAATAGGCAAATCACTTCTTAATGTGTATTAAGTTAAGTGTTTTCTTGTTAATTTCAACTAGTCACCGGAAAACACTATTCACTAGGTTAAAACTATTTTTGTTGTAATCACTATCCTTTGGACTTAAAGGTTCATTAGCATTCCTTTAGTAGAAGTAGAAGAACAGTACAACTAGTTGGAAGCTTACTAGAACTAACACTCAATTGACCACTGGACATTCTCTACCCTTTTAAAAAAAAAAACAGTTCTCAGAATGTTAAAAATGATTTTTTAAGTACTTTCCAATTTCCATAACTATAGTTAACATTTTAGGTGGACTATTGTTGGTGGACTATGTTTGATGGAAAATCGCGTGAAGTATTCTTGTTCTACCAGTTCCCATTTCCTCCCACGCTATTATAATTGAGCACACACCTATTATAAATCTTACATTTGAGTACATTACACACCGTCCTTAGCCATGAACACCACTGAAATATGTGTCACACGAAGCTGTCCCTCTATATTCAGTGTAACGTCGTGGTGCCTCTGAGTATACACGTCCTTCATGGCTAGTTACCCTGCACATTTCCTATCGGCATGTTATGACCTATAATTTGATTTGAAATGTTAAGTTGCCACTTTTTAGGCGTCGGAGTCGAGGCGAGCGATGTGAAAAATGTCACGGCAGGTTTTGTCGAGAAAAATCCCTCTGCCGTGTAAATAAATGTCTTACACCACCCACCCCAGTGCGCATTCCGTGAACGAAATCCATAAAATAGCATTAGGCCTATGCGTCAAGAAATATGGCAATGCCGAGAAATATGTCTTCAGATTCCTGGCGGTGACTTGTGATATCGATGGAATCTGTGGCGCTCTCGCATAAAATGACAGTTATCCCGTCACATTTTGCTCGCTCTCTAATTGAAGGCTAGGATTGATGATTGATGGATGATTAGTCTTCACTTTTCTGGTGGTTATATTTTTCCGTTCCAACACATTTTGACCAGAAGATCAATAATTCAATTATTCTTGCAAGAACTTTGAAGGTGTTCGAGCGTTTAGGCCTCAATATACCTACGCAAACTATTGCCGATGAAGTGAAAAATAACTCATATGTTCAGGAAGAATAGCTGACGTATAGTGTACACATCTTTGCTCGGGTAACATCAGAATATTTGTAATTTCTACTAGAATTCTTCAGTGCTTTAGCGTAATGAACACATTTTCTGCACCCCTCCCCCTTCCCCCCACCTATTGTAGTAATCCTCCGAATATGAGTGTTTCAATGCGTAACCCAGAGACTTTTATGCCGATTATGGAGTGGATTGAATAATAAGTGACTCTTATAAAATATAAATTACTTCTATTGAGCGTTATAAATTGATGAAACGCACGGACGCCCGAGCCCGTGCAGGGTAGCCAACCGCCGAAAGTCGACACTAGACACGCGCTATATTAGTCTCAAACCCGACTGGCCTAGCTCGCTAGGTCAAGATGGAGACGGAAAACTTACCAGTTTACATTGCCCACCTTCACGCGAGGGTTATGCGTACGAAGACAAGGTGAGGTGACGCAAGACGAACTGATCAGACCATCGACCGCCGTTGTGGCTTAGAGGTTGCCACGCAGATATTTGCGTGACCGACTATACAGATATTGACTAGATTCCCGAATATTGGATTGTCAGTTTGCATATTAATGCGGAAGACTCTTATCGCGTTTTAACTTCGAACACGCTTCATTTCATTCGCCCCAAGGTTCACCTCGCACAATATGCATGAGCCATGTCCCGCCTATCCCTGCGCAGTTTTAACTCAGTTATTATATTCAGATTTTTTACTTCAAAATGCAAAAGTATTAGATTTGCATTTTATTGCGCTAGTTCACTCAATTCAATTCTAACCATTGGGTCCAGAGTAATGCATCATTTTTGCGGACGCGTACAGTATTGAATGGATGTTACTGGTATTGAGATAAATATTCACCCCGGTTCTAGAGCTATGTCAGCGAGATACGCCACAGAATCTACATCACGCATGTTGCACGCACTCAATTCAATAACAGTTTATATAGTCATATATTACGATTAAAACGTGAACGTTTGTTGGGATGAAACTTCGATTTAGATTATTAATATACATACGCTGCCCTGCCAGTATATGTCATAACATGTCAAGAACAGGGACGTCTAGGGATTTTTCTAACGTAAGCGAGATTATATTTGGCCGCCCCCAATCCAGTGGTATCATGCGCCAAAAATTATTTATGGGTATACAATCTTTCGTGGGTAATGTACATGATTTTGTACAATGGGGGGTCTGGGGGGAAGGCTCCCCAGCCAATGCGGGTCCGGGGTGCATGGCAGCGAAAAAGTTTTCGATTCTTCGATTGTGATAAGATTATTTTAATGAGTTTTAGGACGTGGTTTTGGGCGTATTTTTCAAAACATTTGTTGGTGGTGACTTATTGTGATGATTGTTGTGATTTTAAAATTATATTGTGTTTTGTGCTATGACTTGTCGTTGGAATTCTGCAACTTCCGGGATATGGGCGAGAGTGCGCCCCGTGCTGGACGGATTAAACTACACGAGCGAGAGAGAGTGCACGGTAGCAATATACTACCCCTGTACTGACAAGCAAGTCAAGCAATGGTCGAACTATCGAGAATGTTGAAATCTGAGCTTTGATGATCTGACTCTTGGGCCGCTGTTTGCGATCGAGAGGTGACAAGACGTGAGTGCAGAGTCATACTCATATGGTACGTCAATGTATGGTGAAGTGTTGGATGGATCATTTTTGGTATATAATAAAATCTATAATTTAGGATTCAGGAACCGTAGTGTTTATCTTGTTCTGTCAACCTGAAAAATCGGTTATTAAAATAATAAGTGTCGGAGCGGCAGTGCCGCCCCTATACGCACCTGCCACCCTAACCGGCCCTGGTCAATAAGTAACCTGGGCATCATGGACATCGTTCTAATTTATCCCCTTCCCAATATCATATTTATGGTGGTATTCAGTATTTACAAATCATCTCCAAAACATGCTGGTCCTCCTCTCGCCCTCTCATGTATTAGGTCAGCTGAGACATATAGGCAAGATGGCCGTCCGTATTCGAATTACGGAAGGAATGGTATTAGTAGTATCTTTGAGTATAGAACCTACTCAATGGTAGTATGTCTCATGACGGGACAGGTCGGTCAGTGTAGGGTTATGGACATGTCCATTCCTTCTTTAGCCTTGGTGGCAACTGGCAGGCCTATGGAATTAAAATGAATTAATGTCCTAATTGTAGCCCCTCGACTGGCACCATGGCATTGCAATAACATTCCCTAAAATAAGTCTTAGAAATGTTTAAAATGTAACAAAATACAGCAGATACCTTTCCACAAGTTTCATATTAAGAAGCTAAAAATTCATCGTCGAAGTCCATGCTATCGAATATACATAATATGAGAGAAATAATAATATATTTTTTCAAGTCATATCGCTGTGTTCATTTATTCATATAATCAAGAAGTTACATTTATTTACTTAAATAGGCCTGTACCCGATGCAAATGTTATTTGACAACACAAATCCTAGAGTGTGAAACGAAAATAGGAGCCACTTTATCTCGTCATCCCTTCCACAGTTTCTTTGTCAACATAAACGAACGACGACAGCTTTCGGTTTATATCGGTCGTCGAAGTGTTAGGAGGGGGTAACACTGTTAGAGAACTTTGGGCTCGTTTACTCGTAGGAATTCTTGTGCCACCATACGCCATTGTTTATTGTTCCTTCAAAACAACAATTAAATTAAATATAGGGGCGAGAACTCTCTTAGGAAGTTGTCAGAATGTGGTAGCACCAAATGACATAAATAACCTGTCCCAACCAATTATTATTTCTATTTACGCTCGACCGTTGGTTGCGACCACTGCCTACTAACTTCTTGTTTCTTCCTCGCTTGCAAGGCGTGCTCGTTGACAACCCAACAGTTGTACAGTGGCGCGGGAATGTTGTAAATTGTAGAGTGTAGAATACCACTGTGACATTACTGCAAGAGAAACGCAATGCACACTTGCCGGCTTAACTTTTTTTTAGTGAAAACAAAATTCACGGTCGAAAGTTGTTTTTGTCAGAAAATATCATGGGTTTGTCTAAAAGAGTGTGCTATGGTATATTCGAGTGAAGATAACCGTACATAATAAGTCACAAGTTACAAAATGAGTTATTGATTGTGGAATCGAGACAAAAAGTTTCCTATTCTGTTCTATCTGTATAAGACAGTTTGCAAATCCTCTTCGCCTCGCTTCGTGAAGCTGGCTGTGCCTTCGGGCTGCAGAGGACGGCTATCCGCGAGGACGAGGAAGATTGATTTTAGGCCGACGAGCGCCACATTGCTCGTTGCTCTTACATACTTTATGAGCCGAGCGTAGAGGAATTAAAACAGCAAGCTCCCGTGAAGAGAGAACCCTCTCCACTTGGACAGATAACCTGAGCCCTTATATCAAAGGATAATTATTTCTCTGAGGGCGAATATGTTCTCGTCTCTATGAAAGTCGAGACGCACTAAACTAAATAAACCTGACTAAGGTGGAATTCCTTACGTGAAATGAGAGTTTCTGTTTATAGCAATTTGTTCTCAGTCACCTTCATTTTCAAACTTGTGCGAAGTTATTTTAAGCTGTGCACATTTGCGTGGGTCGTCTTATACTCCACACCGTTTACTGTCACTTGAGTAGTTAATTACGAATAATTAGGGGACGTTATACACTTGGACAGATTTGAAGATGAGTGTATGTATGTTTAATGAAGGGCTATTTAATTAAATTCACCTATAGCATCCACCTTCTACGCAGTATTACGTGCTAGCACGATTTTAGCTTTAAAAAAATGATTTATCTCAATGTTACGAAAGTCCTCGCAATTCTGCTTCAACCTCTTTCAGATGTTATTTAACTTTAACTAAGTAATTTCTTAATCCAAATATTTGCAGAAGGCTGTTTACATCTTCCAACATCTTCAACATTTGCCTGCTACTTGATTGCAGATCCATAATACCACTTTGAATTGAACGTCAGATTGGTTGAATTTAGTCAGAATTTTTTTTAAAACTAACAAAATTAATTTTATTATATTATATTTATTGTTAAAATTTATTTTCTATCTCAATGTCAAACACCGAGTTGACTTTGATATATCCTTGATATTTTTTTATTAACGACGAAAAGGGAAAAGCGGCGTTTTCCAATTATCTTCGTGAAAAAAAACTGGTTTTGTTTTGTTTGTTTCCTCGTTTTTAGAGATCGGTAGTAGCGTTTGTCGAAGTCTCCCGATTATTTTTGGTTAGAAAGGAGTCACGATTGAAACTTTTGACCACGCCAGCTTCGCTCTCCATTAACCATTTGCATAGCACGATCGTCAAAAATTTAAAAAGTTCTCATTTTGACATTTTATAGTTTAACCAGGTTTTTTTTCTTAATAATCGGCACAAAATCCTTTTAGTTGGCCATTTTAAATGTCCGTCCGCAACGAATATGTTAATTTTATTTTGACATAAGTAAGTTAAATGTAAATTTACATTACACAAAAGTCAACGTTCCAATGGTGAACCGAAAAACGACTACGAAGAACTCTAAGACTGATCTTCGAAGTAATAAAAGGACGCTTTGATGAACAATCCAAATTTTTTATTTTTTGGTCAAAAAAGAGTTTAAAATATTCCCAAGGATCAGGTCCTCTAGATGGCGGTATTTTCAGAGCAAAACTTTAACACGGGCTACCCTAATACCTTGTCAATAGCTTAATATTGGAAACAGCCGGTGTGACAGATGAAATCGTCGCAAGTTATTAATTTTACAAAATGTGCAAATCTGAGGACTAAACCTTCGCACGGCTCAACTCGAATATACGCCGTCCAAATATAGCTTCAGTGTTTAATTTCCTGCGGTTCCCTCATTAAAACGCAAAACGGCGAGTTTTCGTAACAAACAATATCGTATTGTTATAAAAAACAAACGTGGCAAGATTTTGGTTTCATTTTTTTCAATAAATCGAGTAGTCCGTTTGTCACTCTAAGGAAAAATCTCCATGCTATTTTCTGTCGGAATTTTGTACAACATTAAACTTTTGCTACGCTCACTTCGCTCATCCATTTTACCAAACCATAATTGCATAATTTAAAAATTTAAGTCGTACTCTTTTGACAGCTTTTTTTAAAAATGGGTTTTCATTTTCTATGATATGAATTAATCTTTTAAACTGGCTTTGCACGCACAAATCTGCAACCTTCTATTTAATCAAGGTTTAAATTTTAAGTACAGTTAAGACAAAAACGGATTTTAAGTAAATTACGAAATTTCTTCTCTGAAAAGAAAAAGCACTACCGAATAAATCTGTAAGTGGATGACCGCTAAAAAGAGTACGAAGAAGTGCTTGATTGTAATTGCGTTCGTTCTTCATGAAATTGGCGGAGTTTAGACTTTATACAATTCCAAGACTTCCTACCCTCCCTTCCGCAGGATGTTTCAATGGTAAACATTTTTCTAAAACTATCGAATCGTGGCAAATGCCAGTTTTCTTTGTCACGAATCGGCTAAAAAATTTGTAAAAGCTAGCATTGTAAATGTGATTCGGTAGCAAAACATGAAGACAAAACACACGTAAGATGAAAATCGATCGCCAGTTTTTCTATACTTAAAAAAAGCAAGGAACAAAACACCGTGGTTTTCAATGCCTTATCCTAGGAAATAGTACTCCATTTGAAATAAAAAATATACTTCAGTGTTTTATTTCTTGGGTTGCGGTAGGTAAGTTCCAGGGTGAAAAGACCCCCTTAGTTTAACTTAATGTGATCCTTCAGTTCTTTTGCAATCTACGAATGCATGTTTGTTTAATTTTTTGCGAGTTAAATCGGTGTTATTACGTTGTTTATTAATCCTGTCTTCTTTCGCAAAAGTTGTCACGCATTCTTTCCCTTTGTATAGTCCTTAACTAAATTTATTTCTGTTGATCTGAGGTGGTAATTAAATGCCGTAGTTATTATTCACGACCATTTTGGGATGAATTAAGAATCAATTTATGCCGTATCGTTTTTTTTGTTTTGACAAAGGATGAATAAATTTAAAATGATTATTATTAGTGGCGCCCTCTGGCACCCATCAACAAACTTGATTAATTAATTTTAAATAAAAAAAAAAAAAAAAAAAAAAAAAAAAAAAAAAAAAAAAAAAAAAAAAAAAAAAAAAAAAAAAAAAAAAAAAAAAAAAAAAAAAAAAAAAAAAAAAAACAAAAATTTTTTTCCACATAACTAACCGATTTAAAGCCCTATACAAAATTGGTTGTGTTGCTTGCACAGCTTCATTATACTCTCCGTACGGATTTCATAGTGACAAAACACAAACAAAAGTGTATTAACTTTACTAGGAAGCTTCGCAAACGCTTTTTCAGGCGCGTTGTTGGATGAGCGTAATTTTTTTAAACGAAAAAAACACAAAATTGTGATTTTCATGAGAAATTATTTTTTGATTGCGCTCAAATTTCACACCAATATATAAGTTTATCAAATAAAGATTCTGTATAAAAATCGTTACAATCGGATAAAGCATGTAGGTGTCATAAGTCAAAGAAATGTAAAAAAATAAAAAATAAAAAATAAAAAATTGCGATTTTCATGAAAAATTATTTTTTGATTGCGCTCGAATTTCACACGAATATATAAATTCATAAAATAAAGGTTCTGTGAAAAAATCATTACATTCGGATAAAGAATGTAGATATATCCAATTCTGTTATAAAAAGTCATTGATTTAACTAATCAAAGTCAAAATAAAATAAGCCTAATTGTTTTAAAATGAAAGTCCCACACTAACAGTCAGTTAAGTGACTGACGAATTTATTTATTTACTCGATCCAAAACGCATCGTCTAAACGCGAGGATACCTTTATTAAATGACCAAAAGCGAGGCATGTTGCTTTGCCAAAAGCTGCCAGAACTTTGAGAAAATATAAAAAAACGGGGGTCCTTTCCTGCACGTTCCTGCATGCAGTCAGTGTCACCTGAGCCATGCAACGTCTGTTCCTGTTTCGATCCCGGGCGGCAAACAGTTGCCCGCGTCGCGTTGAGTTATTGTAGGGGGGAACTCGGCCTCCACCTTCGTGCCTCAGATCGGTGCGTAAGTATTTCAAACAAGCCGTCATGCGAGGAGCTTTGCCTCGGATGATGTTGTCCCGTAGAGTTAGAGCTTCTCTTTCCTCACAGGAAACTGGACTGGACCGTTCCAGGCCAACTACACCTCAAAGTTCCCATTCCCCCAGCAACAGCGGTTTTCAAATTCTTGAAATAGGGTGCGTAATTGCCAGTTTTTACACTCAGTGTTATACGCAGGGATATATTTAGGGGGGGGGGGGGGGGGGCTTGGACAACGACTCAATGAGGGGTGTGGGAAAAATATGTATTTTTGAAGTGGTTTTTAAGATGTCAAGGGGCTTTGCCGAACGAAAAAAAAGAGAAAATAATAGATTAATTTAATTTTTTGTGTAAAAAAAAGGAATATGATTATATAAAAGCTGGGAATTGAGGGGGGGGGGGGGGTCAAGCCATCCCTACGCCACTGCTTACAATGTATTACATGAGAAGCACGTTCTTCACGTTCTTCATGTTACATATATTTCAGCTTTCTTCACACATACACAGCACTCGTGTTGTTGAGGCATGTGCTCTGCTAATCCTACAACTTTTCAAATCCTTCACAATATGTGGTTGACCCGAGTACCAGATTCAACTTAATTAAAACGTAGGCTATTTAGTAAATTTACCAATAATTAATTATTATAGTATAATATGTTTATAAATGGATTGTAGTGAACTGTTTTGTAAGGTGAGTGAAAGAGTATGATTAGTTTAATTTGTATAGGAAGTTTGTTTTTTGTATGATTGCTCTGCATCTCTCGTCTCGATAAGCCTTATTTCACAAACCGAAAACTTAAGCCCAAATAAGTAGTCACTAAGCTCTTGGAAACTCGCGTTCTCTTGACTCGCTTGAATACTATTACGTGGTTTGGTTGCGAAGACTGGCATTAGAAGCAAGTGTGGGCAGTCCTTGTTTCCTCTGCAATGCATGTGACATTTTCACGACGCAAGCCGCAACTTTGAGCATTTTTATCAACTATGTTATAGGTCAAAATATCACGACTAGAAGAAACCGTGCCAAACGTTTCAGTAAGGCCGGGTAGACAGATCAAGATAGCAAGCTCTGGCCAAATAATTAAAGTGGCATGTTTATAAGATTTTCTGAAAAATTTGCCATGTCCTTTATTTTTACAGTAGGCCTAGTACGTTTGCATGGAAATGACCAGTTATACGAAACGAAAAGCTGCTTTCACATGCAAACAAGTTTACTTCAAAGTCGTAGCCATTAAACCGAAACTGGATTTCTAAAAAATAACCGCTGGCGAGTGCTAATGGAGATCTAGCTTGTTTTGGGGCGCTAGTGGTCATATACAATTGCCACTTATTTGGCTTTGTTTGGCACTTGCTAATGCATGTCCACGTTTAGTATGTACAAACGCACAATGTCTCGTCCATCAATTTGATTTGCTTTGCTCTTTGTCGCACCATAGTCTGCAGTTGCCGTGAGGTGTGAGAAGTAGTTTCAAAAGCATTGCCCCAACCCAACGCTAATTTTATTGTGTTTTTTGTTTTTGTGTTTATTGTGTGCTATTTAATGGTAATCATTGTACTATAGCTTCACGATTATGTAGAAAATAGTTTACAAAAGCTATTTTTGTTATGTTCGTGATTTGGAAATGTACCGCATTTACTCTGCCGACCTCGAAATATGTTTCTGCCTTGACGTATAGTTAGTTGTCCCGTTCCTAAAATATTTCAGTTTTGGAAATTGTACTAAAATGAGTGACCCTCTCCTTAAACAGTAAAAAAAAAAAAAGTTCTTGACGTTTCAGAAGAAATGGTAATTATGGGTGGTGGCGATGTATTCCTTCCTTGTACAAACTTTAACGTTCTGTAAGGAAAAATCGAGTCCTCAGTGTGCTATATTTTATTTGAGTACAAGGAACGACATTTCGGCTGAGCCTCTACTTGACTAGCGGAACGAGAAACCTTTCAACGTATTGAAGTACTACAAGTATTCTGATTTACTACGTAAACAATAAACTCGTGATTGTAATCGAGTTAACGTGTCTCGTAACTGTGAAGCACAGCTGGCTTAGACTAACTCGACCCTAATCGATAGAACGTGGAATTAGACAGGGATAACGTAGAAAATACAATTAGGCGGACAATCACTATCAACTTACATACGTGAATGCATTATGCAACCATATTTGAAGGCAATCACCCAAATAACCTTTGTTTTTATAATTTGAGTGATTAACTAGCCATTTATAAATATTTTTGTTTTCAATTTTACGATTCAGAATGTGACGATTTTCAAGTTTTGACTATGAAGTGGCTTGATGCTAACGACTATGCTCCTGTTAGTTATACCTTCTCAATTAGGCATACTAATGAAGCACATGTAAAATTCTATGTTATCGTATCATAAAATTAAACACATATAATACACGGCACCTACAAGAAAAACGTCTAGGCCTTATATCCAAGCTTAAGTTTTAATATTGTTTCAAATAAATGCATCTTCCGTAAGTGAATACGACATCAAATCAGAGAATGGAATGACTGCTCGTCTTCTCCCAACTCGGCGTTACAAAGACTCACAAAACCTTTACGAGCCAATCAAAGATGTTTTGGAAATGCCAAATGCCAATAATTGCTGGCTATAAAGTGGAAACAATGCAGAACCAAACATACCAACATTGAAAAAGAGTATTCTGCGCATCATCTTAAAAAAATCAAACCAATCAATTATGTTTGGATGTTGTATTTCTTATGTTGGGAGAGATAGGATTAACGTTCCTTCCTATACCTTGATATTTTGAGGGTTAAATAAATCTTCCTTTCCTGTAGTTTAGCCGCTACATTCTTAACCGACCTCATCAAACCATGCTTTCATCATAATTACATGGATTCCTGGATGTATAAAAACTTCGAAACTGCAGTAATTAATTTTAGTCGTTTAAAGTTGCGTGCGTTGAAAATGTATTCACTATTGCCGAATTTGTGACGGCAAATTTTTGCAAACTTGTTTCTGAACTATCGTAATTTCACTAACGAGTCTGTGTATACCACCGATCTCTATAATACGTTGATTGCGCATACTGTAACCTTGAAGCCGACTAGACCTAAAGCTAGGCTTATGTTATTTCATATAAGGCGGCCATGTTGGAGGTGCCAACTTACATATTTATATCAAACATATTTATTTGCGTTGTGTTTAAGTGCACAAATCGACTTCTCAATGCGCGAAATCTTTCCACAGATAAGTAATCGTGTCGTTCATTTAGTTTTTAACAGTAAGAAAACCCTCTTATTTAGTCCGACAAGTTCCGACTTCACTTCTCAACATCTGGCAGGTATCTATTCGCTATCCAACGCAAAACGTAAATAGAGATCGGTGGTGTATGCGCGGCAGTCGGTCGTTTTTCTCGATTCCACCAAGTCCAACCCTCTGTGATCTATAAAATTGCCACCTAGATATCACTCAGTTATCAATAATCATCAATATCAATATTATCGAACTATACTATCAAGTATTCTAGCAATACCATACCATTAGCACCTGTGTCTCTATTTCATTTTAACACTAATAGTCCAGTTTACATCTACATAAATAAACACGTAAATTGGTATGTTTCACGAATAAAGAGATTTGCGTTAAATATAATACACACTATTCGTAATCAATATATTTAAAATAATAAAACGAGGAGAGGAATATTTAAATTAAAATGATTGCACTGCAATGCTTTATTTAAGTTCGCTGTTTTTGGCTATTCGACCGACTTTTTCCATTCCCCCAAATATGCTACCAAGTCAAAATATAGTGAATGGCTTTGAAACCTGTCTCTTTTAGAAAATTAAAACTATTTTTTCAATTTTTTCTGTTCGGGCACACGACAAGTATCGCCTCTTGTGTTTTCGACTGTTTTTTTAAACAACTGTTTTTCCCTTGAATTTTTTCCTTTGGCGGAACAAATTGGTACAAAATACCGCAAAAAAATCGCAGGAAAAACAGTTGTTAAAAAATCTTTTTTCTCTCAGCCAGCCTCAAGGAAACCAGTTTAAAATTTTCACAAAAATACAACCTACGTTGAATAGTGTGCTTGGGCGAATTGAAGTTTGAAATTATTTTGAAGAGGGTATTTTGCCCTGTGCCTGATCAGAAAAAAATGAAAAAATAGTTTTCTTTTCTAATAGAGCCAGGTTTCAAAGCCATTCAAAACATTTTGACTTGGTTTCGCATATTTGGGAAAATAGAAATACGATATCGGTTGAAGTCGCTATCAGTGTTCCCGCCCCTAGGTTGTTATTCTAAACACAAAGTGGAGTCGAGACTGGCGGCCAGGGTAATAGAACCACAGAGGCAAAAATAAAGGACTGGAGTTGAACGGCAAGTGATTGACAACCAATAAAGGTAAGTGGTTGTTAGAGTTTACGTGAGCAACCACCCGTCTACGGTTCCAGGGCAATTTACAAGCAGTACTAAAAACAAGACCAATTTTGAATCCTTTCATTGATGTTTTTGAAAAATCCATTGTAGTTAAAAATCGGTACGTGGAAAATTATATATATATATATTTTTTGCAACAAAATACGTGAATGTTGGTTCAACCAGGCAACCAGCGCAGTATTTGTGTTATTAGATTAGTGGGTGATCGTGATTACTTAAATAAAATAAGCCTCCTCTATTAAATCTCCCGACATCCTTTGCTACTCTAATCACTTTACATGATGTAGTAACGGCATTACGCTAGTGCACGTATGTGTTTTTGCTCGTATTTCTCGTCTAATCTCCCTCCAACGTTGCTTGCCACGCTCGACGCGATGTGAACGCCTGTGCTGTGCAAAGAAACACCTTTACGCAAGGGTGCCCGCTGTAGGGTACACAGCTGGCTACTCGAATCGGCGAATACCCAGTGTGCCCTTCTTCAGGTGAAGTACTACGTAATAAGAATGTTAGGGTAATTGTGAAGGGAATGTGGGAGAGCTGTTTAATAAGAGGATATACTACCAGCATTCGCCATAGCAAAGAAAACACCGGATAAAACTTCTTCTCTAATTTCTTTGCCGGTGGCAGGAGTCGACCCATGACGTCCCGAACCACAGTCTCACACTCTGCGCATGAGCTATCGTGCGTCGGTGTGATGTTCAAGACGTGATTTCGCTCGAACTAGTTACCGATGCGATGATCTAATTTGGAAACGCGTTCTTACGTGGTCTGTTGTCGTGTTGTGGATGCAAGCTCTGGCGTGCCGCTCGGTCTTGATGTATTGATTAGTAACGAGGTTGAGTTCGCTTCCTCGATCAATCTCATCGGAGGGAGCATGAGCCTGGACGATCTGCTCTCAAGACGAGTGTAGGAGTTCGCTTCCTCGATCAATCTCATCGGAGGGAGCATGAGCCTCGGACTCGTTGAAAGTTTGGTTTGTAAAAGAAAAGTTCTCTAAGCAAAAGTTTGGTTAAAAGAGCCAAATGCATTATTTGCGCATAAACATTATTTCCCTTTTATTCTGATTCAATTTTGTCCCTCCCTAGTGGGTTACGTAGATCATGTCAGGCCGTGGGATGCGTAGTTTCGTCTTCTTTGAACACGTAGATGATTGAATCTGAAAGTTCTTTAATTTTAATATAATTTTAATAGCAATTAATATTTTTAATAAGAATTTTAATAACAGAATCTTGGATGCTATTTTAGGCATTATTTAGGGCAGAAAGGTAAGAAAATTGCTCTGATAAGGGATACACAGCGCCCTGTTTTAGTCATGAAAATCAATGTTTTGTGGTCTGCAATACCTATAACGTATACTCGTGATTTGAAAACTATAACTGTCATATTTTACTATGATCATTGTTTTGGCATTGATTATTTATGGCAATGAACGCGTACCATTTATTTCCAGATTAGCTTTCATTTAGCCTCTGTTAGCATCTTCTTACCAAACGTAGCATTTGAATTTGTGCGAACTCACGCAGAATTGAATTATCGCGTTCCAAATTTAGCCACACACTAGTTTTACCTTTATATGGTTTAATGTTTACAAAAACAACTAAATTACGACAATATGAAAAAACATGAACAGTAATTAAAATGCCATGCATCTTTTCATCCGATTTTAATACTTAAGCTGCTGGTGTTTGTTTGAACGATTTCAGCGTACAAACCATCGTATGATATTGTTCAAGCAGTTTCCTTTTATATCACGGGCGACCTCCTTGAGTAAAATGTTTTTTTTTAAAACTGGGGAATATGAATCCCAGAGGAAACTCTTCTATGTCAATATGAAAGCGGGCGAGGCGCAAGAGGCAATAGCGTTTCCCTCCCCAAGACTGACACTTGATCTAATCAAACAAACACAATGGAGAAGTTCTTTCGAATCCGAGCTATTAGGTTCTTTAGTTAGAAAGACAGACTAACTTTAACTTCCCGATGAAAAGTTTTCCTGTTCAAACTTTGACAAGATCTCGCTGAAAGTTTGTTAGCGCAGGTATCTGCTGTCACCACTTGCCGTGGACATTGCGTTTCTATCATAGCGGACTAGTTATCAAATTCTCTGAACGTCGACTTCTTATTCTTGTTTTCATTGGTGGTCGAGTTCAGCTGAACATTTACGTGAACGCAAGACCGCTGGTTTAGAGTTTCTGCATATTCAAGAACTCCCATGCAAAACAACGATGCTGAAGAACGTGTTTCTTACACAGTTTAAATATTTCTATACATCCATTTAGTTCAAAATTTTCAAATACAAACGCCCATCTTGTTATTTAAAAAAATTAAAAACATATTTATCGTGTTGTTCTTTAATAGCCTTTATCTCCAGACAGTTGAATGTGAGACGCTGAGAAAAAGTTCTCTCAACAGCTTTTCGTCTCCGATTTCCTCTCGACTAAGGCTTCAATATTCCTCAATCTCGTGGATAGCATGTGAGATCGCAACCCGAGGGAGGATATTAACATTATTAAAGTCCCTCCCTATTCAATACGTCTGCCAAGGAGTGAGATGGCGAGGAAGACAGCATGGAACCACAACGTTGTAAGAAGAGGCTTCTTTATTTCCTGCGAATTTCCTTTGATACGATTATCTAGAGAGGTGGTGTACAATGGCATCTTGCGTTTGAGTGGAATGTGGTGAAAACTTCTTGACGAATATATCAGCTTCAATTTATGTTGTTTTTTCCTGTTCCGAAATACCTACGAAAACACAGTTTATGCTGGTCTATGGTAAATCGAATCTGACAAAACTTTCACTAAAAGTTTCACCTCCAAGTTTGAATTCATTCTGTAGAAGCAAACCAAATTATTACTCACAATAAATAACAACGATTTTTATTTTTGAGATTGTGTTTTTTATTTTATTATTGAAAAATTAAGCCAACGCAAACTCGACGTACGAACAAGTGAGTCCAGCCTGTGGGACGGTGGAGTAATGATAGTGTACTGCTTTGAAAGCAAACATCTATTTAACTCCCTTTCAAAATCACTTCAATGAACGTTTTATAGCAACACCCATTAATTAACTACAACCTGCGCCGCATGTTATTGCTGTCCACTGTATCAAGTTGATCACAGGGAAGACGAGACTTCAAGTGCGGGTGATGTTACCGGCTAGTTGTTTCATTTAACATTTGGCTTTCACACCATGAATATTCTTGTAATTAATTGCTCGGCAAACGGTGAGCCGTGTTTTGAACGGGCGTAACACAGTTCCCAGCTAAACGAACAATAGAAATAGGCTTCCCGCATTCTATCCCGTGTTTGTTACGGGAGTGAGACAATTCATACAGCAGTTTGGGATCAACTACATTCTTATTCTGCCAGCATAAATATGGTACACATTGTTGAAACCAACTGCTAATACACTGAGAGAAATACGGTATAATTTATCCTCAGAGAACGATCTTGCACATCATACACACATCATACACATCATACAATCAACACATCATACAACTAGGAAAACGCTTAAGTCCCGCCGCGTTGTTGGATGAGCGTAATTAGTGCATTGAGCTGCCATGTGTTATGCGGATTTTCTGTTGTTCTGTGAAAAAATCATTACTAAGTTTAAGATTTTTTTAAAATTAAATTTAATGAAATGAAAAATAAACCTAAATTTTAATTTTTTTTAGTTAATTGTAATTTAAAAAAAGGAAAAAAATCGTAATACTGAAATTTTCATAAGAAATAATTATTCGATTGCGCACAAATTTTACACAAATATATGAATTTATAAAATTAAGGTTCTGTGAAAAAGTTATTTCAATAGGATAAAGCATAGGTGTTATAAGTCAAAGAATTGTTTTAAAAAAGAAAAAAACGTAAAATTTCGATTTTCATTAGAAATAGTCTATTTGATTGCGCTCAAATTTCACACGAATACTAAATTCATAAATTAAGGTTCTGTGAAAAAATCATTAAAATCGGATAAAGCATGTAGGTGTTATAAGCTGAAGAAATTTTTTTAAAATCGAAAAAAATCGTAAAATTGCGATTTTCATGAGAAATAATTTTTCGATTGCGCTCAAAAACGTGTCAGTTCTTGGTTCAGAGATTTCGAAGGCCTCCATAAAATTTCATCGCAATTGGAGTATCGGTTTAGCCGGAATCGTGTTAACAGACACAAAAATACAGAAAAAAAAAAAAATCCGGATTTTTTTCTCCAGTGTAGTGAAGTGGAATCTTCGCTTCGCTCGCTACGCTCATCCAATCACACATAATATTATATTTGTGTTGTGTATAGTTACTTTATGTTGATTGATTGAACTAAGCTATCTCTAACTATAAAATATTATACAACTTGTAAAACTCTGTACAGTCGTGTGGCTTTATGACGCATACAGGGAATCGGACTAGAGCCAGTGCGAAAAATCGCTTCACGATATATTTAGGAACATAATATATTATCATCTGTCATAGAAACACTTATCTCAGTTTTAGTCCATTCATTTGTCTCATTAGTATTACGTCTCTTTGCACAGTTTAAAAAGTCGTCGCCAACTTCTCAAAGCAGGTATAATTATCTCAAGTCCTCTGCAACTTTTCCATTCAATTCAAAACATGGCGAATGTCCAGCTTGAACGTGTGCTGCTTGGACAGTCGTATACCCATCGCATCGACGTAACTATGCGTTGTTGTTCTCGTGTTACTGTTGTGCTTCCCTCCACATCGCGGATATGATGCAACCCCAACACTCCGCCTCCATGGGACAAGGATAATTACGAAATCTGTTTTATCTCGCAAGGTGGTAGCTATACACTACTCAAGACAAGATTTAATCGAGTTTAATTAAATAGCAAACAATTAAAAACGTTCCAGATTACGGAATTCACGACGCATGCTGTTTGCAAGTGGGATATTAGATTTATTTGCGGTCGTTGCAGATTGTTTTGTTTTGTTTTTCGCGTTGTTCAATAGTTTGGTTTGCGTTCTTTATCCCCCTTATGTTTCACGAAGATAAATGTACATGCCATTACTTTTATCATGCGCTTTTAAAACGCAATGACGTATGTGATTTGATTGATGGTAATATATCCTAATTGTGCTATGGCACGACACAGAGATTTAAAGGTTCCTTTGACATGACATTTGTACGGTAGCACCCTGCACGTAAGTGTTGCTTATAAAGTTATAATGGTTCTTCTACGAAGTTTACACTATTTGTATTCCCAATTTAATTTATATATGAATGTATCGAACAGTTAGATTTCTTTAATGTTCGTATCTATCTATAATGTATACCCCGGTTGGAATATAATTTCTGGATTGTATTACAAATGTAAAAGTAAATATTGTTTGTACAACTTTATTGTTAATAAGCAAATAACGATCGTTGAAACCGATTGTATAGTGTGTTGAAACAAGCTACCTAGGTAGATTGCGATAAGATCAGTGATCGGGTTGTTTGCGCGGGTGGACATGCAATGTTGGATCGAACTGGAAATAGCCCCGATATTTCGAAGTGAATAGCGCCGGTAAAACCGAGTGTGCCTAGAGGCTTTGAATCTGCGGCTTGGTCCTTTGGGAGAACCGGTGATTGAACGGGGGTTGCTTTGTGTGCAAGAAGTACTGTCACGTTCATCGAGCTGTGGTCAATACTGCACGCGTTTCAGTTTCAGTTAGCGATATCAATCTCGTTTGACTGCGTGCTTAGGTTGCGATGTACTATAGCGACATTATGGATGGATGAGATTATCAGCCGACCCCACCATTGTATCTACTGTATGCGCTTCGCATATAGTGCTGATAGATTGTTGGACGTTGCCACATTTATTCAATATCCTGTACATTTTATAACATAACATTATTTTAGTTTAATGGTAATAATAAATAAAATAAACTACTAACTGATGGCATGGCTAATTATATTGGCTTATTGTTTAATAACTTTTCAATTCGATTGCATCGGGTCGCATAGCACCTAGTGATGATACCCATGTAGAAATGAGTTGTTGGCGATGATCGTCCTTCACGCACCCTTCTTAATAAATCTTATGTACCCGTCCGTACAGGATAACCTTCATCTACTATAAACATTCAGTCTTCGTGTAGCGTTACGAGTTATTACAAACAATTGATTTATTTCCAAAATGTTTATTTAATAAAAATTTTCAAATTTGGTGGAGGTGCCGGGTTCCAGAATACAAGCCGTGTTCTCTGTATAGTCTCGTCCCAGCTTAGCCGGTGTGCTTCTGTGAGTGATTGAAGTAGTGTATTAGGGTGTAGGGGTAGTTCGAGTGTTGTGTGATCTCGATGGTTATTAACGTGATTGTAGAGGAAACCCATGAAGAAAAGAGTTGTTGGCGATGATAGTCTTTCACGCAACCTTCTAAATAAATCTTATGTATCCGTCAGTACAGGATAACCTTCATCTACATTAAACATTCAGTTTGGTAATATTTAATACAATCCAGAAATTAAAAAATCCATCCCGATCGGGTTAGACTCGGGTTCGTATCCCGATCGGGATGGATTTTTTTAATTTCTGGATTGTATTAAATATTAACAATTCCACCTACGGGAGTGTTTCCCGAATATCCAAATCGAGAAATTCCGTTTGGTGTAGCGTTACGAGTTGTGTCAAACAATTGATTTAATAAAATTTAGAAATTTGGTGGAGGTGCCGGGTTACGAGTTATGTCAAACAATTGATTTCTTTCCAAAATGTTTATTTAATTAAACGTTTTTTTTTGTGGAGGTGCCGGGTTCCAGAATAATACAAGCCGTGTTCTCTGTATAGTCTCGTCCCAGCTTAGCTTCTGTTTCTGTGAGTGATTCTTCTTCTGTGAGTGTAGGGGTAGTCCGAGTGCTGTCTCATCTCGGTGGTTATTAACTTGATTGTTGAGGAAACCCATGAAGAAAAGAGTTGTTGGCGATGATCTTCCTTCACGCACCCTTCTGAACAAATATTATGTACCCGTCCGTACAGGATAACCTTCATCACTATAAACATTCAGTTTGGTGTAGCGTTACGAGTTGTGTCAAACAATTGATTTAATAAAAATTTTCAAATTTGGTGGAGGTGCCGGGTTACGAGTTATGTCAAACAATTTGATTTCTTTCCAAAATGTTTATTTAACCCCCTAAAAAAAAAAAAAAAAAAATGGTGGAGGTGCCGGGTTCCAGAATACAAGCCATGTTCTCTGTATAGTCTCGTCCCAGCTTAGCTTCTGTTTCTGTGAGTGATTCTTCTTCTGTGAGTGTAGGGGTAGTCCGAGTGCTGTCTGATCTCGGTGGTTATTAACTTGATTGTAGAGGAAACCCATGAAGAAAAGAGTTGTTGGCGATGATCTTCCTTCACGCAACCTTCTGAACAAATATTATGTACCCGTCCGTACAGGATAACCTTCATCACTATAAACATTCAGTTTGGTGTAGCGTTACGAGCTATGACCAACAATTGATTTCTTTCCAAAATGATCATTTAAATAAAGTTTAGAAATTTGGTGGAGGTGCCGGGTTCCAGAATACAAGCCGTGTTCTCTGTATAGTCTCGTCCCAGCTTAGCCGGTGTGCTTCTGTGAGTGATTGAAGTAGTGTATTAGGGTATAGGGGTAGTCCGAGTGTTGTGTGATCTCGGTGGTTATTCATTTGGTTGTTGAGGAAACCCATGTAGAAAAGAGTTGTTGGCGATGATTGTTATTCACGCAACCTTCTTAATAAATCTTATGTACCCGTCCGTACACGATAACCTTCTTCTACTATAAACATTCAGTTTGGTGTAGCGTTACGAGTTATGACCAACAATTGATTTCTTTCCAAAATGATTATTTAATTAAAGTTTAGAAATTTGGTGGAGGTGCCGGGTTTCAGAATACAAGCCGTGTTCTCTGTATAGTCTCGTCCCAGCTTAGCCGGTGTGCTTCTGTGAGTTATTGACGTGGTGTATTAGGGTATAGGGGTAGTCCGAGTGTTGTGTGATCTCGGTGGTTATTCATTTGGTTGTTGAGGAAACCCATGTAGAAAAGCGTTGTTGGCGATGATTGTTATTCAAGCAACCTTCTTAATAAATCTTGTGTACCCGTCCGTAAAAGATTACCTTCATCGACTATAAACTATATTTATTAAACATTATGTTCGCCGAATTTCACACTTTGGTGGAGGTGCCGGGTAGAGATAATTGTTTTTTAAATTAACGCTTTTATGAGTTGTTTCTGATGTTACTGAGTTCAGTTCACTACAATTTGTTTTTAAATTGGCTATTTGCTGTATTTAAAAAAAATCATCATATAACCATTTGTTTTCTGTTTTCGTACACGCTTGAAAGCGTTTACTAGTACCGTCGTACGATCCTGAGCAAGTGTTAAGCCCATCCAGTTTGTTAACATTTTACATTTGTGTATTGTTTATTTGTTGTTAAACGATTACTTTGGTAACATTTAGTCAGCAAAAGTAGTATTCTGTATTTTGAGCTCAACTTGCTTTTAAATCTTGCCCATTTATATTACAATATCGGCCCTCATTAAGTTGTCGATTATACTAGGTGTTAGTGTTGGCTCTACGGTTATTTATTTATTTATTTATTTTATTTTATTTATTTATTTAACGTCTATCCTATTCAGTTATAAAAACTGATTTACAAAGGAGGACAACTAAATAAATCTAATTACATAGATGCAGAAACAACAATAAACTACATTTTCAATTACATTATTTTTATAACGTTTATCCTATTCAGTTAAAAAACTGATTTCCTAAGGAGGACAACGGGAGGACTGTGGGCCCGAAGCGTATCCCACATACGGGTTTTAGTAATTTTCCTTTCATCCGCATCTATAAGTATTCATCGTGTTGAAGAAAGCCACGCACCACACACCACCAAATCATTTTGCCAACCAGTTTTGTCCCGGTCATTTTATTATAGCTCACACTTGGCCTAGGGTATAGCGCCCTCCATCTGTCCTAAGCACGCTCGTTCGCTTTAGATCTCGCTAAGACGGGGGAAATTGAAATGCGTCTCAGTATTGGTGCTCAAAGACGACGATGACGTCGGCAAATGCTGAATAAATTCCGACGGCGTTCAATTTCGTTCACACCTGACAAAACTGGTAATCTCCTCGTCCTAGCTTCCGGTCGAGATGGAGGAAGGAAGGAGGATCGACCCGCGGTAATCTGCTCCACCTTTGTGTCTCAGCTTCCTTCAATTAATTAATGTTTTCGTTGTATTGTATAATATTAAACCTCATCATCGCACCCCGAGACCTACAAAATTATCTCTCCCTCACACAGTATCCCGTGTTTTTGTAGTGTGTTACGATCGATGCAATACAAGTTAACATCAACACAGTGAACCTGTTTTAACGAGATTTACGGTTTATTCCCAACCAAATTTATATTTTTGGTTACATCACTATTATAACATGGCATATGTATTGGTTTCAAGTCAATATTGAGTTGGTAGCGGGCGGTTCGGCTAACTACTTCCGGTACAAACGATTGATTTTCGTACTCTTAGTTGAAGGCATACAATTTGTAAATTAATACCCTCGTTATAAGTTATAGCTTCTATTCAAATATTCTGTCGGGAGCACACACTACAAGTGGATTGCTTTGCTAGCGAAGTAGTCCCATCGACTAGTACACAGTACACACTAGTGCCTATAATAGAGCCTGGCTTTGTTATAAAGTTAACACAACAATAATAAACACTCGGACCTTTCTATCACAAGTCTACTAATCTTTGTTCGCATTCCTCGTTTCAAGAACAAACACTTGAGTGATCTCATACTGCTAAGCCAGTGAGGTCTGGTTAATTACTGTAGTGACATGCCATGCACATTGCATGATTCAGTTACGCGCTTTCTTTCTATAGTTAACGTTCAAGTTTCTAAATAGTAATATATTTTGTTTTTCGGTTCAACTTTATAGAATTTCTGACTTGAACAGTCATTATAACAGAAAACAAAACAGCTGGTCACAGGTTCGCAATTTTTTACCCTTCGATGGCTACGGCATCGACAGGACGCCAATGAGTCGTAACTGCTTTAAACAAAGTCCCCTACTAAAAAATCAGTTCTGTAACTGAGTGCACGGATATGTTCTAAATACACAATATAAAATAACAATTGTTAAAAATATATTTCTAGGGCGCGAAAGCTGCCCGTATTTATTTAGTATTGCTTATACTACATCCGGAAAACCAACCAATCGGGAAAAGTTACAAATTCGAAATTCAAAGTCACACCCATATTGAATGCAACAACTGTGTGCACGATCTGTTATCCATTAATCCCGAACGAGTTTACATCCAATGCTTCTATTGAATTAGTAACCACTATACTGCATTCATTGTATTCGACACATTGACATTAGATTGTCTCATCACGTGTCTGCAATCAAGTCAATTATGCTAATGGCGTGGGGTTGACAGTCCCAGTTGAATATCTATAATAATAAAGCTGAGTTAGTTAATGTTCTGAATAGAATCCTAGATGATCTTCGCTCGCTTCTAAGGTGAACCTAACATTGAACCACTTAATATTTCACGCAGTGATTGCTGTGTTTAATGACGACCGTGCGCACAACGTAAGACCACTTGCGTATAATTACACTGAACCTCGTTTTCCAGATGCATACAACTAATTATTCATTAAGCACACGAAGGCAACAAGTCACTCATGATCAATGTAATGTAACCGAATGTATGAAACGAGCCGTGTATCAAGAGGCAATAAAATCCTAATGCACAGCCGTGGGTGTTGAAAACATAAATTTAGATTATCGACACACCACTGTCAATAATCGTCAATTCCAACCAGACTTTAGAGTCGACATGTGTGCCCATCACGCCGTTAAACCAGAATCAAATGAATTTGATCTGTCCCCTGGACGGCACCATGCATGATTGTTGATAGTGGGAGATGTTTGAGAACTATGAATCGTGCTGCCGAAGTATTATATTGTGCTACTTTAATTACGAATGGACTTGTGTGTGTCACGTTTCGTTTCAAAGTTATTGTTTGGTAATGAATTTCATCCAGTGTTTTTATCATTATTTGTGTAGGTCTATTCAGAAATTATGTTTTGTTGTGTTCAACACATATAATCCTGTCAAATAAGAATTTTTGGAGGAAAAAATTGCGATGTCGCTGAATTTTTGCAGAGACCTTCCTTAAATGATACTTATCAACATACTAAAACTCCCCTACAATCGGACTGGAGCTTCGGCCGCCATATTGGAAAATGGCGGCTAAAAAGTGTTTGTTATCGAATATCTCCAAATTGGTTTGAGATAGACAAAATATCTCAATGGCAAAAATATTCCCCATTTAATTCCCTACAAAACAGGTGTCTTCTATAGTTTTGGTAGAGGCAAAGGTTACGTCACAAAATCGTGGTTTCTATGTTGCTTATTGGAGCACCAGCTAATTTCCAAATTTTCACGCCCAGCATCAAACAATGCCCGGTAAATCCGTAAGAAATCGATTTAAATACAAAAGGACTTTTGTACGGGGTTCATGAAAGCTTCCATTAGTATTTTAAAAAATCAGTTCTGCAAAATCGGATTTTGCATTAACCCGGAATTTGGGTTTTTCCATTGTTGGCATTTCCTAAAAATGCCATATTTGACTGTCCGTTATTAAGCATTAAATAGCATTGGAGGAAAAATTCTTTCTACGCACATTGAAATGACTTAAATAATGATCCGATTACAACCAAAGTTTAAATCCAATATGGCTGCTAATTCCTAATATTCACAATATGAATACTGTTTTCGTGCTGTTTTTACACTCTTTTTGTAACATAGGGTAATTCATTTTGATGTTTTGCAGGTATTAGGAATTATCAGCCATATTGGATTTAAACTTTGGTTGTAATCGGATCATTATTTGAGTCATTTTAATGTGCGTAGGAAGAATTTTTCCTCCAATGCTATTTAGTGCTTAATAATGGACAGTCAAAAAGGGTATTTTTGAGGAAATACCAACAATGGAAAAACCAACATTTCGGGTAAATTCCAAATTCGATTTCGCAGACCTGATTTTTTAGAATTCTAATGGAAGCTTTCATTAACACCGTACAAAAATCCTGTGTTTAAATCGATTTTTTACGGATTTATCGGACATTGTTTGATGCTGGGCGTGAAAATTCGGAAATTAGCTGGTACTCCAATAAGCAACGTATAAACCACGATTTTGTGACGTAACCTTTACCCCTACCAAAACTATAGTAGACACCTTTTTTGAAGGGAATTAAATGGGGAATATTTTTGCTGATGCGACATTTTGTCTATCTTAAACCAATTTGGAGATATTCGATAACAAACACCGTTTGGCTGCCATTTTCCAATATGGCGGACGAAGCACCAGTCCGATGTAGGGGAGTTTTAGTATGTTAATTAGTATTATATAAGGAAGGTATCTGCAAAAATTCAGCGACATCGCAATTTTTTCCTCCAAACGTCAATATACGATCTTATTTGACAGGATTAATACGATATCATCACGTATAAAAGGACGTGAAAAAGAATCCAAAAGTAAATTATTCGAAATTGACACAATTAAAATAAAAAAAACAAGGTCAAACATTTACCAATAGTTCGGCAGACGTGTCTTATGCAACCGATATATTATCGGCTGTGTATTGACAAAATTTTCAATACACAAACATTTTTTCTTTTAAAAGATCAAATTATTTTAAACCTTTTCATTCCAAATGTTTCTTTCTGTATTTGTAGTAGAAGAACCTAGGGTAATTTTTGTTTGCAGAAAAGTGTTATCATCACATATTTCCTGAAAAATTGTATGTAATCGTACGTAGATATAAAGGAGGTAAAGTAACTCTCAAATGAACTTCAACTTACAAATTTAATTTAAAAAAAAACAAAAAACAGAACCACAAGAAACAAAATACTTTCAAGAGTTCAAGGACATTAAATTTATAAATTATGTACACATTTGAAAAACACTCGCTAAAAACGTGTATCTAATTTATGCAACCAATCGACAAGTCGGTGTATGTCACATGTGTACACGAATCTTGAATACGAGAGTAATACACCAAGCTTATAAGTCCTCTGGGCACAATCTTGTGTGTGCTCACTCGTTCTCTCGAGGTACAGCTGGACCAAAACTCTTGAACAGAACACAGTGCATCATTACAGAGCATTGTCCAAGGACTGAATTATTTAGGTTCTACCCGTGTCCTTACCGTTGGGTCGACGGTTTCCCTGGATAAATGTTTCGTGAAGATAGCCGTAAGCCTTGGGGTGGAAATAAAACATAGGGAGGGGTCCGGCTCTCCCAGTATTAACGTCCAGTTCGTTAGTGCAGGCTGGAGCTGCGAGGGTGCGCTCGCGAACTGAACTCTACCAGCCCTCGAGCACATCCACCCAAACACGACACGATGAATCACAATCCATCCGCGGGCGCGGAAATATCACATCGAATCCCAATACTTCCCGCGGGAATTTTGTGTTTTGTTTTGTTTCCCTTTTAAGGGATATGATCCGATTTTACGTGTGTTTCCTGGTAGTCGCAGAGGGAAATAAGGTAGAAACATTCTTTGCATACACGATGCACTTTGTTTTGCGATGTTGGCAACATACAATACTGTAATCCTATTTCACTGTCAAATTGGCAATGGTAGCGGGTATCTTCCTACATATATAAGGCATAATAAATCCCCCATGTTATTTACATTTAGAACAACACACCCAAGCACGAATACTCCCGACAAGCACTGGTACGGGTGTACACAAAAACGTCGTAGATAAACACAAACAATATCGTTTTTTCATATAATTTAGATCTTGTTGTTGGTGGAGGTGCCGTTCCTCGCTTGTTCCAGCCTTCACTCATGGCGGAGTTGCCTTGAACAGAAATACAAAAACTTTCTGTGGAGGCTAGTCCCCACCAAAAATATTCTGTATCTTCCTTGTTAATGGGCAATTGTCGGTTGACAATCAAGTTCGGTTTTTATCGTAAGACAAGACAAGGATAGACGGACGGACAGATAGACAGGAAATTATGCTTCTAGGGGAGCGTGTCACTTTGCCCCTGAATGGTTGTTTGAAACGAATTTGCGTCACACAAATGTTATCAAATGTGAATCGCAAACAAATATATTCGTGTTATTAATATCAGATATTCGCAAGGATCATAATAACATCGTGGGCCGCAGTACATAATAAACACAACCTTCTGCAATGGGCTAAACATGTTCAGGGTGAAAATAAGCAATACCTATAATACAAAATAATCTTAGAATAGAAAAAGTATCTAAATATGACTTTAGTAAGCGATATATTTTATGAAAACTTTTATTTATATGATGGTTGTGAATGCATGCTAAATGAGCACTTCACTCTAATCTAATGAAACATACACATCAGTCGATCAGTAGTTATTCATTCATTTTAAACAGCAGTTTGCTTTTACGAGGATGGAAGACTGGTGCTACGAATGTAATAAACTACTGTACGAGTTTGGAAGAATGGTTGATTCGTCCTCCACGTCCTCCTACATTTATTATTTATATCTCGTAGATCCTAGAAAGGTCTCGTAAAACGAACTGCCGGGGAGAATTCAGCAAGTCTTGCATCATGTAATTTAGTCTTTTAGGTAGTAATAATTAAATGTTCTAGAGGTACTCGTTTTGTAAACCTTGGTGAAAAGTCTTATTAGCCGTTTAAAATTACCTTCATTATCTTAAGGCCTGTGTCATTACATCTCGATCATTCCTTACAGCTTTTGTTTTTCATGTTCACCTAAATATGGCACGTTTTATCGAAGTTTTCGCTAGGGGTTTATACTTTAAATGATCAGGACATTCATATCCCATTTGTCAGATTTGTATCCACATCAATTCCACTAGAAGCTCTTGCCGTTCAAGCGGAACCTCCACTTGGACGTCTATTGTGGACACAAGCACTTTCGTATTCGGAGAGTGGGTGTCTGTCTGTCTACGTGTAGGCGGGCTGAAGTGAATCGAAGAAATGGACTAAAAAGAATAAAACGTTATGTGGACCAACCAATACCTATATAGGACGTGGCTGCAATTTAAATACGCTTCGAAAATAGGAAATACACCATTATAAAGGACATCATGTTATCTAAACGCAACGGGTGAACAGCATAGAAGGTAGGGCGACGGCTACTAAATAATGTGTGTAGAGGGAAATGAAAACAATCGCGTTTCCTAAAATGAAATAAAAGAACAACTGTTTGGCGATTGACTATATTGAAATAAAATCCCTTTCTCTGAAAAATGCAAAGAACGCCGCTTTGCCAATACGCATGTAACTTTTAGATGTCAACTCATATGTATAAGCACTCAACAGTTGAACAAAATAGAAGACTTTCAAGTGAAACATAGCAAAGAACACATGTTTTGTCTGATATATACATGCTCACCCTATATTAAGATCCCTTCAACAATCATGTGTGAGCACCGACTAACCAGCTAATTAGTATAGTAGAGAAAATGCCAACGCAAATGTTCGCAGCAAAAGGGTCGATGCGTTTTGTAGACACAACAAACTTACGTTGGAAGTAGTATTGTACGTCCCTATTGCGAATTATATCGATGGCAAAAACAATTTTACATTCCAACATTTTGCTTTTCTAAAGGGGACCCGTATGCGACATGAGTAAAAAAGACATTTTTGTTTTCTAATCTATAGTATTTGATCGTAAATGTCTTATGAAAACAATGGTGTATTTGGTTTGATGATGCGATGAAAATTAAACTCACAGTTATATTATAAAATTATTATTCGTCAAAGGAAAAAAAATACATTTAAAAAAAATATTGTTTCCTCCATATATTTTGAAAATATATTGTCAGTAAATATATAGTTAAATGTTGTTCAAGTATGTTATTTCATATGTAAATAAGCTTAATATCGTTGTTATATATTATAAACTTAACAGTTATATAAATATATCTACTTTAAAACCAAGTTAATAAGGCCTAATTATGTTTAAAAAATATATATTTCAGAAATATTTTACCGGTAAATATATAATTAAACGCAGTTTTATAATTATTTATACGAAATATGTAGTAATATCTTCATACAATATGGTGCATTTTTCAACTAATTCGCTTTTTCTCGACTCACTGATGTCCGATCAATGTGAAATTTTCAGCATATATTTATGAGCTTAAAATACACACTTTAACACTGGCATTTTTTTGATAACTTATCTATCAACAGTAAAATGAAGTCATGTATGCTATAGAATGTAGGGAAAAAATGATAACAAATAGTGCAAAATACATTTTCAAAAAAAAGCTCGTGTTAAAGTAAAGAAGACATTGGCTGGTGTTATATTACATTTAAAAAAAATATGGTGTATGCTGCATAGTTGCATAGGCAAAGGTACCTGAGTTTGGGTAATTTTGGTAGTACGGGTCCCCGTTGTACTATCAAAGAAAAGTTTCAAACATTACTTTTCACTGTTCTGTAAACAAATTGTATCCTTGGAAGAACAGGAAACGAAAACAACTATAGTTATGTGGACGATTTTTTAAATACATAAAATTCCCACTCGTTCTGATTAGATTCTCCTTCAAACAAGTCTGACTGTTTGTAAATCGAAATGTTGTTCGTTATCAGATTTTGGTATGTAACTGTTTTCATTAACCTACAGTTATTCGTAATATCTAGGTAACTATATGCAATAAAAATGTAATTGATCATGTTTCTTCATACAATAATTTATGGTATAATGAAGTGGTTCTCTGTTTAGTAAATTATCGTTCCATCATGCGTTCGCTTGCGCTTTGCTTGAGTCGGAGAAAGAGCAAACTTCAAGTTTTGTGGCTCGTCGGTTCGATATGCCAGCTTTCAATGAAGAAAGTGCATATTACGTCACGGTGACTTGAAATATCCGGAATTAAAAACGACACGATATTAACTTTAATGTAGTCGTTTATTTTGCAGCCGTTTTAGCATCAAAGTAGGTAGATGATAAAGTGCATAATTTCCTCCACTGAAAGTCAATTCATGGTTTGAACGAATAGGCAATAAATAAACATCTCTTAGAGATTGACATTGTCATCTTCCTTATAGACACGGAAGCTCTGTTTGCATAGTGTTGGGTGTAGCTGCTATCTTTAGGATCCGGTCAAAGTGAATTACTGAGCATGCTGCTATCTAGTTGGCCGACACGGAAAGGACTGCTCCACTGAATCTATTGGGAATCGAATCGGATCCGTTTTCCGGCCGGTTATTCCGGTGACCATGCTCCGGAGCTTCGGATTCAGGGCACCTCCGGATTCTACTCGCTGACCATTAAGATACTGATTCTATTCTGATTGTCTGTGTGTTCTATACTCACACCTCTCGGGGACGTACGTGCGACGCCAGGCCAGTAATCCCCTTGCAATGAAAGGAAATTTGTAAATTATTCCTTCGTTTCTTAGATCTAACCTTAGAAACAAAATGTATGTCATCGCCAAAATGTCTTAATCTAGTTTTGTTATGTTGTTATGTTTATAATTCATTTTTTTACTACCAAGTTAATATATTTAATTGTTTGGGTATGTTTCGTAAGCCGGTTTTAAAAGTAGAATTTTGCATATTGGATCAAAAGTTTTTTGAAACAAGTGACATTGATAAGATGTACAGCATTAAAATAGCATTTAGCATATCAAGTACTAATACATTTTCTCTAAGATGGCACATATTTTTGGTTACAATTTTAAAGCATACAAAGCCAATTTTTACTTCCAGTAATCGTATTTTACGCGTGGCAGGTGAACACACAGCTAATGCCGAGACTTCAGACACTTAGTTTTTAAGTCACTTAATTCCCTTCCCTACATTTCCCACTGTTATCAGAAACTTCCACGCGGGCTATTCACGAAAACACTGATTCAACGTCGACTTGAATTCTAGTTTAAACTAAGTATGAAAAACCTAATTTAGACTCTCCTTCAATTCCAATCAAAATTCCGAAATGTGATGCATAACGATTAATGTTCAAATATCGTCTTCGAAACTCGGAAAGTGCTATTTTGAAGTTTTCAAATGAAGCTATTGAGACACGGAGATAGCTGTTCTCAAAATGTTTTTGATTTGAACCGTAAACATTGCTTACAAAACAATATCACATTTCCCGAACAATGTCACTTCCTTGGGTTTTAGTTTAACTGTGCATTTATCACGCAGGCTTCCTCGTAAAATCTACTGAAAATCACAGTTTTGACGTGTATTTAAAATTTTAAAATATCTCCTTGACGCAGCTTTCTTTTGCTCAGGATATGTAAAAATCATGTAGAATAAAAACAAGTTAAATTCTATAAACAGATTTATGTTAATCAAATTTGCAATTTGATAACAATATAATATACTATAATTTACATTTTAAATATATTCTTATACTACAATGTTGTTCATTATTTATGCTGTTATTTAATTTGTTTTGTATGTGCATTATTAGTATGCCCTCAAACAAAATCCAGCGAAGCACATTTAAATATCATATAGTAACCACACCACTGCGTCGAACACGAGTGTTTTTGCAACAATCTAGAACTAGAGCAATGTAGTGTTCATTTCATGTAGTCTGAAACTTCACACGCTTCATCTCGGGGCGATGTGCAGTGTTCCAATGCGCGGGAATCCCTTACTAACCCCCACATCAAATGTAACGGCGCTCGTCCATTAGGGAGGGCTACCTGCTGACTAGTACTCAACACAAACCCACGCTGCACGCCTATCGTATTACGCGGTGTTAACATTGTGATAATGGATTCCCTTCAGGCAATGCCATGTGTAGAAATAATGGCTGGTTCTCTGTTTAAACTGGTCTTGGTATGATTCGATCGTTCTAGCGGTGACGCTACGCTTTATAGTAATGGGGTCTTGTGTATTAATGTGAGTTGCGTATACAGTTTTTCATTTAATAAAACGAAGATATGATAAAACGGCGTTTATTTGTATGTATTTGACGTCATTAAAAATCTTTAAAATTTCAATCTCTTGCAGGTTATTTATTGGATGAGCGTAGCGAGCGAAGCGAAGATTCCATTCTACTACACTGGAGAAAAAAATCCGGAATGTTTTTTTTTTGTATTTTTGTGTGTCTGTTAACACGATTCCGGTTAAACCGATACTCCAATTGCGATGAAATTTTATGGAGACCTTTGAAATCTCTGAACTAGAACTGCCACGTTTTTGAGCGCAATCGGGAAATATTTTCTTTAAAAAAAACGCAATTTTACGATTTTTTTCGATTTGCAAAAAAAATTTCTTCAACTTATAACACCTACATGCTTTATCCGATTTTAATGATTTTTCACAGAACCTTAATTTTATGAATTAAGATATTCGTGTGAAATTTGAGCGTAATCGAAAAATTATTTCTCATGAAAATCGAAATTTTACGTTTTTTTTCTTTTTTAAAACAATTCTTTGACTTATAACACCTACATGCTTTATCCTATTGTAATGATTTTTTCACAGAACCTTAATTTCATGAATTAATATACTCGAGTTAAATTTGAGCGCAATCGATTAATTATTTCTTATGAAAATTGCAATTTTACGATTTTTTTCTTTTTTAAAAATTACGATTACGATTACGAAATTAAGTTAATTTTTTTTTATTTAATTTAATTTAAAAAAAATCTTCGACTTAGTAATGATTTTTTCACAGAACAACAGAAAATCCGCGTAACACATGGCAGCTCAATGCACCAATTACGCTCATCCAACAACGCGGCGGGACTTAAGCGTTTTCCTAGTATTGTTCATCTGTAACGCTGTTTTACGACGTTTTCTTGTTCGCGCTTAACGATAGTTATCAGTTTTCAAACAGAGTCGCAAAACACCAATGCTTATAAAACGTCTTGTTTGCCTTGGTTTTTAATACGATTCGAGTGTCATTAATCTTAATTTATTTTTCTTTCCTACGACTTCATGTAGAGGTGCAGATAGTTTAATTTCTTAATTTTACTCACATTACAACACCTACAACAATGGCATAATTCAATTGGAAGAGTGTTGAGTAAAGCTGATTTATATAATAATATTCATCACCCAGCTGCCGTTTCGATTACGCCTTACTGATACTATATTTGGATGGCAAGTGTGCTGAAGTGTTGGCATGCATGTATTTTGGATAGCTATCTCAAACAGCTTTGTTTATTTTCCTTCGCCATTACTTTCGTTGGAGAAAAGAATTCATCACATCGCGTTCTTCGTGTCGAGATAAAAGAAAAAAGTCGTTTTGTATTTTCTACGAGTTTTATTAAACTTAATTAATGTTGAACGTGGTTTCTTACAGACCCTCAAACTTGGGATTGTTTGCCTTGGGCCTGCACCATCTTGTTCCCCATCTTACAAATATTATCAAAAGCTCACTCGCTGCGCTCGGTGCGTGCTTAGGTTTTCTGCAATAACACAACTTTCGCTGTGATCTCATCAGGTACCGCGAGATACGTTTCAGAGGGATAATGCGCGTATTTAAAGCCACCCGTTTCAGTCCTAGGGGTTCACTACCAATGCGTTTAGGAACATCAGCCGTGAATTTGGTTTTGCTAATCCGGGTGGAAAACTTTGTTCCCCAACCAAAACCGTGCGGCAACCAAGAAATCAATCAAAACGTCTGAATTTATTTTTTGAGAATAGTACAATGATTACTTGAATCTGTTTTTGTGTAATAAATATTTAATTTAAGACTTCTGCATCGTTTTTGTACACACATCATGTTTACAAAATATAAGTAATTATTCGTAATCTCAACCAACATTGAACATAATCTTCGGTATACGAGTTTATTTAGAACAAGCCTGTGAGAATTGTTCACCGACAATAAAATTCATATTTTCTACCATTTTCTCAGTTATGTGTTGAACATGAACCGAGCATAATGCAGCTATCGGCATATTTAGTTAAGGTTGTGCGCATCAGTAAAGTATCGTTCGGCACACACTAGTAACAATTTCCAGTGCTCTTGTTCGAAGAAACGGATATTAGCTCGTATTCTACTTACATACTTTCTGCACAATATGTGTGAATTATTCATACTATTGTGGCGTAGTCACTCACTGCGTTGTTTATCTTTCCGAACTCAATCCGATTCCAATTTTATTTCGCTCGCCGCTTTTGTCAAGATCTCTCTATATCTTACAACCAGAAACATTTTGTTGTACAAGCAAATCCGCCAGTGCTTTTGAACATTGGATTTCAAAGATTTGGTATTGGATCATTTCATTCTAAACATTTATAAGTAAGCACAGCGCGAATAAAGTGAAGTATTTATTTACATTGTAAATATTTGGCAATTTGTTGATCAAATTTAGAAAGTGGGTGGTATCTATTGATAAATTGAAATCACCAAACGCCAAACTAATATCTATTAGTCTACCGAACGGCGACCACTAATGAGTATAACAATCTTGTCAGGTCCCGAATTAGATGCGATTGATAATTTTTATCGTGGTCACAATAATGTGTGCTTATGTCATTAGTCAAGATATAAATATGAAACTTGTTTATTTATTTTAAAGGTTAATAACAACTACGGGACAATATCTATGTCATTCTCAGTCACTCAGTCAGAACTAGAAGAACTTACGTGCCAACTGTTATGTAACGTCTATCGACATCTTCGGTTGTGCGGAAGTGTATTTGTAAAACTCGATATTTCAAGGTTTGATTGGATTATTCAAAGAACGTGAGCACATTTACGTGGATTATAGAGTAAGTGAACACTCTGTTGATGCAACTTTCCTTGTGAAGGCCGACCACTCTCTTGGTAAACCCTCAGTTATGTTTTGCTCCCACGGTTAAAAGTCAAGTTCGGGCGTTTTAAATACGTTTTCCGCATGCGCTCACACGTGTGGAATCTTCCTTTCTGCGACTCGTATTTTTACTCAGCATATTATATCTATCATTAGCACCACATTTCGGCTATGCACAGGCTATAAGTATTTAATGGGTGACAGGGTGGTGCATGTTTTTAAATTTATACACGATTGATTGAAAATATGTCGCTGTTCTGTCCCTATGTTAGGTTCATCGTTATTCGTACAGGTGATTATCCCTCATTTCTCATCGTCTCGATTAGCGCCATCACAGAGGCGCGTAAGAACTCTTTTTTGAGTGTGGAGGGGGGGGGGGGATGATGATGTGCAATGTTTGGTTTCTGCATGCTTGACACAACTAGCCGTGCACAAGTCAGCACCCCCTGCAGCACTAGGTTTCCAGTTGGAAGTCGTTGTGATTAACAGCGAACTGGATGTTTGAACTTATTGAAATGGGAGGTTCACAGGAAGAAGTAAGGGGGATACCCCCGCGCTGCCATCGCATATTAAGTCATAAGCATGATACTTGGAGTCCTTCATTTATCAAATTAAATTTCATTCGAATCCCCGAATGCGACCGTTACCTTGTTTGGTGTACAGTTGACTTTGAAGTGTGGACAATTGTGACACGCCCCACGTCTAGCATTCAGCATCTTGTTATCACAGGACGTGTAAAACATGTGTGATCTTATAAAGACCATCCTTTATCTCGCCTTCTCTTTGTCGGCGTCCGATATGAAGTAGCACGTCTTGTTGTTATACTTGTCTTTCTGGTTGTGACGTCGTTTTGGACAATGGCCTCAGCAGAATTGATGGGGGAGAGAGACCAGAGATGACAAAAGTCGTGGCAACTTGGAGCCACCCGTCAACAGCAAACAACCCATTGTACTTGATTAGACCAGTTGCAAGAACAAAATAATAATAGCTGTCTTCAAGAACAGGCTGGTTATGAATTCTAAACATTATATAACAATCGATTTTAATACACCTTACTTATTTGTAGGTTAGTTCATGGAAAACTTCTCAAAAATCGGGCTGAAGAAACCCTCTTTTTAAATATGCGAACACATTTTAGAATCTAGGCTGCGAATCTCAATCAAGCCATGTTTAGTCTGACATCGAAGTATATATGCGAAGCGAAGCCTACACATTGGTGTAGATTTCCTTGTAGGTCATAATGTGTACTTTGTTCTCATTACGGTTTGTTCGAATTTTCTTTTGGAAGTCGTACGACTAATTATTTGTATCGCTGATGATAGCCGAAAACGTTTTCTTTAATACTGTACGTCTATATTTATTTTATACGTTCTTTCAATTTGAATTTACGAATTACATCTACACGTTCTTTTTGAAACGGCGATTTAAATAATACATTGAATGTTTAAACGAAAGAAAAAACTCGTCCTAATTATGAATTTTCTCCACCATTGTTCCAGCTGAATTTGGAGTTTCCACGTGAAATTGACATAGGTTTAACACATTTGGCTTGCAATTTACATTTATGCATTAGCAGCGGAGGTTCGAAGTAATTGCCGTCGATTCATGCCCCTCTATCTTCACGCCTATCTTCATGCTCTCGGGTCTTCGCTGGTATGTAAATTGATGGCTGTTTCTGTAAACTTGCAGAGATGGTTTCAATTTGCGTGATCTTCTTCGTACAACTGCAAATAAAGCCGGCGAAACGAGAAACCTTTTAATAATTCCCGGGAGTCTTGTGGAACTTACGGACAATGGGATTATATTGTACACATCGCGGGAACTGCGGCTCAGTGCAAAGCCGCGTATCTATCGGAAGTTTGTTTCGAGCAACTTTCCGTGGAGAAACTCCCTGCCATACTTCTCAACATATTTTAGCTGCGGTACATGATTGACATTTCTTTTACTGTTACTTTTTCTCTTCCTTCCATTTTTTTGTCCGCTGCGTGTTGATTATTTTCCTCCATTCCATATTCCAGTCCACCGTTTCATTTCTCTTATTTATATTTTCTTTACGACATTTCGGATGATATTGCGTAATTTTGTGTGTCCTATTCTGCTAAAACTTACAAATTACAGCACATGATACCATGTTTGTCGCACCTCATTGTGGAATCCGACCAGAACTACATTACACATTAACATTTAACAACACAACAACCCCCCCCATTGCTTGGTTAGGGAGAGTTTATAGCCCCCCCCCCATAGAAAATTCGAAATTCATGACCCGGCACCTCCACCATATTGAATGCGCAAACAATCAACTCACCCTTTTTAACCCGGCTCCCACTTTCCGATCCGACTTTTAGGTACTCTCTACTCCCGAACCTGTGCATTTCCCGAATACCGAATGTTCTTTTGATATGAAATATCAAGATTATTCCCAACAGCTACACTGTCGTGATACGTTAAGTAAGGTATAAATATTCCCAGGGCGAGACATTTTTTCGTCGTATAGTGTCAGAGTGAGTTTATAAACACTAGCTAGATAAATAAACTGGTTCTCGGAAACTAAAATGACGTGTGTGATGCTGATACTACATCTGTAATCCTTTATTTTATTCAATCTACTTGAATCCACGACTTGATATTAATCTGGTTAAATTATCAACAGTCGTGAAACGTTTTGTAGACTATGGTCGCGAAACGTATTTGTGAAATGGATGATGATGACAAGTCGAAATTGCTTTGTATTGTGCTAATAATTACAGTTTTTAGTGTATATATGTTTAAAAATTATCCTATGTACCACCGGGCGCTTTTGTAAAAGATAAATGTACCCTGAGATATATATAACAAACATTTGCACAGCTTGGTTATAGCAGTGTTCGTTTCTCCACTCATCGATCGATGAGAATTGTGACAGATATGACACGTCTATAAAATTACCAATAAATAATCTCTCATATCTAATTCACTCTTAGAAATGTTTTATACTCCCCTGAATTATTTGAATATTCATTGAGTATTTGGATACGCTTCAATGCCACCCATAGTTAATTCAAAATAAAACTTAAGACCGGTTTGAAGATATCGGGAATCGATCCCGCAACCTCCTGCATTGGTGTCACGTGAACCACATCTATCAGTATCAACAGGTTGCAAATATTGTCGCTTACACGCTGCACAGGTCTTGGCTTATTAGTGATGAAGTTAATTAAATGAGACGACGATTGGTGTAGTCTTGTCTCTTTATATCATGGTTGAGTGGGATCAGACTTGATTTAGCCACCGCTCTCCGTGTGTCAGGTTCCATCAAGCTCTTGTATCGGGTTTAAAGGGGGAACAGAGACGGTGATTGAAGGTAATATATTGCATTGAAATTTACCTCAAAGCTAAGCGTTACCGCAAAGTGGCAACTGTTACCGATTCTCATCCCCGGAAAATCCTATGTGAATATTTAGTTATTTAATTAATTTATCATTATTTGTTTTTTGAGTCATATGTTTTATTTATTTTTAGTTTGATAACGCGTCAACCTGCCAAGTAGTATGACGTACTGTCATATTCAGCTAATTAAATATTGCTGAAACTTGTAGAACAGGTATAGGTTTTGTAAGATTTATAGCATTGAATAAAAGTCGAAATATTGCATTTTAAAAATTCCACAAACGACAATATAATGACAAAGCAATTTATAAAAAAATCGACAAAACAAGAGTTATAGTTGTAAGACTAAAACGACCCATTAGTCCAATAGCTGGCCAGGAGTTAAAGCAAAATAAATATCTTTCGCTACGTCTCAAGTTTTTCGCGTCTGTATAGCTGATGTTAAAAACCGGTTCATACACGTCGGAAGGCAAGCAATTATTTCTATAAATTAGATTCATTTTGATTCTGTCCATGATTTTCTTCCGAAGAAGGCCAATGGTGAATCATTACAAGATCAACGTGTAGCCATAACTAAAGGCATATTTACAATATAAATGCTTGTTTAGACCGATGTTTTTGTTAGTATTTTCTAGACATTTCGCAAAAGTACAGATTCACTTTTAGCTATTCGTTTTGCTATTTTATCCGCCATCCCTAATATCGTTTGACGCAAAATATGATTGTACTGTACCATAAATAAGTATGCATACTTAAATATGCATAACATGACATACTGAAATAATGTTTTTTCTGTTTTTGACACTGTACGGCACAGTAATTATTTGTATTCCAGTAGGGCTATTATTTATTATATTTTACAGGCCATCAAAACACAGCACATATAAATGCACAAAACGTGTATTTTAACCTTGGAAATACTTGGCCTTACGCGTATGTTAAATGACGCAATTTCCTCAATGGATAGGTGATACACCGGCAAGAAATCAGCAATCAATATATGCACACCTGTTAAATGTGAAGAAATTGTAATGCTACCAAGAAAGTGAAACAAACATAAAATTACTATAAATTATAATGTTGATGGAAATTGTGATGCATTCATGACGAATGGTGTGCGGTTCTCTTATCTCTCTTCCCAAAAGAACCTGTGATCGAATCAGATAATTTTCATAAAGTTTGCAATGCATTTTAACTTAGTTGTTTGTAACTGTGAACGAGGACAATTTATTCGATAGGTGTGTTGGCCTGGCGTAGGTATTCGTAATACTACACCTTTTATGTTGGCGTTATGTCTCGACACAATCACACAGTTGAATATTGCAAATGCAATCGGATACCGTTGTACCCATCACTGTTTTGGGAATACTAGACCCATTTTAAAGTTGAAGGAAACATATTCGTGTACAGAAGAGATCATCGTCAATGTTGGCATGGTAGCTGTAGTTTGATTTGATAAAACATATCCATAATCGGCCATTACTTTTCGCTTATAACCATTTTCGAAAGCGGTACTCATTTCCCAAATATAAAGATTCACAAACTGCTGAAGGCGTTACTTTCGAGACCCTTTTTTAGAAATCTCTGCTATTTTAAATTAGTTTCTAAATTCTGGGATTATAAAAGTGAACAACTTGTTTTATAACTTTACGTGTATGCCGAGACATTTTTATAAGTTATTTTGGGTACAAATTGTAAAACACGCAAATAAAATTTACGGTACTTATAACATAGCTGTGTAGTAATATTTAATTTAATCTGAATAATTTTTATTATGCACAAATACGCAGTAAACCGAGCAATTTCCTCTTGAGCACGGGACGATGGTCATGTTTATGTGTAACTTTATAACATGGGTTCGATAGAACAGATGGAAACGCATTTATAACAATCCTCGTTTCACCACACCATATTGCCCGAGGCTGCAGCAGGAGTTCGGAGGATGAGGCGAGGGTAAAGTTTGTCGTTCTTCTTGAAGTAAACCGCAACCCCTCGGCAGTAACAACTTGCTGAAGCAATAATAAAGATAGGTCATTCGATGGGACGAAAAGAGTCAACTCTAGAGCCATGGAAATCTATGTTCGAAATAGGATTTTTGTTTAACACAGACTAATAAGCATTTATAGTGCTTTTACATCCAAATCCCAAATTGCGTAATACTTTTGCATATACAGAGTATATAGAACGCCTTTTAACGGAATATCTGTAAAATTATCAACGGGCTTGTGGGGAACCTGCCTCATGTAACAAATCACGTTGTATTTAAAACACACCTCTTTTACTGTTAACCTTGTCTTATTTGCATGTCCATACTGCAGCTTTCTTTTTCATTTCCTTTATTTCTTGCACCGTGTTTGATAACCTCCATGTGTAAATCTGAACGTGATCAGATAATAATCGTTTTGATTTTGATTCTTAGTCTTCTATACATATAGTCCAGGTTGTTTTAAGCATTTTTTGTGTTTTTTTTTGTTATTTGTTTATGACATAACAGCAAACAGACCGATGTAGCTATTACTGTAAGTTTAAAGTGACTGTTCTTCGAATGGGGCGTGAAATAACAAGGAACCACTCTGCATGCTACACTACGGAAGAAATGCAGAACCCTTCACAATATATTATGGGATACCTCAATAATACCTCTGCCTTATATTTTCTACTTGATTCATGCGCCAGCTATTGATATGTCACAGTCGCGTATTATTTTTCATATTCTTTTCCCCCTCCAGCGATAGACGTTCTCTTAAGTCCACAGTGCGGAGTTTTAAAGCTTACGGTGCGACCGTTGTCTGTTGAATGGATGACGACGAAAGCGTATCCTCTAAAATATATCGACCAGCAACCTACTACGCTAAACCTCCTGCCCAAACTGATGATCAAATGATTGCGAAACTTATTGGGTTGATCGTGAAGACAAGATCGCTAAGATTGACGAGGTATTATCTAAAACAAACAGGCTTTAGTGTTGGTTTAGTAACAGGGGTAGGCTACGTATCAGCGTAAATCACTGCTCGAGTTGCTACCTTGCTTAAATGATGAAGTAAATCATGCTCAACATTGCAATTAGTCTCGACGCATTAACCGGGACGTGGCATCATCAATCAAGCACAGCCATCCTTAAATCACCCTCTTAATGTGTCGGCTAGCCTCGCTGTTCTTCAACTTCATGCCTTCACCTAATCGTCATCGATCACAGACTCATCGTATCGGTTATTCTCGTCGATAAAGTAATTCT